>VZZY01006432.1:325329-359721 GCA_013400335.1 Eurystomus gularis | reverse complement strand
GCCGGCACCGGCCTTGGGCTGCCCGAGAGTTTCAGGGCGGCTGTGCTGCACTGGCACGGTTAGCGATGACTTCTGAGTTTCTCTGTACATAGAGAAAAGGGCACGCTACCTTTGCCGGAGCAGAAGATAATCTGGTGAGTGGCTGAACCTCCTCAGCGAGGTTCCTTCAGTCATTCTGAAGTCCTTTGTCTGTTTTCAGTATATAGAATTTTTTTCAAAAGCACAAAAAGCAACCACACAATCCCAGCCCCCTCAACCCTGTTCTTGGGAGCTAACACACAGAACCATTCAGCCAAAAAGTAAAGTACTGTGACCTTTTAAAAAACTTGAGTGACAGTGCTGACACTTTCTAGAATCTTGTTTTGCTATTGAAGTAATTTTATATAAATACTGCTTTGTACGAAGAGGGTGCTGCACCTCGAGTTGTGTAGAAGTGTTTCTAGTGTGATGCAAGTGACTGTTATGGGGCAAACAGGGTGCAATACCTTCTTCCTCTGCCTTCTTTTTTGGAGTTGAGTAGACCTGCAAGTACAGCTGGAAAATCTAGAATAGCCAACACACTTGTGCCTGTTCGATTAATGGCTTCTAATACCCTGGTAGTTAGCCTTCAAACACCCATCTCCCTGGCAAACTGGAGGGCTTGCAGTGGGAATTGTGCTTGATGAGATGGTATTACTCACCGAAGTCATGCACTTGGCTAAAATCCAGGCTGCCAGGTCCTGCCTCTGGGGCTGGTTTAAACATCCTGGGTTGACTTCTCTAACCAGAAATTAATTTGTGTGAAGTGTGAGTCAGAGGTTGCATTTTTCGTTATGATGACAGCTTTGTCAGCTAGCGAAAGTTAGGAGGTGGGAAGAAAATCTGGGTTATAGTTGAGACTGTGGCCAGGCTAGGCAAAGCTAATGCTCCAGGTGTATAACGTGTTTAAGTCTTCCCTCTTGAGCAGCCAGGTATGGCAACAGCATCAGAACCATTGAGCAACTTTTCATTTGAAGGGTCTTTGTTTTCAGGGAAGGGATGTTTGGCTGGGCTCTATGCCTCTGCGTGGTGCTCAGTGTGCTCCAGCCGCTCTGGAGGGGTGGGCTGCAAGTGCCTGGGGTCTCTTGCTCCCTGATTACAAGCACCAAAGCAGTACTGTTGCCTTAAGCCAAATGGATATAATATTCTCCTGAGCTGATGAGTCCCTTGTTGTGTTGCTTTGCATTAAGTTGCCACAGACCAAAATCTGGTCTTTCACAGTGTGGACTCAGATGCTGAACGGACTAGTAACTGCTGTTGTGTTTTCACAAAGATTCTGTTGTTTTGGTTTTTTCCTCGCCTCCACAAGAAAATCATGTACCTGGTTTTGCTTGCACAAAGAGCCTCTCTGTGGCTCGTTACTGTTAGTGCTGGTACGGTTCACCCCTGGAAGGTTAAGAATGAAGCCACCCCAACAGTAGAAGCAATGTGCTGATGTGGTGTGAATGAGACCTTGCCACTGAGCAGTTTCATGAAGACGTGCAGCACGACCAAAAAGTATCTAGCAATACTGCCTCTCTGATGTTGTGTTTAGGGCCTCCCCTTATGTTTCAGCAACTCTTCGCTTACGTAACCTGGTGTCTTACAAAATCTTCTGGCTTAGTAGGACTTGGGAGTCCCTTTTGGGGACTCCCAAATTGTGTTTTCACTATGTGTGATTTCTTGACCAAGTGTGTAAGCCTTTCTTTCCATAGAGCCTTGAGTTGCATTTCTGAAGCTGACAAAATGGACTTTAATGTTCCTTTTGTGTAGAAAGAACTTGTTGCTGGCAGTAGGACAACATTTTCCTCATTGGCCTAATGGACAAAGCTGCACCTTTTTCTATTGCTTTATTTGCTTTCTTTATCAGTAGGTACTTGCCGTACTGTAGGTAAGAATTTTTTTTTTTCCTTAACGTGCAATTGTGAAATCAGACACTTGTAAGTAAATAAGAGTGGACAGCTGTTGTCAGGATTGCAAAAGAAGAATGATTTCACCAAACTGGGTGTCTGCAGCAAGTGACTTGAAGATAAAAGATGGAAAAAAAATAGCAGAACAGTTACATCAGTAGGTCCCTTTAACAGCAGCAAATCTTCTATCTTACATTAAAAACTGTGGGGAGAAATCTCATTGTTTGTACTCAGGCTGAGGGTCCCGGCTTGACAGGGTGTTGTGTGAGTTATTTAATGGCATTGCTGTCCTTCCCCCCAGCCAGCGCGTGAATGAGGTACTGAGGTGCAGGGGATTGGGGCGCTGCGTTGGAGGGATGCTGGAGCAGCTGATGCTCAGGCAGCTGCCTGTCCATCGGTGTGTGGTGGGCAGCTGGAGGCTGGGGCAATGTCAGCTGTTCCTGCCCTCTCCAGTGCTTGGACACTGAAGGGTAACTTGAACTCTTCATTCATGCTCGCACCTGCTTCAGGAGGAGGTGGAGGAGGGAGCCTGCCCAGCTCTCCAGCAGTGGAAAGACTCTGTTGCTTGTCGCATGCATGGATCTTCTGTCCCTGTTCCCTATAACCAGCGCTGTCACCTGCAGTCAAGACAACCCTTCACCCAGCCAGAGTAAAACCTGCTCTCAGACCTTTTGGGGTAGAGAAAGCTCAGCTAAGGACCTGCTTCCTTTGATCCTCCAATGAGGCCAAGCTGTAACTGCTCTGGGCCGCTGTAACTGCTCTGGGCTTTTAAAATCCCACGACATGAAATTGATGCGAGTCCTGTTTGTTCCAGTTTCCCACACTTTGAAGCCCTGTGAGTGAGCCCATGGGTTCCCCCTTCTCTGAGGAAGACCTTGGAGGCTCAGTCTGACCTTGCTGGCTCAAAACAAAGTACTATGCGCCGGCTCTGGTTTAAGAACCATGCTGGCGCAGGCTGGGCAGGCGCCTTGCTCTGCTTGGTCTGGGTGCTTTGTGGGTAGAGTGGGAACAGCTGATTTTTATGGCTGAAGTTGGCTACTATGTGTTAACATGACTTGTAGAGCTGGCCTGGGTGTGAGTGCTATTGAGCTGCTTTCAGCTGTGCCTGGAGACTTCTGAGCACAGCCTCGTCCATCTGCAGGGGCTGTCAATAACCGTGCACTGCACTAGTCTGCCTTGGAATTTTATTAGTATTCATTTTCTTGCTCCTGTCTATCTTGTATATGCATTTTTTTCCATGTCTTCTACAGTTGCTAGACACAGTAGCCCTTGACTAACAGCCTCCGCTTTATGAGCTGGATCTCAGCATCATCCCAGGAGGAGCTGGATGGCAAGAGAAAGGGGTGTTGGGGCTTCTGATGCTTTTTGCTGTGCGCTGACACTGCTGGGTGACGGCACCTTGAAATAGCCTTTGGCTGTCCTGAGTGTTGTCACGGTTGGGGTGCTGGGTAGCCTTTGTCCTCTTTCTTCGCAGCCATTTGCTCCTTTAACAGGAAGAGGTCCAGACAGTTATGATAGGGAGGAGGGAGCTCCTGAGCCAGTACAGAGGAGTCTTGCGTGAAGGGACTAGATCTGCCACATAAAGTCAGTGAGTTGTTTGTGGACTGCTGATTTGTGAGGGTGCTGGACATTACTGCAGGTAAGGGAGAACATCAGCTGTATCTCTTCAAAAAGTGATGTTTCCATGGCAGCAGATACAGTGCAGGGATCTTCCTGAAAGGCAATGTTTTCTTTACCAGCTTTCGAAAGGAAAAAAAGGCAAACAACTCTGTTCTTAGTTTAATAGGAAAGAACAACAGTGTCAGCTGCTGAACCCTGTGCAGCAGACATCTGAAGGGTGTGGGGTTTTTCATCTTTTTAAGAGAAGCTCACCTCCAGGTAGGAGGATGATGACCCCACTGTTGCCTCCACTGGAATGTTTGTAACATGGGTACTTCTGATACGAGATTTGCTATGTGGAGGAAAGGAGGTGTTTGCCCTTGTCCTTTTAATATCCTATAGTGAGTAAGCAGAAAAATGTCAAACAAAGGGTGGCTAAAAGGGAAAGCAAGCGTTAAGTGAGATTAAGCACTAATTGAAATGTTCTTGTTCAGCCAAAACTGTCACTCTGTGTCAGCTTCAAATTTAAGAATCCAGAGGGACAGGTTTCTCTTCTGTTAAAGGTAGCGAGCATCTTCCAAGTGCCTCATGTTAGGGTGTGTATTAGCCAGAGAGTTTGGGAGCCTTTGCTCAGGAACCTTGTTTTGGAGGGTAGGCTTTCAACCACAAGCCTTCCCTTTTGGAAAGGGCTGCAGTAACAGACCAGCTACCCATAACTTTCTAATCTGGATTTTTCCTGGTATGTCACTGCTGCCGTTTCCTCTTCCTCTTTCTCCTCTGCCCCTGGTTAAGGGAGCTGAAAGAACACGTAGCTGTGTATTGGTGTTTGGCAGTTTGGCAGAGTGGTACCGTGAGCTAGGGGAACTGACTTGGAATATGGTTGCCCTGCTGTGAAAACGCCTATCTCTGGCAGATGCACAGACAGCCGTATGGATTTTACGGCCATTGCAGCCTAAAGTGGTGACAATTGTCTGCCTGAGTCTGCAGCCAGTTGCCCCTGACGGGGCACGGTGCAGCGGAAGGTACGCTGGCTGCTGGTAGATGCTGGTGCGAGGAAAAACACTCACTCTGCTGTTACTGTTCCCCGAACAGAAAGGGGTGGATTGATGCTATCTGGTGAGAAACCAGCACTGCTATTGTGGTGTGAATGCTGTCACTCAAACAGGCAGCTTTCCTGTTTCACCAGCTGACGCTGTTATTGCAGAGCGTGAGAGCAGAGCAATAAGTGCCCTCAGATGCTCACTGGCAGAGTGCTCTAGCAAATGTCTGCGTTGCCTTGGCCAAGCCTGGGATGCTCCCTCTAATTTCTGCAGAACTGAGGTCTGTGGGAACATGCTGTGCCACACATGGTTCGGAGTGACAGGCTTCTGACCTGCCTCTCTCCTGCTTGGAGCCTGCCTGCGGCACAACAAATGTGTGCTATGCTTAAAAACCTCATAGGCAAAGAGGAAGCATGCTTTGTGTGTGTATGTATATATATATGTATAAAAGAAAGCAAATAATTTATTCTTAGTGTAATAGAAATTTTAACAATCTAATTCAAGAATTATTATTTAGGTCTCATTACAGAAAAAGATGAAGTCTTAGTAATAATAAAGGTAATGTTATATGCACTTCATTTCTACACCTTTTCCTGGTATTATTCTCATCCTTCCCCTGGCTTCTGAGGCTGGTAGTGTCATTTTGGTGGTAGGAAATTGTCAGTATTGTGAATTCTTTGCTGGGAGGAATAGGATATTGGTGACTGCTTCTTTCTTTCTCATTGTAGGTTCCGCTGAGGTCCTTCTGTTAGCTTGCTTTTTTACACATTTGCTCTTTCTTTATTGCTCCACAAGCTCCATGTGACATCTAAATCTGTTACATAAAGTGCCTTTTATGTGTGTTAGATATTATTTCTTTGCTCTCTGTTGTCTCTAAAATAGTTTTGTCCAGCTGCAGATCTGTTGTTGATTGATGACTTTTTACAGCCGTGAGGTCTCCAGTGTCAACACCGTGCCCTATTGCCATACCATGCCTGTACTGTCACATCCCACATTTCTCCTTTCTGAGATACATCAAGTAAAACAAAGCTGCAGGCAAATCAAGAAGAGTTCAGAAAGAGCAAGCCTGACAAGCCTCTAGTCCTGGGGCCTTGCAAACTCGGTTCAAAGCTTATGGCCTGTTACTAGCAATGGCAATGTGGGTGTTGTGGGGCAACAGAGAGGCTGGTGAGCAGCTGCAGCTTACTGGGGATGGTGGGAGATGCTAGCAGAGGCAGACCAGTGGTTTTTTCATGTTTTGCCTTCCCTTCTCTAGCAGCTAGAGGGAAGTGGAGTTTCATCAGAGCCCCCTAAACCCAGATGTAGATCTGAAGATGTGCCAAGGGAGACAACCTGGGCTGAAGTCGGTGTTTTCAGTCAGGTGCTTTCCCCGTGCTTTGCTAGGATCAGAGCCCACACTTGGCAGTGATCTTGGTTCATGAGAAAAACATCAAAAAAGTTGAAAAAGAAGTTTTGTAGATAATGCTTTTTGGCTGCTCTTTAGCATGGCAAAACTGCTTGTTTCAGCTGTAAGCACTAGGCATGTTGCTTATGTCTAGTTTGCTTTGGAAAAAAGTACTTTAATTAAACTACTAGCAGGAGTGCTAAGATGAGCAAAAAGTGATCCTCCTCATCCCTCTCTCTTCAGCTGTTCTCTGCCTATACATGTATCACATCATGGCATTAGTCTTGACGAACTTTATCAGGATAACAATTTAAAAGAAACCCCCTTGATGCTTCCACTTGAATCAAGTAGTGGACATCTGCAGCTGCTGGCAGGAAGGGCTGCTTTGAAGAAGGCAATTTCTCTAAATGCGTATCTTCTGGTCCCCTGTAGTCTCTGCAGAGTGGTCTAAGGCTGTGATACGTCCCCTCCTTTTCCTCACACAGGCTCCCAGGAGTGGAGCTGTGCAAGGACTATAACTGTAAGTAGGAACCAGTTCTTCTAATCTAAAAGAAGGGTCGGGGGTATGCAGTGGTCACAGTTCACACTGGCTGAAGTGTGTCTTGCTTTCTCATCGCTGTAGAAAGACAGATTCCTTCAGCGTAGCTCAGAAGTGTTTTGCCCGCATCTGAGGAGTCTCAAGAAGCAGGCTGAAGGCAGAGCAGAAGTGCTCAAATCAATTGCTGTTCTTAACTAACCTGCTGACTCTTCTGTGTGCTTTGACTACTGTTTGCAAAGCTTGGTTTTATGCCTGAACACAGACAAGCTTCAGTCTGTGTGAGCGGGTCCCATGCTGCTGCTTGCTGTTTCCATAGTACCTCTCGAATCTGTGCTAGGCAGTCCCTGAAGAGACTTGCTGAGCAGCTGATGTGCATTCAGGGATGAGGAGCATGGGGAGTAGTACCAGCCTGTTGCATGGGGCGGGGAAGGAGCCTTATTTAAATATTGACTTTCCTATTGCCAGCTGTCCCTGTGGCAGAAGGAAAACAGGCCAATTTACTGCAACATGCTTTGCTTGGAGCTGTGAGCTTTTAAAAGCACCATTCACACTGTGTTTTTAATTGCCTTGACAAATCACTTGCTGTGTTGTGCTCCAAAACTTCTTGTTTTAGAGGAGTTTTGATTTTAAGTGAAAAGATAGACCTGCAGTATCAGTGGACACAGGGCTGTCAGAACCCTGTGGAGGGGTTCTGGAGAGGACAAGGTAAAACAATACCTGTCAGGCAGGCACCAGAGTGGTCCTGGGAGAAGAGAGAGGTATTTGTTTTGCCTTGTTCTCTGGGTTGCGATAGCCCTTTGTGTCCACTGCCTAGGCAGACTCCTCAGGTGCCGTGCAGCTGTAGTGTCCCACATAGGTAGTGTATAGGCCCTTGAGCAAGGGATGCATCCTCGATACCTCCACCTGCTGTGTCCAGATCATTGCCATGTGGTCCGTCACCACCTCAAGTCACTTGAAGGAGCAGGGAGCAGATGTTATTGCAGAGGACCCCAAAGGGGTAACTGTCTGGACATTTGGAGGAGGCCAGGTGATGTGTCCGGAATGGCAAGCTGGGGTGGTGCTGCTACCTGCCAAGCAGTTGCACATCTCTGATCTTACTGAGCACAACGTGGGTCCAGCTCCCTATTTCTCCCAGGTCTTGGGCCATGTTTGGACCACTGCATGTTACCTTCCCCACCAGCTCCCCCTCCAGGGTGCGTGAGGACCTCAGCCCCAATCTTGGGCTGGGAACACGCGTGCTAAACACAAGATGTGTGTGGGGGGGATCTTGTGCTCCATAGAAGCTGGCCATCAGTTTATGTAACTTAACTGCTAAAAACCTCTTCTTACTACAGTTTTATGATTTCAGTGCAGTAATTTGGAAGGAGAGGAGGATTTTAGAGCTTTACTGATGTTTTAGCCAATAAATCAATCCTTAACTACATTAAAGGTGTGTTCTGGACACCCACTTTAAACCTCATCTGAAGACTCTGAGGAAGAAATAAACAGTTGCTGCTACCATTTAAATAGCGGTTTCTAAGAATCAATCTTAATTACTAGCCATTTCTGAAATACTTTTGCATTTCTAAATGCACTTCTCACAGCAGTGAGACTTGTCTGTATCTTGTGAACTGCTGCTTGAGCTTTGTATACTGATCTTGAAACCCTGCCAGGACGGCAGGTCAGTCAAACATAATGGTTCTTTCTGCGTTTAGAGCCTTGCTAGAAAATGTGTTAGCACTTTACTCAGTCTAGCAGAATGAGAGTGGACACTAAGCAGGTAGCAGTAAACTTCTTTGGAAAAGTAAAATACCGTGGCTGATTGTCTATTTTTGAATAAAATCTTGATGTCTAGATGTGAACAAGTCCAGCTTTCCTGCCCTTCATGTTAATCTTTAAATAGTCAACTGTTTTTTCTTTTTCTGAAGGAATCTGAGTATTTAATGTTGGGGCAGAATTCAGTCTTGGGCTGCATTGTCTCCGATGCCTAATTTGTTCAGAGAAATAGATCTACTGCAAGTGCATCCTTTATTACTCAGTTCCAGCAGCTGGAGACAGACTTTTTAGCAGGACCAGCTTCCATTATGTACAAACATAATGAAGTTCAACAAGGTCAAGTACAAGGCCCTGCACTTGGGGCGGGACAATCCCAAGCACAAATACAGGCTGGGCAGAGAATGGATTGAGAGCAGCCCTGAGGAGGACTTGGGGAATGTTGGTTGGTGAGAAACTCAGTGTGACCTGGCAATGTGCACTTGCAGCCCAGAAAGCCAATCATATCCTTGGTTGCATGAAGAGAAGTGGGGCTGGTAGGTCGAGGGAGGTGATTCTCCCTCTCTACTCTGCTCTGGTGAGACCCTACCTGAGTACTGCATCTAACTCTGGGGCCCCCTACATCAGAAAACATGGACCTCTTGGAGTGAGTCCAGGGTAGGGGCCACAGAAGTGATCAGGGGGCTGGAGCACCTCTCCTAAGAGGACAGGCTGAGAGAATGGGGGTTGTGAACAACAACCTGGAGAGGAGAAGGCTCCAGGGACACCTTAGAGTAGCCTTCCAGTACTTCAAGGGGGCCTACAGGTACACTGGAGAGGGACCTTTTACAAAGGTACATAGTGATAGGGCAAGAGGTAATGGCTTTAAACTGAAAGAGCACAGATTTAGATTAGAAATTAGGAAGAAGTTCTTCACTCTGAGGGTGGCGAGACGCCGGAACAGATTGCCCAGAGAAGTTGTGGATGCCCCTTCCCTGAAAGTGTTCAAGGCCAGGTTGGATGGGGCTTTGAGCAGCCTGGTCTAGTGGAAGGTGTCCTTGCTTATGGCAGGGGGATTGGAACTAGATGATCTTTAAGGTCCTTCCAATCCAAACTATTTTATGAGTCTGTGATACTAGGACTTTTTTCTTTTTCTGCAGAATCTAGTCCAACTGGTCAGCTGCCCTTTTCCTGCAGATTCCCAACTGAAATCATAATAGTCTCTACTGCCGCAAATGCTCTTGCCTTGCTTGTCAGCTGTCATCATACTTCTGTACACTGGGGAGATGTGTGGAAGTGTAAAGTCTCCTGTGAAGACTCTGTCCATGCCTCAGTTTAGAAAGTGTGGGAGGAAATAGAACTTTATTGTGTAGTAGGTAGGTATTTGCAAGTCTAATTCACAAGATGAAGGGTTGGCCACAGATCTCCCCTGAAGCAGCGCACCAAGACTCCTCATGTTCCCAAACAGTCTCTTCAGGGTTGCAGGTGTTGGAGGATCTGGGTGAGCAGCCTGTAACTTTGTATAGCAATTGTCTTAGTCACAGAATGGTTGAGATGGGAAGGGACTTCTGGAGGTCATCTGGTCCGATCCTGCTGCTCAGGCAGGGACACCTAGAGCTGGCTGCCCAGGACTATATTCAGATGGCTTTTTAATATCTCCAAAGGTGGATTTTGTGAAGTCCTTCCCCTAATCCCTGCCACTGGTCACATCATTGTGCGCTGTTTGGTTGCTTAGGTGCTTCTGTGCTCTACGCTTCTGTCCTTGATAGTAAATGGTGCAAATTCTCTGCTACACCAAATCCAGGCATGACCTTGGTAATTACATGGTGGGAGCTAGTCTGTACCTCAAGCACTGAAGAGTGTCTTACTAAGGTATTGCTAAGACTACAGATGGTGGGGTTTTTTGGTGCTTATCCTTTCAGGTATCACAGTACCTGATTCAGCCTAATGTGTCAAAAATCTCCTTTGTTAAAACTTCAGTGTCATTTTCATGGTGGGACCTGGTATTATGGCGTGGGAATGGTGAGATTTTCAGAAAGGGATGCTCCAGGGCGCAGTGTTGGAAGAGAGGGCTTTGCTCTGAGTGCAGAAGAGCAGACTTGTATTCAGAGGGAGGCCAGGAGTTGCTCCAATTAACCCACTCAAGTAAAGCTTTTAATTAGATTGCAAAGTTACGTATAAAAACCTTGTTTAAAAAATTCTGTTCTGCGCTACAGCCTTTTCTTCCTAATCCTTTCCAACTGACATCTGGCTGCAGCTCAGCACTATTTCTCCAGCCTTTTTGACAGCTTCAGTCTCTTCCTGAGGATTAAAGTCTCTAGAGAATGGCAGCATAACTAGAGTAAGAGTTGAGGTCAGGTAACTAAATGCATTCCTCTAAAATCTACCTGACAGTGTTTTGACTCTGTAAATCTCACTTGGAAATGTGCCTGTGTATTTGCAGGGTTTGGTCTGACTTCTCCAAACTCAGTGCAGTGCCCTACGTGATCGCTGGTTCTGGGGTGCTGGCTTTGGCCTGGACTCTTCCTATAAGCTAGAAATGCTTTTCACTTGTTATTGCTGGAGTTGACAAACGTCACGACTTTGACCACTGTTTGAAACACAGAACTGTGCCATAAGTTGGGGATTTCTGCCTAACAAACATCTTGTAAGCAGGTGCCTTCAAAAGGTAGTGGAGAACCTGTCCTCATATCAGACTTCTGTCTGATATGTCTTCTTCACTTCTGTCTGATATGAAGAACTTAAGAGTCTTATTGTGGTATCAGCTTGTCTAGCAGCAAAATATGCCGAAGCATGGATCTACTCCCTCACAAGATTCTGGAAATTAGCGTGAGTTTATAATTGGATTGAGAGGAGAAGAGAGTTGATGCCTTGGCTAAGTCATGCATCAGCTGTCTACAATGCTGCGGGCTGAGACTTTGGCTTAAGAAAAGAGCAATACTAGCAACTCCATAATCCTTAACTGTAGCACCCAGAAGTGTTTGTGTGGTGGGGTGATACATCTTGGGAGGATACTGATTATTCTAAGAGGCTTTTGCTTGTTTGTTTCAGTGAAGGCAGCGTTTAGTCTTAAGAAAATGCTGGAGAAGATATTTCTATACAAAGAACCATACTGGACAATGCTGTTGGTTGGAGAGAGTTAGTCCAGAGAAAGCATGTGGAGGGAGGCTGGAGTGATGAGATTCATATGATGGGGTTGAGTTGGACTCTGTAAATGCCTGAGCCCTTAAGCTGCAGGCTGCTGACCATCACTGGGAGGTCTCCTGTATTTGCACCGTTCAGCAGCTGCTGTAGCTGAGCAGCTCCATTTGTGCCCTGCACCAGCCTCAGAGGCTGAAGGAGGTGTCTGCTGTTAAAGGGAAGGGAGGTTGCACAGTGTGGAAATAGGAACACAAATGCACTAATTTAAGGCTCAGTGTTTGGGCTTCTGTCCTATTGCTTCACAACATCTCTCTCTCTTAATGCAGTTCTGAGGGCTTGGATCAGGTGCTGAAAGGCTTTGATACTTCTCTGTAAACTGGTAAGACTTTAGAGATCAAACTGATGCTAGAGTACCTAGATTGGCTTAAGATATTAAGTAGCTTTATAGCTCTTAAAATGACTTATGCCCTATAAAACTCGGTTGGAGTGGGGAAATGACCCTGACACTTGCTGCCTGCTTGGGATCTGCTTGGGAAAGATGGGGGTGGGGGAGACCTGGCTGGAAGGCTTCACCCCAGCCGCAGTTACTGGAAGGCCTCCACTCAGTCTTGCCTGTTAGCAGACTGAAGAAGATGCAAATTCAAACCAGGTTTAGGCTGAACAGGCAGTTAAATCTAAACAAACAGCCTTGAAGTAAGAGATTGAGTGAGTGTTTTTGCTGTGCCTCCAAAACAGCAGGCACTTCTTCCTTCTCTTGGGCAACAAACTCTTCCCCTCACGTTCCTCTTTTGAGTTCTGAATTAAGTGCTGGAGTCATGGTAGACTTGCCAAAAGTATGGGCTGTGGTGCACAAGTTTGGCATCTCTGTCCTTTAACAGGACAAAAAGCGGGACATCCAAGATGGTGAAGGTGTCTCTATAGTAGCAGAACTCTAATTTGATTAGGCACAGATCTTCTGGGTTGGTTATTGAGGTAGCTTCATCGAAGGTATTGTTTGGATCTTGTCTTACGGTAGCCTCTGCGTTCTTCCAGTCCTAAGGTGTTAGTGGTAACATTTCAATTTTGAATTTAACTCTTTGTATGAAACACTACTGAATATATAGCTTAGTTTCTTCAAAGCCCAGGGATGGTATCTGGTCATACTTGAGCTGGGTTTGGTTTCTTTAGAGAATGAGGGATAGAACTTTTTCATGTATAAACAGACGACTGTTCTGCTAGACCTAAATGTGGAAAAAGCGGCTTCTCTGCAATGCTACCATAACAACTTATCCTTACTTAGCTACCGACAAGGTAGAAGAGCTTTAATACTATACTGCCTTTCTTAAATTGCTGATAGAGCCTTAGTCTAAGGTGGAAGCTGCAGACCTGGGTAGCAGGTGGTACCTGAAGAAAGAATGACGTCTGAGACTTGGCAGGCAAATATCTGGTTAACAGTCTTTGCTCAAACTTAACAGCTTTTCTAGCTGTGCAGGAAGTTCTCTCCTGTATGATTCATGACGTGCACGGCTGTGCTGACCGCTAATGCGAAATAGTTACCTGGGAGAGTTTTAAGCACGCTCTCTAACCTTAAAAGAGATTACAACATGATTAATGGTAGTTGTAATGGTAATGCTTTGCTGAGGCTTCCTGAGCCACTTGTGACATTCAGTTGAACTTCTCAGTAATTGGTTCGGGCCTTCTTGACAGAAGTTATCTACCTTCATGCCGGTCTCTCTAACACCAGCTTCTAAAATGGCATAGGTGACTTCAGTACCAACCTCTTAGTTATCGTGAGTTGTTAAGGACAAATGAGCGCTTGTTCTGGAACAGCGAAATCTGCAGTTTTAATCTCTTACACAGTGAGCAAAACCCCACTGCTGCTTGTCTCTGGAGCAGGTGCTTCCTTAGGCTTCAGGATCTCTTCAGGTACTGGCTTGCCTCTGATAAACTGCAGCAACAACCCAGGGATACTGGTAACAGTTGAATTTGCTATGCAGGACAAACAAAGATACTCGAGTGTGCACAGTAACTGCTCTAAGCCACGTAACCGAAGTCTAAACATGAGCCTCAGCTCTGACAAGTGTGTCTGGCACTGGGCAGGCAGGGTGTGTCTGACAGGTGTGGCTCTACAGCCTCAGTTCCACCTCCAGCCTGCTGCATGAACTTGAATTACCATGAAGAGTGAGGAGGAGAAGGCCATGCAGTGGGATATTTTGGTCATGGGAGGGCCCTTTAGAAAGGCCTTGTAATGAGCCGGTTTTCATAGTGTAGAGAATTCTCTACTCCTGGCATTGCCTAGCCATATTCAGACTGTCAAGAGCTAAACTTGTCAAAAAGCTTCATGCTGCAGAGCAAAGCCTTTCTTTTTGGTTCCACATGGCTGCTGTCATCCCCTTCCTTGGGGCCATCACTTTAATTTGGAAAGTCCCTTGGAGAGAAATTAATTCTTCCTCCAGATGCACCACACCATCAGCTAGCAGGGCCTATCTTCTTTGGACTGCCTTTAGGGCGTGTAGGGGTAGTGCTGCCTTGCTCTGCCCTGCACTCCGGGGTCTGTCAAGGAGCTACTGAGGAGGAAGCAGACAAATTGTTATGGCTTGTAAGGGAGTACTTGTCTTCCCTGAAGTGGATGAGTTAGGGATGACAGGTAGCCAAGAAGTTGTCCTACAGTACATTTGGAAGAATGGACTGCAGTCCTTTCTCCTTACGGTCAGATCGGCTTGTACTTCAGGGTGAAGACCGTTAAACTTCCCTAGGTGATGAGGGAGAAGCTTGTTCGGCAGGACAGCTTCCTTCATCACCAGGCAGGATTTGTAGCTGAGAATGAGCGAGAAGTGATGCTCCCGTAAACTACCGCAGGTAAGAGAGCAGGAGACCGGTGTTTAGGCAACCTAGGCTATAGCAACCCAGCTGTATGGCCACTGTAAGGGAGATTAATCTGAGCAAAGAGGGTAAGTGAGGTAGTAGTATCTCAATAATATCTCTAAAAGCTAGAGAATTGTCCTGGGTCACTTCCGGACCCATGCTTAGGCTATGCATAAGCCAGGGCAAAGGCAGAGTCCAGCTTCTCATGTGGAAGCTCAGCAGTAGCTCAACAACCCTTCCTGTAAGCCAGAGGTATGTTCTAGCAATGGACAATGTCCTCTACTTGACTCTGGCTACGCTGAAGATGTGTTGGAGAGTTTGGCCCATGCACACTTATATCTGTAGCAGTGACAGGCTAGGTTGGTGGTCTTAGATCAGAAATCCAGATGTCTCTAGAGACATGAAGCCAATTTTTGCACAATAAAGGTGTAGGAAGAGTACCTGGGGTTTTTTTTGTCCTTTTTAATGGATGATGTGGGGTAAAACAACACAAGGGAGTTGCCTGTAAATGCCGAGAATGTGTTGACTCCAGCAAATGCCCTTGGCCAGGAAATGGCATTCCTGATTGTTAGCGGGGATGAACAGATCTTGATATGGGCTGCTTCTTCCTGACATAGCTACTTTCAGTTGTCATAGCCTGCTAGCATTGAGTGGTGTTACACTGAATGATTCTTTGGGCTTGGGAACAAGTCCTCAGGGCTAGCCTCACCTTCACTCTCTTTTTGTCTGGAGAGTGATGGCAGAAAACGCCCAGCTCCTCCAGTGCTCCACATCTCATAACTTATCATTTGCCTAATGCAATTAGTACCACTGGTGCCTGAGCCTTTTGAACAGAAGGCAGCCCCTGTCTGCTGAGTTACACCAGGGGAGGCTGCAGAGCAGAATGGGCAGCTATTCATGCTAGGGTGCTTGGGTAGGAGAGGGTATATTATTACTGTAGCCGTGTTACAGTTGCCTCCTGCCTCTAGGTGCTTTAACTGGAGTCCATGACCAAAGCTTTGCCCTTTGTCACGTGAACTTTGCAGTATTTCTGGCAGATGCCACAGCCACGTGTCAGAAACGCAGAGGGGCGTTTTATTTTCTCTTTTTCATTGGGTTTGTAAAATAGCAGAGACCTGTGTTTGGGGCTCCGGCACTTCCATTGTTACGGGCCTGCAGGTGGTCTGTGCTAGAAGCCAATGTAGGTCTGCAGCCTGAAGGAACTGGTCTTTAATTAGCTGGAAGCTCCGTTCCTGCGCCCACTGGCTGCAGTGGAAATGGAAAGTTAAAACTTCAGAAGCGCTGTGCTTTGTTCTGGTATCTCCAGGGAATACATTGCCCAGGCTTGACTTGGGTATGCTGCAAGGCTCCTGCACTGCTACAGCGTTGAGCGGAGGATGGCGTAACGGCTCTGATCAGCTCTGTCTTAAAGCATCACTCTTACAGTGGAGGAAAAGATTAACTTCCATTTGATTGTGCTTCTCTGCGTGCAGGCTGCAGTGGAGAGTGCAGGTGAAGGTGTGGGATTGGAAGGAAATGGTTGCTCAGCTGTAAGGGTGATCTATGCTGCTAGTAAGCCTGATTTTATTTCTTTATTTTTTTAGTGAAAGAAGCTGATCTTGGAAGAAAAAAAAAATGTAGCGAAGCATTGCAAAACTGTGCTGAGTGTCTCTTTTAGGTAATAAACCCTTCTGCTTCCCAGGGCTAAATCTTACACCCCCAGCATAAAATCAGATGGCTTATGTAAGTTGATCTTCCTTTATGGTATATGTGTCAAGACATAAATATGTTTAATCAGGGCAATGTTACCGGTGTTACTGGTTCTTGGCATAACTGGCTGCTCTAAATGACACTGGCTGGAGCACCAAGGACATGGGGCAGTGCCTGTCAATGATTTTTTTTTTTTTTTTTTTAAAACCAACCCAAAACCCCGCGGTACCCAGATACGTTTAGCCTCATGGGCAAGAATCCTAATGCCCATGAGCACATTGATTACAAAACCTCGGTGGTACTTATAGCACAGCCTTCAGAGAGCAGTGCTGCTTTCTCCTATTCTGAGCTTGCACTACAGTGTGATACCTGGGCAGCGGCGGCCGGGGTCTGGCTGCTGGTTATTACCCGCACTGGTGGAAGCATCTGGAGAAATAGTTATGCACGCAGAATTTTCCATTAATCAGAGAAAAAAGTCCTACACAGATGGTATATAGGATAGATTACGGCTAGTAATCCTTTTGTGTCCTAGAAGATTAAGGATATCCTGGTGTAGCTGCAGTCAGCTGACCTTTTTTTATTTAAATGGTTGAAAATTCTTGATGCAGTTCTGCGGAGGAGCAAGGCTCTTCCAGAAGCCGTGAACTGCGCACTGTGAATGTTTGTTAAAGGAACGGTCTGTTTGAGTCCAGCCTCAGTTATAAATTTACAGGAACTTAGCTTTGTGCCATGTAAACAGCAGCAGCTACAAGATGGCTAAGAAATCTCTTGCTGGACAGCTCTATCAAATCTAACAGAGGTGTAAGAGAGCTGAATTTTGTGAGGAGGTATAGTGAGTGTCATGTGAAGACAGAGGGTTTCTGAGTCCTGCTGTCTGGCTTGCCCCAGAAAGTGAAGATGAATGCTTCAGTGGGAGAAGAGGATGGCTGCACGCTCTGAATTTTCTGGTATGGATCTGTATGAGGATTACAAATCGCCCTTCGATTTCAATGCTGGAGTGAACAGAAACTATCTTTACCTGTCACCCAGCATAAACCTTTCTCCACCTGGATCACCTACCCTGGCGAAGTCTGGTAACTTCCTTCTCTTTCTTTTTCAAAACCTCTACATGGAAAGCTTAGTGATGAATAACTTAAAAAAAAAAAGGAACTTATCAGATTAAGAATCTATAAAATCTGGCTGAAACGCAGGTGTAAATGAAGGTAGAAGTTGACCTGCTGTTAACTGTGGTAGTTCATGAGCTTTGGTGTGTCACGCAGGCAGTATCTCATGTGCCGTGCCTTTACCACCTTTACCTTATTTGTTATTTCTTGATTCAGTAGAAAGGCAGTTTGAGGGGAAAATGAAGTGAGCAAAAAAATCAGGAACAAAAGGACAGCTTCTGCAAGATTGGAGTAATTGGCCTAGGTTTTTCTGTGGGGGAGGTAGGATTGCGTACTGAGTATGACTTCAGAGCTCTGTGTAGTCCAACATTGCTTTTGCCTTAGTACTGAAAATATCACTGACTAACGAAAGTGCCCTCTAAAACCTTTACTCTGTTCCACTTGGCATTTGAAATACTGTGAACATTACACCTGCGGATCCTAACTGTACCTGCGCTGTCCTGAGGAAGCAGCTGTCGCGTGCTGTGCTGCAGCAGCGTCCATCCAGTGCTTAAACCTACAAGTTTCTAGCTGGTTGTACAGAAGACAAAACCCACTCTGGTTTTGCTCCTTCCTTTCCATTCTGTGTTGCTGGACATGATCTTCCAGAGTATTTAAAAATACAGAAAGCTTAGCCCTACTTCAGGTGTGACAAAGCAAAGCTACAAAGATGTTGACTTTTTTTTGATGGGCTCATTCTTTAATATCTTGGAGAAATGTGCATCTCTTGGGGAATATCTTTGTGAGCTAACTGTGTGAACTTGATGAGCTGAGGGTCTCTGGGAACAGTGATCAGCGTTCACTTCTGCAATTACTGTGTCTCCCACCTCTTCTAAAGGGAGGGAGTAGTTCTTTGTATCTGGTGGTGATGCATCACCATGAGCACCAAGCTTTCCTGGACTTTTCTTTTTCATTCTCTTTAAATGAATAAATGATTAGTGTCTGGGAGTACCCCAAGAACTTACTCCTTTGAGTTGAAGAAATATGTCTTGCTTTGGCTTTTTCATTGAGATAAATGGGGAACACTTTCTTATATATTGCAAAATAAATATCCTCTGTAGCACTGTCCATTATTGAGATGTTGGAGTGATTGTATAATCTTGAAACAGATTGTCCTCCTGAACTCTAACAAGTGCCGTTTTTCTGTAGCTTGTCCAACCATATAGTAATTGCCAAAATGCTCATTCTGAGTGCCTGACACAGAATATGTCCGTCTAAAAGCTTTGTGGAGGCTAACCCTCCCCTGCCCCAGAGGCTGCTCATCCGAAAGACCAGGACTTCCTTAAACTGCTTATGTTTACTGCTTGTCTCTGAATTCAGGCCAGAAACAGGTAGAAGCCCCTGGTCAAAACGGAGCACGAACTTGGGTTGAAACCAACCAAAACAAACCTCAAGCCAGAAAACCTGTGTGTGAATTGAATGACTCTGATGCTTTGCCTACTCTGGCAAAATAATAGGGGCTTAAGTATCGTTTCCCTGAATGATCTGTGGAGCCCTAATCAACTAACTTGTTCATGTCCTCATTTGGTGCATTTAAGTAGATTAATCAACTGCTGGAATAATATGTTAATCTTAGAAATACAGACACCTTAACAACTGGCTTAAAACTAGGTAAATTTTCCCAATACTAGATAAGTCTTCCCAATTTTTTTCCTCCAACAGAATCTTTACTCTGAGACATGAAATGCTCAGCTAAACTTGATGATAGCCATCAGAGTACAGAACGACTGAGTTTTAAGTGCTCTGCAATTCAAAAGATGCAAGATTATGAACATTATGAAAGGTAACAAATTGGAAGCCAATAACAACAGTTGTGCTGGTGAACAGAAAAGACCACAAGTGAGAAATACTCTCGTAATAACAGATTGAGATGAAGTATTTCCCTCTGTTGGCTGACTGCTGTTTCCCCGATGTCTTGCCCTGCACCCCCCAAGTATCTAGGGTGGGCTGTGCACCTTTCCTTATGAAACTCACTTCAAGAAGTGAACTGAGGAATGGAAGCAAAGGGAGCAGAGAGGTGGAACAGTAACAAGGGATGAGAGGGGAGGTGACGGAATAAAGACTGATAGAAAAGTGTTTCCATACTCCAAATGGAGCTAAAGAAAAAGTAATAAATGGGAGGGGGGCAAAAGGCAAGGAGTGGAGAGGAAGGCATGGTTAGATGTACAGGGTGAGGCACAGAGGATGCTGAGTAGCAGGATTTCCTGTCTTACTAAAAGGTCTAGAAATGGGAAGGGGAGGAGAGATTTACTCCCTTGCTGCTTAGCATTGTGTCTTAAATTCAGCGCAGGCAACAAGCAGCACAAAACACTAGTTTTCCAAAGAGAAGGTGCATTTCCAAAACAGAAGCTATTCCTACAGGAGACAATCCAGCATGTTTTCCTACTGCTGGATTCGCTTGATCTATTTTTGGTGAGATAATCCAGATGACTCTTCATAACCAGATTGAACAGACTTTCAGCTGGATTTTCTAATGCTCTTGGAATCAGTGTCATCTTTGGTACTTGCAAACTTTCTGAAATGGCTCTTGCAACAGTCCCTGAAGGGCCTGTAGATGGAGAACAAGGTCAGGAGTTGGAGGTCAAAGTGTCAGGGGAAAATGCAGTTTAAATTTAGTTTTCCTTCAGTATAGGCGTGTGCAATGAATAGGATAGATAGCAATTTGACTAAAAGAGACGACATTTTTAACCATTGGATGTTAAGAAAAGGAAATACGTTGATGTATAAAACA
This sequence comes from Eurystomus gularis, assembly GCA_013400335.1. Taxonomy (NCBI): domain Eukaryota; kingdom Metazoa; phylum Chordata; class Aves; order Coraciiformes; family Coraciidae; genus Eurystomus; species Eurystomus gularis. Next base: position 339,975 of record VZZY01006432.1, on the reverse strand, counting down.
GAAATGATCTGATTGTGAGATGTGAGCTGTAGTCTTTTTTTTGTGATGCTGTAATGCTGTGCTTTGGGTCAGGTATTAGACTAGAACTCTTTTTGTTCTGCCTTACATCTCTGCCAGGAAATAAGTGTATTGGGGAACCTGTAGGAGCTACATTATGCTTGTGTAGAAGATAGACCTAAATATCTGGGAAAACGTGATATATATTTCATGAATAAATGCAGAATGGGGTTTCAGTTGCTTTCTGTATGCTTCTTTCTCAGAGTGTTTGTGGTAATTTATCATTTACAAATATTCTGCCCCTGTAGCAGTGTGCAGGACAAGCATTCTGTACACAAATACAGACAAAAAACATTGTTTTGGAAATAATTTGTGGAGTTGAGCTGTACCTGAGTTTAGTAACTTGACCAAGAACAAGGCCTCTTCCTTTCTTAGGTCTGACAGCTTCTAGGAGCATGTTTTGTAGAATACCTACAACTAAGTACAGACTTGCCCAGTCTTTTCCCCTGACTTTTCATTTGATTGTGGTGCAGCTATTTGATATCAAGCCTCACAACGAGATCATATTGGCGGTCTCATTGCACACTAATGAGTTTTTTGATTCCCAGACCAAATGGTAGTATGGAGCACCATCCGAAGCTGATGGAACGAGGATGGAATTTTATCTGGTTGTTCACTATAGTGACTAGTAAGGGAAAGTTCTTTACTATGTCCTCAACTTTTCTGAATTATGTATGTATATACGTACACACACTCTCTCTCCTTACAAACAGTCCTCCTGGGTTTTTTTTCTTTGATTTTAAGAATTTTATTTCCTTTCTTTTTTACTATCTGTAAAGCTACTTTACCTCTCAAATAGAGAATTAGTTCCGGGAATCTACAACCGAATGGTTGTGTCTCATGTAGTGTCTCTGCAAACTGGTCTCTGCAAATTAGAACAGGATTCCATAGTTCTGGCAAACCGTATGTTTGAGCGTCAGCTATGAAGATTCAAAATGGGAAATCTTTTGCTGGAAAATCTGTTGCATTAAAAGGTGTTTAAAGTGATCGTACCACAAGCATTAAGGACTAAGAATTAATCTTTAAAAGTGAGAGTATGATAGCAATACCAGTAGTGTTCTCCTTTCTCTCCCTGAAGCTGTGAAGGTGAAAGGTGAGGAGCTGACCATAGGGATGTTTGGGGTTCATATGGAGGAGTTTGGCAGAGTTGTTTTGTTTCTGGATTTGGAAGGGAGAAGAGGTAGCAGTGTCAGTGGACACACATCCTTCCTCATCAGTCCCTTCTCAGCACTCCAGCCCTTTGTGAAGTGATGGCCTTTTGTTCTCAGGCTCTTTTTCCAGGTTTCTCATCTGTCTTAATGTCCAGGCTCAAAAGGTCAATATCTGTCACTTTCTAGCTGCAGTGGCCCCAGTTACTCGGGACAGAGAGGTTGAGCAGGGTATGGAGTAAGAGTTCATACTTGCAGTACAACCCTTTTCTCCACTGTTGCTGAGCTTGCTTGTCACCATGACTGCTCCTCGTGTGCTAGAACGGGTGTTTTTTAATCGGTCCAGAGAGCAGTGAGGGAGGAGCCTCTGCACTGGTCTCGGAACACCTTCAGTGCTTCCCGAGTTTGTGCTGCATGAGCGAGAGTGAGCAGAGAGTGCATGGACTCCTGGGCAGAGGTTGTGTAGGAACCACTGGTTGGGACGTAGTGTTCTGCACCTTGGTTTCTATCAGAGTAGTGGGCTGCATTGTTCTCAATGTGTTTCTAGTCACCTGTTATAGCAGCAGTTGCAATGATACTGAGCTTTAATACAACTTCATAGAATGAAACAGCTGGTAAAAAAGCCTCTGGTTTCCTGGATACCATAGGACTCGGGGGCTGTGACTTTGGTGTCCTTCTGTCAGTTTTCTTTGTGCACTGGGACAAAAGGGCTGTATGTTAATGTTAGCTGCTATCTGGCAGACCTGTCATGATCTGACTTAATGTTTTATTCACCTCCAGGGCTGCTGAGAAGTGACTCTATCCCTGAGGTTGGAGAGGATGCTGCTGCTACAGTTGGTATGGCAGAAACACTCTCAGAAGAAGAACAGGATGAGCTAAGGAAAGAGCTTGCTAAGGTAAACCTATTGCAAATAGCTCTTAAAGTGGTTTTGAGAATGAAAATCTGGGATAATGCTGTCTTTGAACACACAGTTAATGCTTTGCATATTTATTCTGCGAGTGTCTGTGTATTCCGGGGAGGGAAAGGGAGGGTGCCAAGGAGAAAAGAACAGCCAGTTCTAGTTATGGAGTCTTAAGCTAGAAGTGCTGAGTGTACAGATGTTAAACTAAGTTGCATAAACACCTAACACTTTTTTTTTTTTCCCCCTCAAGTGAGAAGGGAGTAAGTAGGCTGTCAGGGAGAACGTGGTTGGAAGCCAGAACCGAGTATTGTCTTAACTGCTGTGGAGTAACTAAACTGTTGTTTTCATGAAGGATGCTTCATAGTAATACCAGTGGAGACACTACTTTGCTGATGTCTGCCCATGTAACTATTCTTGTGCATAGTTCACAGAGCAGAATTTTTTTAAGAGCGAGTTAAAGTAGTGGTCTTTGAAGGACAGTCAAATATTTGAAGGTGATATATGCATTTCAAAAGTTGTCAAGCTTTATTCAGTTACCAGTGCTTTTTCTTTTGTAGCTCTATGTGACTTTAGGACCCTAATAAAAGATGCTAACTGAAGCCCAGTGTTGGCAAATGAAGGTTAGCTGTGAAAGCACATTAAATGCAGTCTTGATTTTGGTGGTCCTAAGTATTATTTCATGGCAAACCAATAAGATGACGCGGGAAATCTGGTCCTGCTAGGGTACGTCATGCTGAACTTTGGACAGATATCTAAAGCAAAGGTGCATTGAAGATACTGGTATTTTCTCAGAGGAGCTCAGAGGGCAGCCTGATACTCTAAAGTAGGTCCAGTCTGGATGTGGAAGGAGGGTTGGATGTATATCTCGCCTTTGTGCATATGGCCTAGTGCTTCTGTCACGTCTGTATGTTCTACAGAACGGCATCATAAAACTGTTTTGACATCATGATCTGGTTGTGCTTCTGTGAGAGGCTTAAGCAATGATCTGTGTGAAGAAGGAAGCATACAAACAATACCGTTTTCTAGTTGCTGTGTTCTTGTTGTGGTTTTTTGGGGTTGTTTTTTTGTTGGTTTGTTTCTTTGTTTTTTTGGTTTTGTGGTGGTTTTTTTAACTGCTCGGTCTGTCACCATTTCCCCCCTGCGCTGGGGAATGCACTCCTGTGGCTGGATCCAGCCTGCAGTTGCTAGCTTAAGCCACAACAGAACCTTTCTGTTCAAGCAAGGAGACAAAACTCGTGTATGGATTAGACCTGCTCTGAGCTTCCTGGTACTGCTCATCCATCGGTATCTCTTCTGACGTGGCAGGATAATGCAGGCTTGGCAGTTGGCCCAGGTTTGACTGATCTTCAAGCTTTGTATAGGCTAATGTTGTCTAAAGGTAATGATTTCTAAGTACACAGTCTTTTAGTTACCAACTTCCTTGTGCATATTCCAGTAACAGAGCTGGCTGTAGGTAGATTGCTTTCTTACTAGCTCCTGATATAGACTATGTTGGATTTCCCTTTTAGTTTTTAGAAACAACTGTGAGGCAACGTTAAAAAATGTGTTAGCCCTCCCATTACTGATGCCTAGTAGATGTTTTAATAAATGCATAGTTAAATGGCTGGGTATATCGCTTGTTAACTTTCCTTTCATCAACTCTGCTGCCACAGGTGGAAGAGGAAATCCAGACCCTCTCACAAGTGCTGGCTGCCAAAGAGAAGCATCTAGCAGAAATCAAGAGAAAGCTGGGAATTAACTCATTGCAGGAACTAAGGCAGAACATTACCAAAAGCTGGCAAGATGTTACATCAACCACGGCGTATGTACCAGTTCATGATGAGTGTCTCAGCTGTTGAGGTGGAAGCTATGTAGTTCTTGTGTCTTATCTAAACCTTCTGTTCTTGTAAAATGAGTATAGATAACACAATGTTAAATTGCACTAAAACTTTTAATCTGGAGAAATCATCATAGGTTTCTTTAAAGAAGGTCACTATTAGCCCTGTCATCTCATGCAAAATGAGAATGATTGACCATAATATGGGCAATTCTAATAAGCTTTTTATCTGACATATCTGAGGTGCCATTACTGAGATACCAAGGTATCCTCAGTCCAACAGAATATCCTTTTCCAGCCTGAAAAATTGTTGTAAACTGAGCTCGTGCAGGAAGAGTGCAAAGTCACAGTTAATGTTCTTGCAAATGCAACTGTTAAAGGTCTAGAGTGAGCTGCCTTCTGCAATTAATGGCTACACAGAGTGCAAGAGGATGTACCTCAGTTTTTATGGTGAAGTTTATTGACAGAACCATTTGGTATAAGATTTTAGACACTAGGCACAAAAAGTAGACTTCTGTTCTGTTCCAGTGTGTGTACGTGGTGGTGTTTTCTTGGGTTTTCTTGGTTTTGTGTGGTGGGGTTTTTTGGTTGGTTTCTTAAAATCCTACAATAGCAGAGAGCATCTGCTCTGGGGATGGGGTAGTAGGTGCATATTGATGAAGCTCGTCTGAAGTCTGAGGTGGCAGAGATGCTGTAGCCAGAAGGGACTGCAGTGGCTCAAAATAATCTCTTAAGTAGCTTGTCCATTTGATGCCGAAGTTGAAGTATACCTCTGGACTTGATACGAGTCTACTTACAGTAAAAGGTTCTTTATGTGTTCTGGGAAAATAACTACGGACTTAATGTTGTTCGAACGCAGATACAAGAAAACATCAGAAACCCTGTCTCAGGCTGGTCAGAAGGCTTCCGCCGCTTTTTCATCTGTTGGTTCAGTCATAACCAAGAAGTTTGAAGACGTCAGGTAGGTTTCTTTAGCTGTTCCCAAGTAGTTGCATTTTTTATTTAAGCAGGTGATCGCTGAACTGAATTTATGCTGTTAGCACACCTAGTGCTTCTGAAAGTTAATCTATCAAGAACCCTCAGCATTGTTTTAGGAGAGCTGAGTGACTTGCTGCAAAATGTCTTTGTATGACCTCAGCTGATGCAGAAGAGTTCTGTGGTGTATATTTTATATATGCAAGAGAAGCAACGTATGCGATTATCTCCACGGCTAGTCTTGTGTTTCTGGTAGGGTTGCAGGTAGCAACGTCTCTACCTGCCTCTGTATTATGCACATCACACTGCCATTTCTGGTCTCTGACTTTCTCAGCCTGTGGAATACTGCATTTAAACAATTAATGTCTTTAATTGTTTGTGGTTTGGTTTTGTTGGTTTTTTTGTCTTGCGTGTGGATTCCTTTCAGGTGTGTTTTATTTCTTTGTAAGCTGTTACACCTCATAGCAGTGGCTTGATTTTATTATGTTTTTAATAGACAATTGGCACTTTGAAATTCTTAAAAATATAATGGATTTTGGCTTTGTCTCAAATGACACAGCCCTTCATACAAATTAGGTCAGTTTGGTGGTAATTTTTAGCACAATTGTGTGCTGCATGCAAAACTCTTCCTGGACACAATCCAGTCGTGCTTAGCTTACAATTCTCCGTTTGATCACAGAACTTATACTACTTGAACATAGGCAGCTACTCACCTCTGCTTGAAATGTTGTGAACAGTGAATCAAACTTATTTTTCAATTACTGGATAAACAAAGATTTGCACATTCTATTGCTGCATTGGAAAGCAGCGTAATAAAGTCAGCCCTGTTTTAAAGTGCTGCCATTAACCTCTTTCTTGCTTTTAGAAGTCTAGTGAAAAAACACTCTGAGGTGCAGCTACAGTTACATATTTTTCTTCAGATTTATCAGAACTTCCTTTCTCTTTTTAACGCTTGCTCTGGCATTGTGCAGACTACAGGCATTTTCACATTCCTTTAGGTAAGGTGGGCACAAGAATTGTTTCTGAAACTAAGCATGTAGTCAGACTGTCTCCATTAAAATCTTTAAATGAGTTTTGTCTGTAAAAGGTAATTTCTTTTTTTCTCCAGTGTTAGTCAATGTAAAACTGAAGCTCTTTTAATGTCAGGGCAGGTGTTTCTTCATGTTCAGCTGGTAACTATCCCAGAACATGAAATCTTGAGAACACTTAAATTAGTTTCTCTTCCTTGTAAGAAAGGAATCTGTTAAAATGGTTCTGCAAGTTGTTTTGTAAAGAGACAGAAGATGGCTTTGAGGTCAATGGCATGCAGAATTCCTCCTTCTCTTTGTCTGTACAGTGTTTGTGCCTTGGCAGAGTAGAAATTTTCCTTTCTCTGTGTCTGTAACAATGGCTGTTTAGCATTGTGACCCTAATCACATCCCTAGAGTCTAATGTAAAATAGATTATGCATCCTCTGTTTGTAGTTTGTCCAGTTAGTCCTTCTCTCTGAGTTGATTACTTTAGCAGCTCCAGACACTGTATTTTAGTTACCTTGCCTGCATTGACTTTTATCTGCCTAGTCTAAGCTAATGCTCCATGTTAAGTATTTTCAGTAGTTAAAATCTCAGTGTGGCAACTGCTGTCCATTGCCTCTCGTTCTGTCTATGCACACCTCTGAATCTGGCTTCATCTTTTCTGTAGTCTTCCACCAAGCAGCTACAGGCAGCAGCAGGATCTCTGTAAAGATGTAGGGATCTGGCTCCTAGAATACTAACTAGGAGCCATGGCCCCAGGGGCAGTGCCTGGGCAGATCGGCAGTGGCACAGGACGCTCTCAGAACTCAAGAGTCTGAAGTGAGCTCAGTTTGCTCAAGTATAAGAGTAGCAGCCTGTTGGAAATACCTCTCCTTTAGCATCAGTAAGACAAAGGGAGCCTGGAAGATGTCTCTGTACCTTTTGGATACAGAGATTGACTGCTTGCTTGACAGGGTTCACCTCTCTTCCTTTAAGGCTATGGTGCTGCCCTACTAGTATTGCCCTTCTGCTGCCTAGACTATAGCATTTGTCAAGGACAAGCACGGACTCATAGTTCTCTTCTGGCTTCAGGAATATAATACCTCAAAAGAAGAGTGTCCTAATTACTCAGGTTAGTGGCTAGGTGGGTCTTGGGTACTCTGTCAGAACTGGGCCCTTGGGAGGGCACGTAACCGGGCCAGAGGAGTCCACATTGTTGGTGTGCTTTCTGGGGAGAGTCACAGCAATGGAAATTCAAGGTTTAAAAACAAAGCAAACAAAAAAAAGTGGGAAGAATTGAGGTTGTGGGGCCTCCTTCTCTAGAGACTTGCAAAACCTACCTGGACATGTTCCTGTGCAACCTGCCCTAAGTGAACCAGTTTCAGCAGGGGGGTTGGACTAGATGATCTCCAGAGGTCCCTTCCAACCCCTACTATTCTATGGTTCTGTGAATTTATGCTGTTCAAGTTCTTAGTTTCACTTAAACAGAAGGTTAAAAACCTCTGAGGTCTTTTTTCATAAGGACCAAGTTCGTCTGGGTTTCAACCAGTGAATTCAGGTCCCAACATTATATGAGCACTCAAGTGGTGGCTAGTTTTAGGACTACACAAGTCTGAACTTCAGAGTTTTAGATGCCCACGTTCATTCCTGGAAATGAGAATTGATGGGCCTGATATTTACTTGAACAAATACAGAATATGCAGATGCATCTTTATTCTTGAACTACTACATTGCTGCTTCATCAGAGCTTCACTTTTCATGTACTGTTTCAGCTTAGGGACTTCTTAGCTGTAATGGCACGATTTTGTCTGTGTTGGACCATATCCACATGCCCTGTGCAGCAAACATCACATGCAGGTCTTCATTCTTGCACCGCAAAGTGATTTTGGAAGGAGTTGTGAAAGGGAGCAAAGCAGCTGTGAGCTTGGAAAGTGCTGAAATAAAGAGGAGGAGAGAGGGCTGGTAGTGCAAAGCCAGGGCATTATTACGTCCTTTTTGTGTTTCTTTCCTCTGCTTTTTGTTATGCTAAAAATGGACTCTGTTCCTTCTTAGGTTTCTCTTAATACCTTTATTCTCCTTTATAGAACATCTTGAGCTTTTGAAGAGCTAGCCATCCTTGTGTAGGCAACATCAGTATTATAGGCAGGACAGCAGCAGTACCAAGATACAGCACTCTGCAAACTTCCTGAGCAGTCATGACTTTGCACTTAGCTCTTCTTCCACTGCATCAAAGTGCACTTGTGCACTTTCAGAATGTGAGGCAATGTGATGGCTATAAAAAACCATAATTGTGTAGAGGATAAGAAAACTTTTAATGCAATACAAAATACATGGAAGGCTGGAGAGCAACTTATTGGGCCTTTTTTTTTTTTAACGCCTGTGAGTATTGTAGAAAGTGCTTCTCATCTTCAAAGGGCCCAACTCGATGGCCTAGTTAAGTGAGTGCTTTGATGTGGCATTCTGTCATTTGTGAAAAGAAATACAAGTTCTTTTCTTTGTAAAGCCTTTCAAGGCTTAATTGTGTTTCTTTGCACTACTTGAAGAACAAGTGATTTGATGTTAAAAAAAGAGTAGCTGCATTTATCTAATCCAGTTTTCTTGCAAACCAGATCGTTCTGTGATAAAACCGTACGCTGTCTTATGGTGACATTTTACAAAATGCATCCTGAGTATGTGTAACGTATTGTACAACAGCAAGTAAATCTTTCACGGATGTATGTATCCGTTAAATGATCTCTAGGAGATTAAACTTCCTGAGACACCTATTAAAAGATCTGTAATAGGTTGTTGCTTTTTAGTGTGAGCAGGTCTACAGATTGTAAGTACATATGGGGAAAAGAAGGTAACTCACTCTCCTTAGCCTTAAACTTCTTGCAGAGTGAGAGGAAGTAGTTGAGTGTGACTGAACAAAGAGAACTAGTTAGTGTCAGCATAGTTCTGTACTAAAACTTGGCACACAGCAAGGCCAGAACTTGTAGTAGTCCACATCACAGCAAGGAATATAAATTACACTCCAGAAAACAGTCGGTTTCTACGTGCTGTGGAAAAGCTTGTGGAAGCCAAATGACCTGTGAAGATGAAACACAGCAGAAATGGGGTTGTGGAAACATGGCCGTGCATTATTGGTGTGTCAGGGCAGCATCTGGCCTTTGTGTGTCTGATTCCCAGTGCACTGTACCTACAAACCAACACTCAGTTGGGCACCTGCCTTAAGGGATCCCAGCCTTAAGGGAACTTTCTGTGTGTAGTTTTTTGTCTATCACTGTATTTGACTGAGTAGCCTCCTGAAAGAGTCTCTTAAAACTCATTCTGCAGTGAACACAGAACCTTTTTGCTTCTCTGAATGTATCTTCCAGTGTGCTGAAATACTAGTTGGCATTATGGAGGTGTATAAAATGTTAGAAATTCCCCCTCCCTCAACTGACTAGAAAGTGTTCTTTTGAAAGACATCATAAAACCCAGGCAAAAATTGACATTCCAGATACAAAAAACTGTGGTTGTCAGTTTTTCTAACTTATATTGTGGTATTTGACAAGACATATTTAACATATAAGAATAATGTGTATAAAAAGTAAACAGGATTTTTCTAGAATATGGAACTAACTTAGATTCCAGATGGTCTTGAAGTTATTTGGGAGCTCCTTTTATTTCTATCCAGTCACCTTCCTGGAGTAGATGTGTATTGTTACTAAACAAACAGTAAGTGTTTAGCAACACTGGCAGGTTACAGAAACCCTCCATGAATTTCAGAAGAGGTTTGAGACTCAGACTTTCTCCCTGCCCCCAGCATAAACCCAGCTATGGACACAGACTGATGTGACTGCTCTCGCTAGATATTTTATATTGAGGAGTAGATAATTTGTATGATGAGCATGGAAATCTTACACTGAATGGAAATGGAAGCCTTCTAAATATAGGAAGAATTCTTTCAGTAGGAAGATTATTTGATTGATAAGACTCTTGAGTGTTCATTTTCTGCTCGATACTGCCAAAACTGTAAATGCAGCATGACCCTCATGGCTTGAGAAATGGAGCGAGTAGATCAACTGCGGCAGCTAAGCAGAATATGTACTAGCAAGCATGGCACTTGAATCGTTCTAAAAAGGAAAAAAGGTATTGCAGCTTTTGCTCTGATGTACTTGTGGTGTGCATGGCTAAGCAGTTTAAAAAAGGAAACCCAAGCAGTTCTGTGTACGGCTGTGTAAGACTGGCTGTTTACCAAAGGCAGTATCCAGAAGTCAGCTCTCTGAGCCAATTTCTTTTCAGTCTACCACTTGAACTAACTTCTTGCTTTCTTTTTTCTTAATGCTGGCATTTAGTATACGCTCCATACAACATTCAATTAGCATGCCTATTATGAGGTAACGTATGCACAATCCAGCTGTTGGGTTTATTTATTTTCACATGTGGAATCAAATCGAACATAGGTCAACTAACATAGATATAAAACAAACCCCCCAAACCCACTCAACTTTGTAATGGATTTCCTGTGCTAACATGCAGGATAAAATTTGTTTTATTTCTGCTTAATGGTGGTTATCACACATCTGGACGTGCACTTCTCTGGTGTTTGGTGAACAACTTACCCCTGCCTGTTAGGAATGTAATGCTACTGAATGAATCCAAGTTTAAAAGGTGATAGCTTGGCATCTGGTTTAGAACAATGAGAATGAGTAAAAAAAATACTGTGGTTTCACAGAGAGTCTCTTGCTGACTGGGAGTGCTTGCCTTTTCTCTCCCCTTGCTTGGCACTGTGTCTGTCCATCTCCTGAGAGAGTCAGATACGATATAGCTGTAGGTATATATAGATGCATTTGGGAAAGCACACAGTGAATGTAAGTGTGCTGTTAAGTGTGGGTGACCTACACAAATACCAAGCAAAGGGGGAAGGGAAGCTTGAGACCTTTTTTGAAAAAACCCTCTTGTCTTTCAGTTTTATATAATAATTTTTTTTTAAGTCTTGGCCCTGTTCCACTGAAGACAAGCATTTTCCATCCTGTTTAAAGGCAGAAAAGGTGTACAAGCTATCACATAAATTTGCAAATGGCAGTGACAGCTAGCTGGAGCATTAAGGCACTCCTCTGACCCTAATAAATAATACACTGGCCCTCAGCATTGAAAATTCCAAGCTGTCCTGCTCCTTATATGCAGAACTCACCATTTGTAATCACAGCTGTCTCCAGCACTTAAAAGGCAAGGGGGAGTCTCCCTTAAATTTAACATGTTAGCAGAAAACGTCACTGCGAACCATGTTTTTGTTAATTGAACACGTAGCCTATTAAATGAAACCGGTTTTCCTGTAACACATGGAAAAACTCTGACAAGCTTTCTTCAGCAATAATGTGCTCTGCTAACCAGAAGTGATGATTAAGCTGTCCTGAACAAATCCTTTAAGCCAGAAACCTGTTTGAAATCACTGGGATTAATAAACTAAGCCTAAAATACTTGCTAGTTCTCCCTTCCATGTTTTGATGAACGATCCTATTGCTGGGCCTGGCAACGCTGAGTTGCCAAAGATACGAATGAACTGCAACTGGAGTGTGTTTGAATTTTAGTTTCATAGTACTTGGGGAGATGGAGATCTAAACTATTTTTAGGCTACCCATAAAACAAGGAAAGAGCCCTAAACAAACAAAAGTCATGTTGACACTGGAAAAAGCAATTGTCTATTTTCTCGGTTTTACAGGCTAACCAGATATGTTTTTAACTCTGTGGTTCCTCTGTTTATTTTCCTAGAAATTCTCCTACTTTCAAATCCTTTGAGGAAAAAGTTGAAAACTTAAAGGTAAGCATTAGTGAAATGCCGTGGTGATCGTGGAGTTGTGGATGTGGAGAGAAGACTGAAGTGGACCTTGGGCAGCCTGGTTTTTCATTACTGCTAGACTGCTGAAGGTGCTTAGGTGACATCTTTTTAAGGGGTGGAAATAGTTTCTCTGCCCAATGATTTGAGAATAAAATATGGGCTTCCTGCACTTCTTACAGGATGCTACCTTTAACTAGAAGGACTAGGAGCTAGCTAACCTGCACAAGCAGCTAGTATAACGTACCTAGTATTGGGTATCCAAAAGGGTCTAGGCATTTATTTCCATGCCTTCCAAAAGACTAGTGTCCTACACAGGAGAATAGCTTGGGATGTTTCTCGTACTTCTGACATAAAATACAAAGGGCCTTAATTTAAAATTTACTCAAAGCCCCAAGTTCCAGAAACAACCATTAATAGCTCCTCCAGGTAAAAAGAAAATCACTTAAACAATAACTAATACGTGTAACTGAACCAGATTTGACTGTTCTGGTGGGCACACTCGGTTGGATGAGAAGCATGCAAGTGGTAGCATGGGGAGCTTGCAAATTTACTGGCGTTAACACTCCTGCCATCCCACAGGGTATATACTTTGGGGGGAAATGAAAGGGCATCGACATGACGTGGAGAAAGTAGTGGAGTGGAGTTGCTGTACTCCACTAAAGATCTCAGGAATTGCTGCTGAGGGCTCTTTCTTGAGCAATAAGGAGGGAAGTTTCAACTCCGAGTCTTTCAAGGCCTAAATGACTTGAAAGGCTGCATACCTGTATCAGTTTTTCACTGAGGGTGTGTCAACCTTCATGCTCCCTGGAATTGGGGCTGCTTCATGCTTCGTGTGTCTCGAGGTCAAAGGGAGACTGCTATGTTCACCTGCTGCTGGTGATTGTTTTCCACACGATACTTAAAGACTTGTCTTTAGAGTATTGTGGAGGTGGCTCAGTCCTGGAGAAGCTGCTCTGCTGAAAGAGTTACTAATCACGTGGAGGTGCTGGTTTTATAAAGCAGAGCATGTTTGGCATCCCAGCTAACTGCAATTGTATGCTGAGGCTCTCTCTTTGTTCTAGTCTAAAGTTGGAGGAAGCAAACCTGCCGGGGGAGACTTTGGAGAAGTTCTCAACTCTGCTGCCAATGCCAGTGCCACAGAAACGATTGCAGAACAGATGCAGGAGGAGACCCACTGAGATTCCTGCCTCTGTCCTGCCACCCACTGCCAGATGCTGCAAGCAAAAACCAAGCACACTTGCAACATTCTTTGCGCTCTTTCCACCAGATGTGCTTCTATTTAGCACGTAGCTACTTTACCAGATTAACTGATACCAAGCTTGTTCCCGAGTTAAAAATATTTTTTGAAACTAAAATATATTGTTTGGGGTTTTGTGTGGGAAGGGGAATTTTTATGGCTTTCAAGCATTTAAAGGACTTATCTGTAGTTTGAAGGCAACCTTGAAAATATAGCAATGAAAAAAACCTTTTGAGAAATTAATTCTACTGTACATATACTGTGGATACATAATTTCTTGGAATCTGTAACTACTGCTCAACTTAATCATTGTGAATCTACTGCTGCTGCCAAACTGGGGCTTGTTACTTCACTCCCTTGTGATCATTTCAGTTAAGCGTCGCCTGCCCAGGACACCGGACTAGGAAGATCCCTCCTAGCTAAAGAAAGGACTTCTCCTTCAACAGGCTTTAAACGAGTCATCCAGAGGAGGATATCTCATGAGTGTGTTCTTCATACAACAGATGTGGGTAGGGTAATACATAACATCTAGAACTTACTGATTTGTCTGTGGATTATCCACCTAGGAAACCTCTGACCACCTCAGACGAAAGCAAGATACCCAGTAGTGCTGGTTTGATTCAGTTTAAAAGAACATTTTCAGTCTTGTTTTCTTCCTACATGGTGTTAAGATACACTCCCCTGAACCTTTGATCAGTTGTGAATAGATTCATCTTCATTCACACATGGTGGTGTCACATTTGCACTAACAGAGTAAGAAAAAGCCTGACTGAGGAAGTGATTCTTTTTTAGGCATCAAGGGAATTGCTGTCAAATGCTCATGTCACTTCCCCTGTAGACTGACCGTCGAGAAACATCTGCTGCACCTCTTGGTTTTCTGTTAAAGGCCTGTTCCTGTTTAAGGCCCCAGAAGTCTGTTTTGAGAGGTGCACAGTGTCATGCTGCAGCGTAGCTCTCGCACAAGACCCGTTCTCCTACACGTGGCTTTATCTGATGTATTCTTCAACTCTGTTGTATTTTGTGTGTTTCTGGCACACGGTGTTGGTATGGTTAGAGCTTTTGGCAAGTGTTTTATCACCATGCTTAGAATTGGAAACATTTGTGTGAAATTCATGAAACTTCAACTGCTACAGATGTCTGGAGGGAAAAAAAAAACCTGGCTCCTGACAACTCTGTTAACTTGTCAGATGTAGTATATTTGCTTAATTACATGTGAGAAGCTTAATAAAAACCTGTATAAGAGGAGTGTATTGTCCTGTGAGTACAGAGGATTATATAAATAAGAAAATCTTATTTCTAATTGAAACAGACCTTGAAGCTTGGTTTCAAAGTAGCGTTGATAATTGTATGGGGGGGAACCTGTATGGATGAGCCTGGCATTTCCAGAGAAGACCAAGACCAGAACTAGCTCGGCTTCTAGGGCCTCACCTGACATGAAGCTGCCCTGATGGGGTGGGGAAGCCTCCGACAGCTGCCCCTTAACGAGGGCGTGCAGAATGGAACGGCGCGGGGAGAGGGGAGGTCTTCCTCCAGCGGGTCAAAATACCACCCGGGGCAAGTCCTTCTGGAACGTGACTTCTGTCTGGTGAGCGGAACCGTCGCCTAGTCCAGAGCTGGGCTTTCCGGGTTAGGCGGGCAGGCAGTGGTCGGAGGGCTGCGTCGTTCTCCGCAGCCGCCGCCTCGCTGTGCCGGGGCCGGCCGCGGGGGCGCCGGGCC
>VZZY01006432.1:218323-325291 GCA_013400335.1 Eurystomus gularis | reverse complement strand
GGGCCTGGCTGCCCCGGCAGCGCCTCCGCACGGGCCTGCGGCCGCCTTCCTGCGCCGCTCGGCAGGAGGAAGCAGAATGCTGCCTTGCAAAGCAGAGTGCCGCTGTCAGGGTACCCGGCCGCTTTCGCCTGCTTCTCTTCTCGCCGCTTCCCCCTGCATAAACAAACGTCTTATGGAATTGTGGACGGGCTGTATGCTTTTTTTTTTTTTTTTTTTTTTAACATACTCCTCCAGAAATGTAATATAGAAAATGTGCAAGTGGCTTTGGGTGTATGGAATGCAAGGTACAGCTCTGGGGGCAAAACTATTCTGGCTTATACAGGCGGGCAGGGAGGGTGTGGAAAAGCTTTAAAACAATTTTAGCTGGTCAGGTCAAAGACCTGTTAGGCTCTCTCAAACTCTGGAGGTTTGTAGAGGAAATACGAAGACTGGTATGAATGAAACACCCATGGAAATGCATGTGTGTGAAGGCGTCAAAAGAAACAGCAGGACTGAGGCTGAAGGAATAGTGTGTATTAATGTGGAAAACCAGAGCACGAGTTTCATGAGGAGCAGCTGCAGGAACTGGGACTGTTCAGCCTGGAGTAAAGGAGGATCAGGGTAGACCTTCTTGGTCTCTACGACTACCTGAAAGGAGGTTGTAGTGAGGTGGGGGTGGGTCTCTTCTCCCAAGTAAGAAGTGATAGGACAAGAGGAAATGACCTCGGGTTGCCCTAGGGCAGATTTAGATTGGGTATTTGGATGTTCACCAAAAGGGTTATCAAGCTCTGGAACAGGCTGCCCAGGGAAGCAGCGGAGTCGCCATCCCTGGAGGTATTTAAAAGAAACGCTAGCTTGCGTGGTTAGGGACGTGATTTAGTGGTGGACTTGGCAGTGTTAGGTTAGTGGTTGGATTCTTAATGATCTTAAAGGTTTTTTCCACATAAATGACTCTATGATTCTGTGATGCTGTTCTTGGGAGTGAAATTGAGGATCATGACATTCTTGTCAAGGCCTGCACTCTGACAAGCCTGGAGCGCAGATCAACAGCAGACTCGGGTGCTGGTCAACAGACTTGCATCATATCTTCTGTGCCTTTTGTTTTCCTATTACTCCCCCATGAAAGCAAACTACGGAGGGTTAAATAGTGAGCAGCAGCCAGCTACTTATTGAAGCTGCAGGAGGTGAGGTTCTGGGGCGAAGGACCACCCTGTGAGCAACTCTTGACTCCATAAGGGCATAAAAGATTTGTCTAAAAGCTGGTTCATCATTGCCAAACAGGAAGGATCTCAGAGATGTGGTGAGGCCTTGATAGCTGCCCTCCGTTGTCCTTGGTGTTGCACCCAAATGGTCCTGCTCAGACCACTTCACTATACACTTGTTGTGAGTCTGAGAAGGTGAGTGAATGAAACTTGCGAAAGAATGAGTGTGGGTGGGTAAAATGCATATAGAGCTTGTGTTAAAAAGAATCACCTTCTCTGGCTGTTGCATTGATTTTTGTTGTTCTGATTTTCCCACGATGTCTGTTGTGACGGTGGCCGTTAACAGACATCAAGGGAATCACAGGAAGAAAGCCGTGCGTGTATGTACTGAATGTATTCCAGAATATCTTTTCCAGGCTGAAAAATGTTGACCTCATGATTTTTCCTCAGGTGGAAGTGATTCTGGGCTGCTCTTCATCCTTGTCACACTTTTTTTTTTTAACTTTACCAGTTCTGTTTGACCCCGTCAGGAGCTGGGGTTACTTGGAGTGTGCCTGGCAGGATATGGAGATTAACGCTGGGAGTGGATATTGCAGGACTGATTTAGTACTGGGAGTGTAGACTAGAAATGCCTCAGTCACTGAATCCAGAACTTGATATCCCAAAGCACTGTGTAATCTGTCGCAATCTATTTTCCGTTGAATATCCACACTGACAACGCTGTGCTGGGATCGAAGATATCTCTAACCCAGGGTGGTGGCTCAGGTGGCATGGGAGATACCCACAGAAGAGTTTGGGAGAGATGAAGTGGATCTAACTGTAGAAGATACTGAATGCTGCTTCAGGAATTTGAGGGGTCGATTTCTTTTTTCTTTCTGTTGAAGTAGGATGCTAGGAACACATTATGTCCTATTGTTCTATTTCGTCTTGAAGCCTTTAGAGGTTCTGAACTAAGTCATGTTACATAGTATTTACAACATGATGGACAAATCTTGATCAACGAGCAATCAACGGCTTGATGTCCAAGTGGAGACCGGTAACGAGTGGTGTTCCTCAGGGATCAATACTGGGACTGGTGCTGTTTTACATCTTTGCCGGCAACATGGACAGTGGCATTGAGTGCACCCTCAGCAAGTTTGTAGATGACACCAAGCTGTGTGATGCGGTCAATATGCTGGAGGGAAGGGATGCCACCCAGAGGGACCTTGACAGGCTTAAGAGGTGGGCCCATGCCAACCTTACGAAGTTCAAGAAGACCAAGTGCAAGGTCCTGCACCTGGGTCAGGGCAATCCCAAGCACAAATCCAGGCTGGGCAATGAGTGGATTGAGAGCAGCCCTGAGGAGAAAGCCTTGGGGGTGCTGGTTGATGAAAAGCTCAACATGAGCCAGCAATGTGTCAGTGCAGCCCAGAAAGCCAACTGTGTCCTGGGCTGCATCAAAAGATGCATGGCCAGCAGGTGGAGGGAGGTGATTCACTCCCTCTGCTCCTCTCTGGTAAGACCCCACCTGGAGTACTGTGTCCAGCTTTGGACCTCCCGCACAAAAGGACATGGACCTGTTGGAGTGAGTCCAGAGGAGGGCTACAAAGATAATCAGTGGGCTAGAGCATCTCTCCTATGACGACAGGCTGAGAGAGTTGGGGTTGTTCAGCCTGGAGAAGAGAAGGCTCTGGGGAGACCTTATTGTGGCCTTCCAGTATCTGAAGGGGGCCTACAGGAAGGCTGGGAGGGACTTTTTACAAAGGCCTGTAGTGATAGGACAAGGGGTAATGGGCTCAAACTGGAAGAGGGGAGATTTAGATTAGAAATAGAATAAAAGCCTTTACTCACAGTGGTGAGACACTGGAACAGGTTGCCCAGGGATACTGTGGATGCTCCAGCCCTGGAGGTGTTCAAGGCCAGGTTGGATGGGGCCTTGAGCAAACTGTTCTACTGGGAGGTGTCCCTGCCATGGCAGAGGGGCTGGAACTAGATGATCGTTGAGGTCCCTTCCACCCCAAACCATTCTATGATTTGATGAAATGGAATTGCATACACAAATATAATGCAATAAGAAAATCAAACTAAGGATGTAAAATGCAGAACTGGACTACAACCCTGGGTTTCTCTGCGCTCTGCTGAAGTACTTCCTCACTTGAACAAGAGGAAAACCAGTAGCTTGCTTTGCCGTGACACGGCGATGTTAAAAGCATAACAATGAGATGAAGTAAGATTGTCAAGAGTCTACTTCCATGCAGTTCTTAGCCCAGTGAGCAAGGCACTCTGTGAGCCCAAATGCAATTGATGTTATTCCATGTTTGCTCTTTTAAAGAGTGTGCGGAAGAGGGAGTGGGGCTTGGGAAGAATGAGTTGGCAGTGGAAGGTGGCCTGCTGAAACAAGAGGAGAGTGAAAGGGATATGATTTGCAGTGTCATCTGTTCTGTGTAATTTTCTTGAAATCACCTTTTCACCAATTTAAACTGTCATATGAGGAGTGCCTGAGGGAACTGGGATTGTTTATCTGGGAGAAGAGGAGGCTGAGAGGAGACCTCATTGCTCTCTACAACTACCTAACAGGAGGCTGTAGTGAGGCTGGTGCTGGTCTCTTCTCCCAAGTAACTAATGACAGGATAAGAGGTAATGGCGTCAAGTTGTGCCAGGGGAGGTTTAGATTTGATATCAGGATGAAGTTCTTCACTGAAGGAGTGATTAGCCACTGGAACAGGCTGCCCAGGGAGCTGGTGGAGTCATCATCCCTGGAGGTGTTCAAAAAATGGGTAGATGTGGTGCTTCGAGACATCGTCTAGGGGTTGGGGAGATGTTCAAAGAAGGTTGGACTAGATGATCCTAGAGGTCTTTTCCAACCTGAATGATTCTATGGTTCCTTCTTACTACTTTTTCCTTCTGCATTTTTATAAATATTTATAAATTTTTATAAACTTTTATAAAGTTTTGCGTTCTGAACTGAACAAAAAAGAAAAGACAAGTTTAAAGTTGTTTTCTTCTCTGCAGAATTGCTTAAAGAAATCTTGTGGAAGGGCAGGAAGTGCTTTAGGTGTTCCCTTGATTTGCACATTGAAGCTGCCTGCCTCAATTTTCCATGTCAGCATAGCAGCCCCACAGCAAACTAAAATGAGAGGACATAGGCATATATAATTGCTCAGAGAAATGATGCAGAGTTCTGTCTAGGCAGTCTGGCTGCACAGGCAGATGCCAGGCTCAGAACACCTTGGGCTCATCTGCTGTGATTTTTCTTTTTGACATCATCCGTGCAGGAGGTTCACCCGCTTTCCATGATTTGGAGGCTATGTGATCTCTGCTCAGCATTGCACTGGAGAGTTAGACCTGCAAGTGGGCTGGTTATGGCTGGCAGCATACTAGACAGATGGGAATCTGACTCCTGAGCTAGCTGATCCCAGCTCATTTAGGAGCTGGTGCAGGCACAAGGGAGGAGTATGTGTGAGTTGGAGGTAGCAGGGAGGAATGTGAAAGGCTGTGGACGTAAAGATTCAAGGCATTGCAGGCATCACCGCTTGCTTCCTGTTTGGTTGTTTTTCATATATTTCCATATATTACATAAAGTAGTAAAAGTATTTAGATAACTGTAAGTGATCGGAATGTGTTTCCTTTCTTGTTACAGCTGAAGAAATGGCAGTAAGACTTGTCTCTCCTTTTATTCCTTAAAGCAGAACATCAATGAACTTGTGTCTGTGCTGTTGTCTTCGCTTCTTCATTCTCGTCTGTTCCTTATTTCCACCTCTCTGAAAGCTTTATTTTGTTAATCTTGTATTGATACCATTGCAATGGTCTAATTTTTTTTGCTATAAAATAATCCTTGAAAGAAAGAGATAAATACTTCCTGTTTTAAATTTTATATAGAAATTATTGAAATTCAAGAAAAATAAGCAGCTTTATCATGGCCAAATTGTGTGCTATTGTATGTTATGAAATAAATTCTTAGCTCAGAGTTGTTTAGTAAATCATCCTTCTGGCTGGTCAACAGCATGTTTTCAAAACTGCATTTCCTTCCAGTACAAACACAGAGCAGTTGGTATGGAATCAATCAGTGCAGCAAATTGCACACTCATAGACGTCTTTTGGGTAGCATTACAGAGTGTTGGCCTTATGACTTTGCTGCTTTCGGGTATTTTAAATGAAGTTTCAAAAAAGAGTCTGGAAAGCAGCTGTAGATGTTTGATTTTCTTGATACAGCTGTGATGTCCTTCCCCTCCCCAGATGTAGTCTGTTGTTTTATGCTATTCCTCCCAAGCACAGTTGAGTAAAGTCACAGGAAAAAGAAGTATAGTTTTCAGTTTTAGTTGTCACTATGTATAGTATCAAAAAATTCAGACTCAAACAAAACAAAATATACCTTGGACTCATCTGATAAGGGGCAGGTACAGCCATAATTGGCTTCAAAAAATCACCTGTCTTTGGATTTCCTATGAGAGCAAAGTATTTGTTGTAGCACATATGAGGTTAGTCTGTTATTTATAAAAAACTACATTTGTTTTATGAGCAGCATTGCTACATTTGATTTGGCAGCATGTAATAAGATATTGGTAACTTACGTCATTTTACAAAGTACTCTGAATAATTACACTCTTTCGTGAGTTCATGTGCTGCATCTCAGTGATAAGTCTAAGCAATACCCATCTTCAAGCAGAAAAAGCTGCAGGTAGCCTTAACAGCAAAGAGATTTCTAGACAACAAGAAAGTTTTGATATTAAAAGTGCAATTGAGGAAAGCCTGTGGAATTATTATGCGCAGTATCCAAATCCTATTCCTGTGATCTTTTTTTTTTTTTTGAGATCTGCATGATCCTACTTGAAAAGTGTAATTAGGAGAGACAAAGATTGTTTTTGTCGTGGTATTTTACTGGTTAAGTGTTACATGTGTTTGGTTAATTATTATTTGCATCTCTCTTAAAATGTGCTAACTTCACAATATTACACTGGCCATTATTATGAGGACAACATATATACAAATATATATACACAAGTATATTGCATGTTCTCCACACAGCTGAGCTACTCTTAATTAAGAAATTATGCTATATGCAGGAATAAAACTAGGTTTTGAATATACTGTGTACCCCAGTCAGCCTTGCAGTGAGTACCAGACTATGGGGCTTGATGGAAGGATGTTGCTGGGCATAAACTGATATCGAGCAGTGTGTGATTAATGTTTCATTGGTCTTAAAGTACAAGTGTAATCCTTTCATAATCTCCAATCAAAATACAATTGAAATAACTTTAAGAAATGTAATTTCAATATGTGAAGTTGTCTTAAGAACTGTGTCTGTAGTCAAGCAAAATCTTCCAGTGCTCTTTGCCAAGTATGGCAACTGTCACCTTCATAACTTCCTATAACAGGGTTTGTTTCCCTTTAGAGAATGTTACAAAATATGAATAGTCTTATTCCTAGTAAAACTGAAGTTCAGTAGTTTTCGTATCTTTTCTTTTCGGAATGAGAAAGGTTGGTAAATAGGAACTGTAACCTGAACAGAGTGAAGATACTCTTCGGTGGAAATCAGTTATTGCTGTGTTAGATGCATTTCAAAACCGCTTTGTAGATATTTTCGTATAGTGGTCTCTTAATTAGTCACAGTTCTTCCTAGGTAGAAGTCAGTGAAGCGATAAAACTCTCACAGATCTTCTGTAGGAGTTACATGCCAGAAGATTTTAGTGCTTGCATGATGTTGGGGAAATGATGTCCATATTGTTGAAAGTGTAATGTGTAGTTATGTAACTGAAGATGAAACAATCGATTTTTAGACTGGACAGGATCACTGCGGCCACTGACTTTGGCTGACATAAGGCACTGAATTCCAGCCAGAGACTCTTGCACTTACCCCAGCAAGCTTGTCTCTCAGATACATTTGTGGACTCAAAAATAAATAAATTCCCTTTACTCTGCTTTTGTGAGACCCCACCTGGAGTACTCCACTGGGTCCCCAGTACAAGACAGAGCGGGTCCGGAGGACGGCCACAAAAATGATCAGAAGGCTGGAACACCTCTCCCATGAAGAAAGACAGAGAGTTGGAGTTGTTC
This sequence comes from Eurystomus gularis, assembly GCA_013400335.1. Taxonomy (NCBI): domain Eukaryota; kingdom Metazoa; phylum Chordata; class Aves; order Coraciiformes; family Coraciidae; genus Eurystomus; species Eurystomus gularis. Next base: position 318,077 of record VZZY01006432.1, on the reverse strand, counting down.
AGTCTGGAGAAGAGAGGGATCTGGCAGACCTTATTATGGCCTTTAAATAGTTGGAGGGCTTGTAAAAACTCTCTTCATCTTTCTTACTAGGGCCTGTAGTGATTGGACACAGGGCAATGGTTTAAACGGAAAGAGTGTAGATTTAGGTTGGGCAAAAGGAAGAACGATGAGGGATTTGGGACACTGGAAGAAGTTGCCCAGAGATGCTGTGGATGCCCCATTCCTCTGAATGTTCAAGGCCAGGTTGGATGGAGCTTTGAGCAACCAGATCTAGTGGAAGATGTCCCTGTCTATGGCAATGGGATTGGAACTAGATGGTTTTGAAGGTCTCTTCCAACCCAAACCATTCTATGAAAAAAGGGTCAGCTGTGATACACGCACTCAAGAAAGTAACATCAGAGTTTCTATTCCAGTATTACTTTTGGTGTTTTCTGCCTTATGAGGGCACCTTGGATATCCACTTAATGTAACTGTCTAAATGGGATTTCCTAGAGGCTTTTTTCAGTGTTATTGTGGTTTACTTAGGGCTAAGTTGGAAAATAAAGTAAGATACTCTTCATTTTCCAGGGCTTATAGCTCAACTGGTTTCAATGGTCTGGCAAGAGCAGCTTTTAGTTCTCTGGTTTACATCTGAGGTTTAAAACATTGTTAGATTGTTTTGTCTGAGCTGTATAGAAGGCTTATGGAGTAGGTCATGCTATCTCAGATCTTCCACAAGGGAAAGGGTGCCCTTCTCCAGACACTTCAGCTCAGATGTACTCCCGAATCATGCTGAGACCTGAGACTTCTAGCACATTGCATGCAGCAAAGTCACTGCCCGACTTGACCTTCAAGTTAGCAGTGAGTATGGTGACACCTTCTTTAACCATGCTCCTTAAATCCTAATCATGCAGTATTTAAAAAATAGTCAGGGCTTTAATGAAGAGGTCTTCACAAGATACTGTTAGACTTACACAGTAAATTAGTCATCAAAAATCCTAATAGCTACAGTGAAATTCAATGCTTTGCCAAAACACTTAGTCCCTGCTTCTCACCAAGGAATACTTAAATGCCTAATTTCAGCTTTCTGCTTCCAGCCTTTTTGGCTGAACAGCTTTGTTTGTTTTGCTTTCTAAAATAAAACCACATTTCTTCATCTGCTGAGGAGAATGAGAATGTTTGGATGTGCCTCTTTTGGTTGAAACGGCAGAAGTTTGCTTTGCTTTCTGGCAGTTCTTTGCAAGTGCTTGTAGGTTTAAGGTTGTGATGGGAAATGACTGTGGACAATTAAAACCCTAAGCATGCAAGGTTTTTGAAAGTTAATAAAGGTTTAGTAAGGGTTAGAATGAAAATATAGCAGTCAATTTCCCTCATCTCCTTCTAGGCAAAATGAGCTGTTTTCCTTTGCTTTTTCTGATCATAAAATCTGAGGGTTTTCACTCCAAATTTTAAAGTTTTGGAGGAAAAGCTGTCAGTGCTTACTGTGCTTTTCTTAAGCACCAGTTTTGTAGTACCACACTGTATTAAAAAGTGGCTCTGTTTTCTTGCCTTCTCCCCTGCTTTCTTCCAAACTTACCTTTAAAAAGATGACTACAGACACTATGTTTATTCCAAAGCTACATAATCTGGGATTTGCCACCACTGAGGGTGCAATTCAAATTATTATTCAGGTATGGACAGAAGTTAATGAATATGCTATCTACTGGAATTTTCAGTTATATTGATATTTCTTCTACTGGACTGTAGATACTAAATAATATTCTGGTGGTGTTCTCTGTTTCTCAGAACGTATGTAAACTGTGGGATGGTATTTAAGGAAGAAAAAGGACAATTCTGTCTCAGCTCGTCTGTTGGATTTGAAGAAGTTCAGATTAGGCACTGCCTAGAGGTTGAAAGTACTTTAGGATGAGTAAGTAATAAACATTAGTGTCAACTCTTTTAAAATATTTTTTTTCTAAACTTTTATTTCCTACTAATATAGGAAGCAGAGCTTCTGCTTGGAGAAAGCTCTGAAATCACTGATTACTGCGAGGCACAAAGTAGGGAACATGTATGAGTCTGGAGGTATAGAAGGTACTTGAACTTACGTAGTCGAGAGGAAACTGAAAGCTGTACCTCTGTTTGAGGTGAGTGAAAGACATGAGGCCTGAAATTTGAGTGATTTGATTATATTTGGAGACCAGAATAAGATATATTGAACTTCTTAATAAAGAGTCACTGGCATTAGACCTAGTAGTTTAATGTGCAAAATGAGGTGGCACCCAGAGAAATCACTTTGAACTATAATTCCTTGTATGCTTGTATGTTGAAATTTCAGTCACTGTAGTCATGTGTCAGTCCTGTTAGTGCTCCTCCTGAGTCTTCACCCTTGTTTCCTGGAAGATCTTCAGCGTGCAGGGAAACTATGGTGGTGAATACAAAGCATGATGCTTGTTCTTTGATAAATTTAGGAGCGCTCTCAAGTTGGCCATGCTTGTTATGCTGCTTCTGGATGGAAGGAATTGCAGTATATTGTCTGAGTTGGTTCTGTGGCCTTTAAGGTGATATTCTTCTGCACAACGAGTTTTGACTTAAATAGAGCTTGTTGCATTAATTTGAGGTAAAAGTAGTGAAAGTACACTAGAGAGGAGTTCGGTAACTGAACTGTGTGAATCACTATGACCTGTTACTCTAGTAATGCCTACAACAACTTTTCAATAATTCCTGGGATTTAGATTCATATCTAAGTAACAGTGCACCCTTTTAGTAGTTAAAAGATATGGAAAATTAAGGTCTGCTGGGCTAGTAGATAGCAAAATCTTTTTAGATTGCTGGTTGAAGTAAGTGCCTTATTGATACATACTTGGTCAGAGAGTAGCTTAACATATGGGGTTTTGTTTTAATACTGTTTTTAGCAGGCTCCCAGTCTTCTCTCTTTCCTAATATATGTTGAAAGTGTTCTCAGGAGGTCATCTGTTCAGACCCCTTGCTCCAAGCAGGCCCTTTTCCGCTCAAGGTTTGAGTTTCTCCAAGGTCTTGGGCCTTTAGCTATTGTGGCATCGTCCTAATTTGTCATTGCAAATCAGTTTTCCCATTTTTTTGTGGTTTTTTGCAGCTAGCTTAAGACAGAAAAATCTATCTATGGATGACAGTGCTGAGGAAAACAAATTTGATCGTTTCAGATGGTTGTGTCCTGTGCATACCGCTTTATGTGAATGTCATTCACCTCTTAATTGCTGTAGTCAGGATTACCAACCTCCCATCTCGCCTCTCCATGTCTCATCCGTAGCTTTCGCATTCCAGCACACGTGCTACTTGCCTTCACAAGCAAACATAAAACATGCAGTGTATCTGTCCTAATACTCACCTGGTCCTTTGGTGGTCCTTTGGTGGACCAAGTTCTGGTTTGGAAACTAGACCAACAGAAAACTGTCCTTACAAGGAAGTAAATAGCTCTTGTTTGTTACACTCCAGAAACAGGCTTACTCCATGTTGGGACAAGTTTCAGTAGTGGCATAAGGGGACAGGAGTTCTGCCTGGGAGGGAGTGCAGCGGGCAGGATGAGGCATGGCAGTGCCAGCTTGGTTAGTTTAAACACTTACGGACCTGTGTCCTAAGTTAAGAAGACTTAATGGGTGATTCTGCAAACTCTACTGAGTTCATAGTGAGAAAGTGAGTGGAAGGCCACTGAATTCTGGACTTTGTACCTCAGTTTTCCTTAAAACAGGTTTTTACATTTCAGTATGAGGATTGTTTTTTAATCTTCTGCCCAGACAGAGTTGAGGGGATGTTAATTTTGAAAGGTTTACTTTCAGCTTATGGCTTGTACGTTGATTTAAAGTTGCATCTAGATTGCTGCTGCCCCCTCAGATTATCAGATGAATATCAGATGAATTATCTGATAAATCTCATTTAAATACTTCCTCCTATTGCTTCCACTATTTTGCCTTCATTCTTGGAGTGTTTAAAAATGCATCCTGTACAAGTAATTTTCATGTATTTATATTGGGACTGCATTGAGAAATTCAAACAATCCATGCTCGGAACCTTATCTGATATTAGCTTTCCTATGTAAAATCCTACTGCTCTGTCTGTGGTTTGCCATCACTAGCTGCTTTCTTTTTGTGGTCTGTGTGTTTGCACATGTGTGCGTGTTGCACTTTGTTCAGCCCTTGTCCTTGGCATGCCGCATTTAACAGTTCCTGTTTCTGAAGCAGCAAAAGTGCCAAGTGACAGATCTCTAGCTTCCAATTCCCAAAGCTGTGCCACGTCAGAACAACTCGTCTGTTTGTCCCTTCCAGCAGAACTGGAATTCAAAACTATCTCTTGTTTTGACTTACTGAAGAATCAAAGTTTCCAAAGGTACTGGTGGAAAATGATAGCGTTATTCTGTGTTCCTATAAAATACGGATGGATTTTCAGTGTCCACTTGAAGTAGTCAGTGGGAAAGCGTGTCGTTGAAACCGGCAAGTCACTAAACCATTAAGTGCTTAATTATCATAGAATCGTAGAATGTGTTGGTTGAAAGCGATCTTTGAAGGTCATCCAGGCCACCTCCCCTGCAGTGAGCAAGGACAACTTTAACTAGATCAGGCTGCCCTATCAAGCCTGATCTTGAACATGTCCAGGGATGGAGCATCCACAACTTCCCTGGGCAACTTGTTCCAGTGCTCCACCACCCTTATAGTAAAGAACTTCTTCCTAATGTCTAATCTAAATCTGCCCTTCTCTAGTTTAGAACCATGGCCCCTCGTCCTGTCACTACATGCCCTTGTAAACAGTCCCTTCCTGGCTTTCTTGCAGGCCTCCCTCAGGTACTAGAAGGCTGCTATAAGGCCTTCTCTTCTCCAGGCTGAACAACCCCGACTCTTTCAGCCTGCTCCAGCCCCATGATCATTTTTGTGGCCCTCCTCTGGACCTGCTCCGTTAAGTCCATGTCCTTCTTCTGTAGAGGGCTCCAGGGCTGGATGCAGTACTCCAGGTGAGGTCTCACTGAGCAGAGTAGAGGGGGAGAATCACCTCTCTCGATCTCCTGACCACATTTTGTTCTGTTTGGTCTTCTGCTGACTTGAAAAATTGTCTGAAATCTTGCATGAAGTGATTATTATATCAGCTAATTACAGCTAGATGCAGGGAAAAACTAATAAGCTCTCTCCTTTGAATCTGTTTATTCATCTATAAAATTATTTACTTAGATTCATTTTTAGATTTCAGGTGCGTATTGCTTTCAACAAGCATCTTCCCTTTGATTTGTTACTAGCAAGAAGGCCAGGAACTTACTAATTGTATTTCAAAGGCAATTATCTTAAAAAGTGAAATTTAGTGTATCAGGGAAAGCCTATGTGAGAAGGAGTCGCACTTGGCTATAGCCCCTGGCATGTGATGGGAAGCTTGTCACAGTTACCTTTCTCAGATCACACAACAGAGTTTTCTCCGTGGAGAAGAGCAGGAGGATTTATGTTCTCCCATTTTCCCAAAGCTCTATGGGAAAAATCTGGCACTTTGTTTAGTTACTGAATTCAAATGTTAACTTTGATAGAGTGAAAAACGAGAGAAGAGATGGTTCACATTTTTTTTTTAATGTGTTGGATCAGTCCTGTGCATGCTTTCTACTTTGCTGCTTTGAAAAAATGGTTTTGTTCTTTAAAATAAAGATTTAACTGTTGTTCACTATTAAATAGTTGCATGAATAGCTGCAAGGTTCTAATGCTGTTTTCGTTTTCACTGAGGAGATAACAATGAGATGTGATGCTCTTTTCAGGAGATGACTAATGTTGGGAATGCATTTTTAAAATCAGCTTACCTAAACGATAGTAGAACTGGCAGATGTGTTCAGGAGGTGCAAAGTGTTGTGGTTTTGTGTGACTGAATTAATGAAAGCTTTCCCTTCAATGTGTAAAATGTTCAGGGTTGGAGAAATGTACCAGATGCCTCCTGAGAGGTCTTACTAAAAATGCACTGGACATATGAAATCTTTACTTAAAATGTAGTGAAGAAAGCCTTTCTGTATGTTAAAAGTTTAATTTAATTTCTCCTTCAGATGGTATGTTTTCTGAATTTTTTTTATTATTATTTATCTGTAGGTTCCTTCAGAGACGACGGAATCCTTTGCATCCATGTTGAGACGTTCTCCTTTAATTCAGATGGGACCTGCCAAAGATAAAATTGCCATTGGTCGAATATTCCATGTTGTAGAAGATGATCTTTATATAGATTTTGGTGGCAAGTTTCACTGTGTGTGCAAAAGACCAGAAGTAGATGCAAAGTAAGTACTAAACTTATGGTAAGCAATGAACATACATGAAAGACATACTGAAATGCTTAGCTAGTGGGACCTGACCATCTTCTGGACTGAGCTTTGGGTAGTTTGTGTGAATTGTGCAGTTTAAACTATTGAAGTTAATGTATTTTGCAGAGTAAAAGTTTGGTCACAAACCAATCTGTGTAGCTTGAATGCAGATTCGTTTGCAAATTTGCATTGTTACTATCTACGTTATTTGAACTTATGATGACCACATGAAGTTACTGGATGTTTCGTCACTGAGGAAGGGGGACAATCATTGCCATCGGTGGTGTTAAAACACGCACTGTTTCTTGAAATACTTTGGAGTTTCATGAATGTTAAACTTTAATCCCATGGAAATTGTAAGCCTCCTTAGGCAAGAACTATCTGTGCTAAATATATTTACATGAGGTGGTGTACTGGGGAGTTTAGACATTATCGGTGGGAATACCGTTCATAGTAGATGATCAGTGCTAATGTGTTCAAATATTCCATACTGTAGAAGAAGGTTGTATATAGGTTTTGGTAGCAAGCTTTGCTGTGTGTCCTGAACTAGAACAGCTGTGTTGGACTAGAACAGCTGTGCTGGAGAATGCGATAGTTAGAGGTAAAAGATGAGGAAGCAATGAGTTCTGGTGGAAATAGTGTTTATAAGCTTTCTAAACTGTCTCCAGCACCTTATGGTTATGTATTATTCAATGATATCTTGTCTATTTAATTTGTCTCCAGGTTGCTTTAACAGTTTTTAATACGTAGGCAAAATACCACATTTTCAAATTCATAACATCAGAATGTCTTAGTCCCACTCCTTTCCCTCTTTATTTTTTGAGAAAGGAGAAGCATCTTTGTTGATATGAAACATCACTGTCTGAAACACTGAGTATGATTCCTGTGATAAACAGTTCTGAAATAGCTGATTTAAAAAAAAAAAGATTCAAGAGAAATAATTACACATCTGTTTGCAAGCTTGTGCCAGTACTGTATCAGAGTATTTGGATATGCAACTTCCTTTTTTTGACAGGTCTATGACTTTCAAAGTACATGTGATTGATGGCTAAGGATGAAGCCAGTCCTTTGTGCCCATCACATTTGGCAGCAGGCAAAGATTTTCCTTGCTGGTAAAGCCCTTGTTGCTCTTTGCATCTCTTGCCAATCATAAACTGAGATGAGCCTTCCCTTTCCCAATCCCATTCCTGTATGCCTGAGGGGTGTTCCTGTATTCATCTCAATCTATGACCATTCATTTTGGTTTTGTGGTAGCATTCAGACCAAAGCTCCATGTTCAGCTGAGCTAGCCTCCTGCTAGGCCTGCTTGACTTTCACCCGTTGGGGAAGGTCCTTCCAGAGCATTGAGGAGTTTGTCCTTGTAGATCAACGGCCTCTTCTGGGCGCCTTTTTCACATCATGACAGCTTCTTGTCTACCCTGAATAAACCAAAGTCTGTTGTCCTGAGGCCTGGATTTCTCTTCTGCCACATGCCTTTCTCACTTTCCTTCAGTGTTTAAGCTTTATCATTGGTGGTCACTACAGCTGGGGTTGCTATCAGCTACCACGCTGTGGATTGCTTGCTCCCCTCCTGTTTGTTTCTGCTTGAGCAAGCTTCAGGACATTTGAAGTCCCCTGTGAGCATCAAGGCCTGTAATCCTAAGGTGGCTACTGGCTGTTTGAATGAGGCTTTTCCTCATCAGACAGACCATAGCCGGAAAACTGCTCTCTTGGCTAACTGCCTGTGCCATCAACAGCGTTTGGGTGCTGTTGAGTTTGGATCTTCCTGCTTATTAAAAAGTAGTGGGAAGACTTCTGGCTTTGCTTGTACTATTGCTTCAATCTGTTTCCATAGCAAAGGCAGCAGCTCCCTGGTTTACAAAGTGAGGTTTGCCTTACCAAAACAAATAACAATCTTTTCCTACACTGGTCTCTTAGGAGGTGTAAAGGCTTAGTCTTTGGATGGACACTGGCTTCTCTTGGGAAGGCAGTAACTGCTTTTGGTCACCAGAGTGAAGGTCAAACTAGTGCTACGGTATCTTCTACTAAGCTTGAAAGTAATTGGGTAGAATTTTTAAGTGTGTATTTAGATCTGTACCAGCTTACACTGGTGACTGCAGTAAGACTTTGTTATTTCTGTTAATTCACTTGCTGAGAAAAATGACTTTATCACCCTGTAGTACGTGCGTGTAATCAGAAGTGTTTACTGTTCCATTTACAAAATGCTTATTGTTTGTGCTGGGGAAAAGAATGGGCATTTTAATTTGCAGTAACAGATGATTTCTTGAAGGCCATCAGTTCAGGGCAGAAGAACCAGATTTAATCTTCAGACGTGGGAATTCATGATAACATTTTTATGAAGTCAGTCTTGAGAGCATGGCTCTTCTAGTACCTGTATTCTGAGGCTGATCTTTGGTTTTACTGTATTGTCTTTCCAGGAATTTGGCAACTCCTCCGAAATATTAGCTTGGCATCTTTAAACTCTCTCTCTTGCAATTTATGTAAGGAGGTATGTCTGTGAGGACATGTGCTTTCAATATTCCAAAATTGTTATCCCCACAAGCATTACTGTTCTCACCAGAATTCAACTATTTTCATGATACTAAAGCACAGTTTTCTTTTTCTTATATCATGTCCTTTGCTCTTTGAAAGTGCCAGAAGTTACTTGAAAAGAAACAAAACTCCTACATGAAGTTCTTGTCTGTAAAACTTGTTCTCTTAAGCTGCTCAGTCCTGATCCTAATGGTTGTGAGTTCTTAGGATAGCCAAGTGAAAGACCCTGCAGTGCTACCACCACGTGGCCATAAGAAAGAATTCCACCCTCAGGACTTAATCTCGGGTAAAAGAGCAACTACGAAAAAAGGTGTCTCTCACTTGGAAGATTTGAAGTAGCTACATAAATACATTTTTTCGATCAGTTCTTCTAAAGTAAATGTCAACCTTTAAAAAAAAAAAATAAAGCAAAACTAAACCCTACAAACTGTAAAGTAAAAGAAGCCTTAGAACAGTAATGATACAAAATTTAAATTGAATAAACACGTGAGAACCTGCTAGCTATTTTCTTTCATTTTTCACTGATTATTTTCCTTCTTCTGTTTCATAAGATTGCAAAAAATACATTTCATTATCAACATTGATGGTTTTGAGATCGGAAGCATGCATCAGCTTAGTTACAGACCAAAGACATTGTTGGTAAAAATCTCACTGGGGTCAGACAAGCGGAGTTTGGTTATAAATACCAACACCATTTTGTTTTTTGGGATTTATGTAATGTGACAGGTGTATTTATTACCCTTGTGATTTCAAGGTCTTATTTAACATATGCTGTAATTAGTAAAAAGATGTTTCTTAATACACTTTGACTTTAATGCTGTATTACACTTGTGGTTTATGCCAACAACATCCAGCAATTCTGCAAAGCGTCCAGAGTTCATACAAATGAGAAAGGGTCTGTAGAAAGTAAGGGTAAGGTAACTTTTCAGCTATAAAAAGTGTTTTGGTTTTTTTTTCTTTTCTTTCTTTTAACATGCAGAAGAAATCAGGTCCTAAAGAAGAAAGTGTCTGCCTTAGGTCTCCAGATGAGCAATTTAATCCATGGCAAACAGGCAAACAACCTGCTTCTGCCATTATCAGATGGGATTCCCAAGAACCAGAAAAGGTGGGAAGGGGTTGTGCTGACACTGCTGGTTGCATAGTCTGCACCTGTGCTGTTAATGACCAATTCCCAGCAAAAACACAATGGCTTTCAGCAGTTTTCTAAAATGTAGGATTGTGGGACGGGCTTCCAAAGAGGATTAAACTGCACCTCTCCATGCCAGTGTAATGAAGCTTTGCTTTCAAAGACTGCTGGAACCCTCCAGCAACTCCAGTATTATCAGGCTGTAGGATCAGAAAGACACTTCCTTTATGTTTGAGTATGCAGCTGGTGCAGGGATTTCCAGTATATCCTGTGGCGGTTTTACTTGACACCTTTTATACAGTGCGTATTTGCCAAACTTAAAGAGTAGAGAAGGGAAGAAATCATTTGATGCTGGCTGTGATTAAGAACATGACATCTTAATGAGCATCATAAAACATTACCCAATGCTGTTTCTGTAAGTTGTATCAAAATATTTACACTGTTTGAATGGCTGCCAGGATGAATTTTATTTGGGAAACATTTTACATTCTTCTCTTTTGTTTTACTTTTAAAATATTTTGTAGATGAGGGCAGAGTGGAATCCAGTTTAAAAAAATACCTTTTAAACTAGGGAACATGAATAAGGCTGGCTGTTTTCTAGCACATTCGTTTTATTAAGAGAGTCTTACATTTCAGTTAGTAGTGGTAGGTGAAACTATTTAAAAGATCTTGTAAGATTAAAAAAATTAATTTCTGAAAAAGCCTGGGGTGCAAGGAGAGATGCTCTGCTGTGGGGAGGATTTCAATAACTCAGCATTTGGTTTAGTTCCAGTTTGTGTATTAAACAGTCAACGCGCATTAAGCTGGAGGGTGAGTTTTGGAATTAACTACTCTATTTTGATACCATGTGAATGTTTCTTGAACAATTAGTGCATCTTTCAGCCAGATTGAGCAACCTCACACAAAGCACAGAGTCAGCTACCTCGTTCTTGGTGTGCGGCAAAGATACTTGCAGACAGGAAGATGTCAGTGTGTGTGGTAAATTCCCCCTTTGCTTGCTGCACTCTAGTTTCCCTGACTGATGGTGCAAGATGACTGTGGAAAGCTTTAGAGAGGTGACGTTAAAGATATAACCTCTTCCCTTTAAAATGAAATAAAGACCAGACAACTGGCAGGTGGCTGGCCCAACAGAGAGACCCTGCACCCTGCTCCCTTCCCCAGGGCCTTTGCTCTTCGTTGCCAGAGGAATCACAAGCATAAAACTGATGCTTGACCTGGTTTCTGTAACTAACTGGAAGCAAAGTCGCTGATATGGGCCACCCGTAGGATACAGATCTGGTGGCAGTGGAGAGACTTTATGATATTTTCCTTAGAGTATGTATTGCTTCCCTATCCTGTGCTGCTGCTGGCTGGAGTGGTGCTGTCCTGGCAGCCCAGCACATCCTACGGCTTTTGTGTCAAACTTTGAGTATTACTGCTAAAAAAAAAAAAAAAAGGATAGTTGATGTGATATATAAAGGAAACATTTCTTGCTGCAGTAATGCTGATTTTAGTTTTACATGTTTGTTTTTACAGTGGTCTACTTCCTTTGTAGTGCCTATTGCCGACAAAATAACATCTCTGCGTAAGGTGTCATTCTCAAGGGGGAAGAAGGGAATTGCTAACCAGCAGTACAAGTGATACACTAAATGATGCTTTTGCAAGTACAGTTGTTGAATTCGGGCAGATGCAGAAAAAAACAGGTCATATGAAAGAGATTGAAAACCTAGAGAAATGTAGTAATTTTTTTTCTTAAATATTGGCTCATGTTGAAGGTACTGATAAAATGCACAGCATGCTGGGCCAATGTGCAAAATTGCTTTTGATTTCTATGGTGTAGTCTTGCTCAAAAAAGGCTCAAGGTCTGCTGAGGAAAATGTTTTTAACTCCCACTTTTGTTAAGTGAGGTGAGTGAACACAGCAACTAAACTAGTAGCAGTTTTTCATGCTGCTTATGTGTTCAAATTGTTGCTGTTAACTCATCGACATTAAATCGGTGATTTCGTCCTTTGCAGCTTCCCATCTGTTGTCATTTTCATTCCCAACAGATCAGCCTTTTTCTCACAAGCCTTTCTGGTGGTAATCACACTATAGAGAAACTGTTATAAGAAGATGGAGAAAATATGTAACCAGTCTCTCATATGGAATACCTTATCGTCCTCCCTTCCATCAACTGTTACTGCCATTGCCTCGTTCATGTGCTCTGTTATTAAGGATTTATACCCTTTCTAGGCTTGTTCCCTGTTGGGTTTTTTTTTTCTAATACTGATTGCTGATATGTATTTCAAATATAATGTATTTACATTTATAATTAATTACAGTTTTATATTATTATATCTGTTCCGTATTATATAAGTTAGTAAGCCTTTTAACCTTACATATTACTGCTCACCTTTTTATCAGTATTTTTCCACTGAACTGCTAGAATTTGGAGTTTTATCGTGTGGGTTTTTTTAAGGAGTTGTTATGTTTTAGAGATGGCCGTATTGCAGCAGTATATATGCTGTGTTCTTTCTAATAATGCTTTTGGAAAGTTTTATGATAATTTTTGCTCATGTATACATATTTAAAGCAGCAATTACATAACTTACTAAAATATCTGTTCACATCATCTTACTTAGTCAACATGAACACTTATCTGGCCTGTCACACAAAATTTGCTCTATTCTTTAGTCATCAGTTCTGATTTTTCTGTTTTTGTTTGGAAAGTGCTTCTTGCCTATTAAAAAAAAAAAAGAAAATAGTGGCCTAAGTGAGCAACCTGGGAGAATTTGGTAAGTTTATATGACAGCAATTTCCTTTGTGCTTGTAACTTCAAATGGTTTACATCCCCGAGTGCTGTGTTGCTGGCTAACGTGTTTGTAATACTGAATAGCTATCTGAAATCAAAGCGATCTTTGTACTTCCCTGCTCCTTTCTCACCCTCCTTAGCTTCCAAGTTGTCTTACCTATCAGGTAAGCACCTACTTACTGGAGGACAAAATTTTGAAAGGTGAACTTAGGCCACACTATTTTCGAATTGTTGAATAATTAAGACCTGGTCAGATTTGCTGAAGTATAAAACAACACACTTTCCGGAATCTCTTCCTGTTTGTATTTTTTATGGAAAATGTAACTAGACAGATGGTCTCCACACTATGAAAACCAGTCTCTTTCTGTGATTAAATTTACCAGAATGTCATGTTGAAAGCCTCTGAGGACCAAGGTGGTTTACACTCGTCATCAGCAAACTTGAGTTTTGGTACTCTGGTCAGCCTTTGGTCACAAAGTTTGCCCAAATTCCAGGGAGGAATGGTAAGCAGGACTGATCTTGTTTTCCTGTTCCCGCATAACAACGTTATGACTTGAAAAGGAAGCCCTGTTGTTGATGTCGAAGAAGGCTGTCATGGTTTAACCCCAGCTGGCAGCTAAGCCCCACACAGCCCCTCGCTTGCTCCCCTCACATTGGGATGGGGGAGAGAACTGGAATGGTAAAAGTGAGAAAACTCATGGGTTGAGATAAAGGCAGTGTAACAGGTAAAGCAAAAGCTGAGCACAGAAGCAAAGCAAACCAAGGAATTCATTCACTATTTCCCATGAACAAGGAGGTGTCCAGCCACCTCCAGGAAAGCAGGGCTCCATCACGTGTAATGGCTCCTTGGGAATCACAGAATGTTAGGGGTCAGAAGGGACCTCGAAAGATCAAGTCCAACCCCCCTGCCAGAGCAGGATCACCTAGACTAGGTCACACAGGAACGCATCCAGGTGGGTCGTGAATGTCTCCAGAGAAGGAGACTCCACAGCCTCTCTGGGCAGCCTGTTCCAGTGCTCCATCACCCTCACAGTGAAGAAGTTTTTCCTTATGTTTGTGTGGACCCTCCTATGCTCCAGCTTGCTCCCATTACCCCTTGTCCTATCATTGGACATCACAGAGAAGAGTCTGGCTCCATCCTCCTCACACTCACCCTTTACATATTTATAAACATTGAGGTCACCCCTCTGTATCCTTTTCTCCAAGCTATAGAGACCCAGCTCCCTCAGCCTTTCCTCATAAAGGAGATGTTCTACTCCCTTAATCATCTTTGTGGCTCTGCACTGGACTCTTTCAAGCAGTTCCCTGTCCTTCTTAAACTGCAGACACCATCACTACAACTGTCCCCCCCTTCCTCCTCCTTCCCCCAGCTTTACACACTGAGCACAATGTCACGTGGTGTGGGATATCCCTTTGGTCAGTTGGGGTCAGCTGTCCTGGCTGTGTCCCCTCCAAACTCCTTTTGCTCCCCCAGCCTACTCGCTGGTGGGACAGTGTGAGAAGCAGACAAGGCCTTGACTGTGTATGAGCGCTGCTCAGCAATGACCAAAACACCCCGGTGTTATCGACACTGTGTTCAGCACAAATCCAAAACACAGCCCATAGCAGCTACTATGAAGAAAATTAGCTCTGTCCCAGTCAAAGCCAAATTCAAGGTGGTGGCACGAACTCCCTTTTCTCCAAAGCTTCCATGTAGCACAGTTGCCATCGCTCCGAGCCCAAACAATGCACACGGTGCCACTCTGTCTGCTGTCGAACAATTTCAGCTGTTTTTTTTTAAAACAGGCAGGCAGAATAGCTGTGCGATTGCAAACTTAATCTGTGTACTTCAGCAAATAACCTCTAACATATTTATAGCAGCATGCATTTTGGAAATTATAACGTTTTTATCCCCTATGGACGTGGCTTATTATTTGCTTGGTTACTTTACAATAGTGACTGTTTTTGCCACCCACTGTATATCATTCTTCAGCGGTTATTTTCAGCCACAAATGGACGTGTTGGCTTTGTGTGGTTCTGTAATACATGAGACTGTGCTTCCAAAGTTCTTGGAGTCCAAAGTCTGTCAACGTTTTTTGGATTATACTGTAAATTTTTCATCCCACATAGATACTTTAGAGTTTAGTTAATTTGATAATACCATGGGACAGGTGTTGGTTATCAAAAGTACAATTAATCCATATTAATGAGGCACCCTATTCAGCATTTGGTATGACGTGTACGACATAGACCTAGGATTATGGCCGCAACAGTGCCTGCAAGCCTGCTAATCACTTTTTCATCTTTGTTTTCACTTTGGTCACTAGTTTAAAGTAGCAGAGAGTTAAGGGATTTGATGGCCTTTAGAGGAAAAAACCTCACAAAAGTAGTAGCATTTATGGGTGAAAGCTTTGTGCCAGTTCTGTCTTCCCAGGCCATCACAATAAATGGGAGATGGAGTATGCTGTATAAAACGTTCTGGGAGAACAAAGCAGTCCATAGGTGGCCTGGAGCTTTTTTGGCAGTGTCAGAGTCTGTAAATACTCTTTAAGCCACGCTTCTCCTCATATGTGGACGTGCACAGATACACGATAGGAAAAAAAGTCTTGGGAAACTTACTACTGCGTTGGAAGGTTAAGTCTTGTCTGTAGTTGACGTGGTTTAACTCTTTTCCTCTAATCCAGATATTGGCTGTCAAGAACTGTAGGAACTAGAATTATAAACTCATGACTTGGCAGAAGAATTAATTGTTTCTAGTATTTTGTTTTGAAATGGATGAGACTAGATGACTTGAATCTCATATTTGGAAATTCTTTCCCCCACACAGACTTTGAGAAAGCCTTGCTGTTTGCATGCAGAGAGGAGCTCTCTCACTCAAATATTTCTTGTAAAGTAGAATTAATTACCTCAATAGCTAGACAAGGCTCAAGGAATCTCAGATATTCCAGATGCAGAAGATTATGAGTTTTAGTGAAAACCCTAACGCTCCCCAGCATGTTTCACTGAGCAGTGCCTCTAAGTGACAGTGGATGGGGTAGGGACATGCCAGTTATAGAAATGTGTGGTTGTTTTCAGAGGGACGGGGAACTATGCTCTACCTAACTGCAGAGCAAAGTGCAGATGGCTCTGGATTAAAGTCTGCTCAGTTTGGCCCGTTCGTGTAACAGAGGTGAGGACTAGATGAAAAAATAGCCCAGGTTACCGAAGCAGTGTAACTGCCTCATTAGGTTGGGTGTAACTGTGCTAAACCCTCTTCTTAGCATAATGAGTTGAGCTGCAGTGCTGTGCTGATGTGGCCTTTGGTTTCGGTTTGGGAGCCAGCTTGGTCTGAACTAGCTCATGGGCTCTGCATGGCAATCCACGGAGAGGTGTAGACTTGCCCAAAGACAGCAGCTCTTTAGTTTCTAGGTTGAGAGACTGAATTAATGATGGTTTGAGCCAAATATGAATTATAACATAGATCTTACTCAGGAAAATTAATGCTATCATATAAGCATGGAGTGGTAATTATTCATCCCTCCGGAACAGTTTTACCAAGTGAGTCTGAGAAAGGAATTAACACAGCAAGGAAAACATTCTGCAGGTAATTCATCAACATCGAGCTGTTCAGAAGCTATGAGTCAAGCCTCCCACAAATCATAACATTAAAGTTGTTGGTTTTTTGTTTGTTTTTTTTTTTTGGGGGGGGGGGGGGTTGGCTGAATAGGAATTTTTAATGAAGCCAACTTTTTTTTAAAGACACTTGAGCTTCTTTTGTGACAGTGTAACTGCAAGAACCAAGACTTTCAGACGCTATCAGAAAGATGGGATAAAGTTGTTAGTATTAGCAAAGCTAGAGATGTTGTACAGAACAATTTCACTGATGATTCTTCTCGGTCTGGTGCATAAGATTAAGATTACTCAAGATGGAGGCCAGTAACTGGCAGCGTACCCCCAGGGGTCAATACTGGGTCCGGTCCTGTTTTAACATCTTCATTAATGACCTCAATGATGGAACAGTGTACCTTCACGTTTGTGTAGAGTAAAACCAAGAGGCATTATTGTTACACAGGGGGGTTGTGCTACCATCCTTGGAGTCTTGACGGGCTGGAGGAACAGGCTGACAGGCACCTCATGAAGCTCAAGCAAAGAGAAGTGCAAAGTTGTCCTTCTCCTGGGGAGGTGCAGCCCTAGGCATCAGTACATGCTGGCACTGCCTGGCTGGAAGGCAGCTTGGCCAAAGAGACCCTGGGGGTCCTGGTGGCCACCAAGGTGAACATGAGACAGCAGCGTGCCCTTCTGACAAGGCAAACGGTGTCCTGGACCATGTTAGACAAAGCATTGCCAGCAGGTGGAGAGAGGTGATCCTACTCCTCCACTCAGTGCTGGTGAGGCTAGACTTGGAGAGCTGTGCCCAGTTTTGGGCTCTCCAGTTCAAGAGACAGTCCATTGAAGGGCCCCTAAGATGATGAAAGAACTGGAGCACTTCTCCTGTGAGGAAAGGCGGAGAGCGCTGGGACTGTTCAGCCTGCAGAAGAGAAGGCTCAGGGAGAACCTTATCAAAATATAAGTACCTGAAGGGAGGGTGCAAAGAGGACAGAGCCAGGCTCTTTTCAGGGGTACCTAGTGACAGGACTGGGGGCAGTGGGCACAAACACCAATGCAGGAGGTTCCCTCTGGACAGCAGGAAACAGTTTTTCACTGTGAGGGTGACGGAGCACTGGTACAGGGCGCCCAGGGAGGCTGTGGAGTCTCCATACGTGGAGATACTTAAAAGCTGTCTGACCACAGATGATGCAGTCCCGCGTTTGTATTTGCAGTCAACTGTCTGTACAGAGGAGGGAGTCCGTTCATCAGAGGGGGAAGAGGGTGTTGACTGCTGCTTGGAATAGGCCCAAAAGACTGATAGAATTAATTGTTACTCCTACACACTGAACTCCCGACAGATGCTTTTCTTCTCCTGACGCTTTCTGTAACTGCTTGTCAGCTGTTTAGATGCCGTTGTCCAGCCAGGGCACAAAAGCAGGTAATTCCTACGAAGCAAGGTGAGCTTTGTAAGGCTGAGTGTTTGCGAGCTGTGTAGGGGATTCAGCAGCTTGGCTCTTACTAGGCAGCTTAGCAAATCTGAATAAAAAGGAAAAAAATGGTGTTTAGAGGCAAAAATAAATAACATTTGGTTGCATGTCTATTATTTAAAGATTAATTTATTTTCCTTTTCTGCTCACTAATGCGTTAACAAAACCAACACAGTCCTTGCTGCCTCTTTTCCTTGTGTGGCTGAGAATAGCAATTGGGTGTCGTTTTTGTATCCAGTGTTTTGGAGGAGGAAGCAGAGGCAGCAGAAGAACTAAAGCAACACTTGGGTTTTGTGTGATTGCCCTTACTGCGTAAGGGGTGTCTGATAACACAGTCCCTGCTATTGTATTTGCTTGCTTAATGTTTCCTAAATTTTCAAGATTAAATTTAAAAATCCTAGGCAGGTATTAACTATTGTGCTGGAAGAACTCCAGTGTAAGATGTGTTTATTTGAAAAGGAAAAAAAAAAAAAAGTGTTACTCTTCTAAGAGTATTCGGTAGCTGTTAAAACTTGCCTTGATAGTTTTTTGACTCTGTGTGTGGTCACTACTGCCAGGGCTCTGTCAGCGTTTTAGGCAGGATCGCAGCCAAGCAGGGAGGGAGATGTCTGTCGCTTTGCTGAACACAGCCATGATTTATGGACAGTGAAATATGAAGTATGATGAGAGTCAATCAAGAGGCTTTTTTTTTAACAAAACCAAAGCTCTTTACTTTTTCCTTTTGTGACAGCTGTCCAGAGAGGCAAATTTTCTATTTTCCTGCCTTGGCATTTTACAACAATTTGGTTTTTTATCTAGAGAACTCAAAATCCAGCCACCCAATGTCTGTGAGAAATAATAATGCCCCCAAGTCCTCCAGATCCTGAAGGGATTGTTCTGAAAAATACTGAAGCTGTATTTTAAATGGTCTGCTTTGAGACTTGGCAGGCTCCGATCACATGGAAAAGTGCACATAATGTGGTCACACTGTGTGAGCACCTACCCACTTAACCAAGAAATTCAGATACGGCTCTGCAGGCAGGGAATGACCATTGGGTGCAATGAAAAATGCTGTCACTTAGGAGTGTTTGGTGAGTTCTTATGGTAGAGTAAGAGGAAAAGGGCTTCAGTGATTTTTTTTTTTAATTAATTATTTTATTAGAAGGAATGAAGGATTGCTTACTTGTTCTCTCTGTGAAGCCTCTTATTCTTTATTTTCATAGAAGTTAGGGGGCTCTTCCGAAGTCAATGAGACCTTATGAACCAGTTTCATGGTTTGTATAAACCTACATTATGCACATATTTATAGATATGCACAGCATGCATGTTTAACCCTTCCGAAATCTTCAGGAAGTAATGGAATGTTCATTTAAAAAATTTAAATATTTAAACTGTAATCTTTTACAACATGAAATCCCAGTCAAACTTTTCAGGTCTTTTCCATGTATCATAAGGAAATATAAGTTTAATTTGTTTTCAATTTATACTCATTAACTTCAAGTATTCAGGTAGAGCTCTCAATCTGAGTGGTAATTATAAATTGATTGCTAATCTGTCCCTCTGCTTAGGGAGCCCAGTTACTACTTCTGCTATGACTTTATACATTTGAAGTTGCCTAAAAGTGTTTTAGTCTTTCAGATCAGGTGGTGCCTGCTCCTCCTCACTCACCTTTGGGTCCCTGGTGCCAGGCCAGTTTACTTACCACCTAAGTACTAGATTTTGCTCCCTCCAAAGCCTTTCAGGACTGTTCTTGGCAGCAGGCTTGACAGGGCTGCTGGAGACAAGACTGAAATGTGCTCTGCTTCCTCCAGACAGAGCTCAGTAAACAGGCAGAGATCCCCTGCTTGGCAGGAGACACTGCTGCCAGCCTGGGGGATGCAGAGCAGCGGTGATGCGTGGCAGCAAATACAATATCCCTTGCTGGGTCTTTTGGTGACTTGAATCACATGTTGCCGAAGTGTGAAGGTTTGTGAAATATTCTTCAGCTTCTGCAGGATGTATTAAAGGCATGCGAATATTTGGCCTGGCGTATGTGTCAGTGGTGCATTTAGCTAAAACTAAATTATAGGAAGCCAGTGGAAAGGAATAATGTATGGCTGGAGTAATTTAGGCTAGGTTTAGCTTGGTAAGCAGAGATTTAAGCTTAAAAAAAGAAAAAGGAGTTTTGCAGTAATTTATCATACAATCATAGAATGGATCGTATTGGAAGGGACCTTGAAATCATCTCGTTCCAACCCCCCTGCCTTGGGCAGGTACACCTGCCGCTAGACCAGGTTGCTCAAAGCCCTGTCCAGCCTGGCCTTGAACAATTCCAGGGATGAGGCATTCACACCCTCTCACAGGACAACCTGTTCCAGTGTCTCACCACCCTCACAGTGAAGAAACTTTTTCCTTATAGCTAATCTAAATCTGCGCTCTTTCAGTTTGGAGCCATTACTTTCACTACATGCCCGTGTAAAAAGTTCCTCTCTGGCTTTCATGTGGGCCCCCTGAAGTACTCAAAGGCCGTTCTGATGACTCCCCAGAGCCTCCTCCAGTTTGAACAATCCCAGCTCTCTCAGCCGGTCCTTGCTCCAGCCCCCTGATCATTGTGCATTTGTCCAAAAGTTTTCCCACTTTACATACTCGGTGCCAGGATATTCAAGGGCAGTCATATATATCTTATATTCAAAGCAGGCAAACCTGCTTTATTTAAATTAGGCTATCTGTAGGTATAAAAAATAGAAATTCTTGTGCTGTTCTAAAAGAAAGTATCTGAGAATAAGGTGGTGGTCCTCACATATCTTTTAGGTTACTTGTTCACAGCTTGTTTGCCAGCAGTGAACGTCATGGCTTCAGACTCCCAAAATCTTAATGAGTAGCTCACACATAACGAACCTTTCAGTTTGTGAGGTTTGTTTTCTTCTGGCATTAGACACATCGGTTTTTCAGTAGTTTGGGACTTTCTTCTGTAACTGGTTAATGCAATAACATTCCAGTATTTTGAGCTTTAAAAATAAAATCGAAAGAGCAGTAGAAGGCATGCCATTAGTATCTTGGCTATTAGCGATAAAATGAAGAATGCTATTTTTGTTCCATTCATGGAAAACGCAGTTTTCTTCTCCCCCTCCCCACCCTTTTTTTTAACCAATTCACAGTCTTAAAACACAATAAACAGGCCTTTGGCTTCAATCTTACCATGTGTGACTGTGTGTGCAGTATGGTCTGCATGAGCTACAGAGCGGTTGCTGACTCCCATATTAGCTTTGTGCTAATCATTCCAAAATCTAAAGCTAATCATCCCAAAGTCTAAATACCTTTTGCAAGCCAAGGCTTCCCTCCTTAGAATAGAGTGGGCATCTTTTGTTTTATACTCTAGTATAGGAGGCAGGTGAAGGGAAGGGCTCTGCCATTGTGCTCGAGGGCAGCTTTTGTTTCTTAAACGTGCTCATAAGGGTGGTAGCGTAAATAATGGAAGTATGATTTCCATCGAGGGAAAACTGACAAAAGTAATTATTTTGAAGAGTAGCAGTAATCTGTATGCGATGGGTTTTTTGTCTTCTAATAGGTAACTAATTACAGATGCAGATGCAATATGACATATATGGTAAATTTGCCCAGACCATTTATTTAACCTAAATGTGTAGTGTGAAATACAGACACGTAGCTATGGTTGTCTTTTGTTACTCTTCTCCGTTCATGTAGAAGTGGGGAATTTAAGATGAAGCAGCGGGGATTAAGATGAAGCAGTGGGGATTTAAGATGACTACTGCCTTGTTTCCATCTTTGCTGGATCGTTTGAAGGAATGTGGGCCTACGGTAGCTCCATGTCCCCTGCTCGGGTTTTCTTCTTGGCTGAGGTTTCAGCCGCGAATTGGGTCGTGGGGAGAGGGAAGGGGTGGGGTGGGACACACGAGTTCCTGTGGTTTTGGTTTTGAAGGAGATGAGATGCGTTGCTCGGGGGGCGGCGGGATGGCGCGCAGGCCTGGCGGGTCAGCGCGGGGAGCCGCCACGGCCCCGGGCTTCCCGCGCAGGGGGATCCGCCGCTGGCTGCCGGGCGAGCGCGGAGCCGTCCTTCCGCCGTCACTTCCTCGGCTCTTTAGCCCCCATTGAGCGGCGAACAGTGGCGGGGGACAAAAGCTGTATACACTGTACAAACAGAGCACCAAAGCGGCAGTACACTGCCCCATTCTTCGCTCTGTGTGAGAACTGAGGGGGACTCTATTCACCGCCTTTGTGCCGGTGTCTGTCAACAGCGCTGTTTGAGGCCAGCCCCATTGTGCCGCCCAATGTTTCTTATTGACCCGAGTCTGTGCCCGCAATGTTCCCAGGGTCGAAGTTGCGAGCGAGAGAATGTTTGAAAAGGGGTAATCGTGGGCTAAATGCATTTTGCTGCATTGTCGTCTGACCTATTAAATCTAAACTGCGGTCCGCGTTCATGCAAACAGGTAATTATGTAGTCACAGCTGCAGCCATTGACATCTGGTCACCGCCCCGTGGAAAAAGGGGATGGGGCGCTCGCCTCTCCCCCCAGGCTCTCAAGCGCCGAACTTTAATGATATTAACTGAAAATAGAGGGTGGATTAGTGAGACTGACAGGTCAACAAGGTGGATAGTTTATCCATGTAGGCAGAAATAAGTCCGGGTGCCGTTGCTTGGTTCTATCTCTTACCTTATGCATTTTTATGCAGATTTTTCCCATAGCTGCGGGCTTGGCTGGGCTCTAGATCCAGTTATCACTTAGTGGTTTTAGATCAGGAGAGGCTGAAAAATACTTTCATCATCCTGTCTTGCAGAATGTCTGTGCAGAACAGCTTTGCAAACAGCCATCATATTAACTATTTTTTTTTTTTTTTTCCCCTAAACCAAGTGCCTTACAATGGTTCTTGTCTCTAGAGGCCGGGTTGCCAGGATTTCCAGATAACAAACCTTCCTTTTCGATAGGCCAGCATTTCAAAACTTAGTGGTAAGTGTACAAGGGTAGTAAAACACCGCTGGCCATAAATTATTTTAGGGCAACTGCTTTTTCTTTTAATGTACTTTGGAACTGAGGCGGAGTATTTGCATGTAAATTAGTCTGACACCTCCTCTCTCTCACCCCCCCTGCTCCCCGCCTTCTGCTGGGAGGGAAGAGATCTCTCCATAAAATACATAATTATTACAACAATGTGCTTTTCTGCCCTGCGCAACTTCCAGTGACAAGGTAGACAAGAACCACTGTGGAAATTAGGAGAGAGGGTTACAGGGCCAGGGGTGACTTTCATGGCACATCAGAACTGGGAGCACACTCGGGCTGCAGGGCAGAGGGGTGTGCCGCCAGCTGGTAAATCCCTGCTTCAAGGGATCTCTTGCAGGTATGAATGGTTGGCTGCTTCTCCTTGCATTTGCATCCCAGTGCTGCTCCTCAGGAGCCAGTTATTCCGAAGAGCTGTTGCAATGTGGAGTGTCATGCAACAGGGAGAGTAGGTGCTAGATGTTATGGCAATATATGAGAGAGATATATACACATATATCTATATATAAATTCTTCATATCTATGGGATGATTGTGAGTGCTGAAAGTGTGAAACTTTCTTCTGCAAAGGCACATCCCCTATTTGGGGGCAGAGGGCTGGCTCTTCAGTCGTGGAGCACGGAAGGAGAAAAGCTGATCTTCTCAAACTCGTGGGAACCTGCCTGTATTGTGGAGCTCTAAAATTGTCTTGTGCAGGCATCTTATGTAATTAGCTTTTTCATTTTTTCAGTGTTTGGTTTCTTTACTGGATTTCTACCTTTTTCTAGTCTTTACAGGCCTCTGTAGGACTTACTGACTCTACTAGGCAAGAAGCCAGGGTAAAAAAGTGAAAACCAAAAAAAATTCAAATGTACCCAGAAATGTGTTGGCATTCGCATCTTTTAAGGCAGAGGACAGCAAGGAAAGACCAACTCCATCTACCACCAAAAGACAGTTAAATTACACCTTCACAGTTATCTGATTCTGTGGCTCTTTGGTTATTGCCGCAGGAAGGAATAAATTTCCTTAGGACTTGTCTAGACTATACCAGGGCTGTATACAGTCTCTTTGCTGCCTGTGTGTCAAAACAATTTTTTCCAAATATGCAGAAAATTCTATTTGTGCATTCCCCAGTAGATTTATTAACTTCACAAAAATACAATGTAGTCTTTAAGATTTTTCTGTTTCTCACCTGTGTAGCTGTTTCCTAAACCATCTGCCCATTTCTTAAAAAAAGAAAATATTTAAAATAGAGTATTTCCTCTTCAGCACCTACTGTTTTTCTTACTGTAAAGGAAATACCAAAGAATAATATTTATATGAAGGACTCAATTGTCTAAACCAGTGTTCTCCTCAGCTGTCTTATCCGTAGAGGAGAGAAATGAGACCAAGCTTTTATTCTACAGGAAATCTGTAAATGCCCTACTCTTTAAAATACTTTAATTCTATGACTAAGAAAACCTGTTCCACTCCAAATATGAAAAGTCAGGAAGAACTTGAAATTGTTTTTTCCCTTGACTTAGCTAATGAGTAAAACTGGAGCCACTTTTAACTGAGGTACTCCAATTTTGATGCCATGTGCACCCTGTGATGTCTCAGCTGTAGTGTCTCTTTATGTAATTCAGGAGTTACAAGAATACATTTCTTAGTGAGGCAAAGATGGCTTCTTGTCTTCAGATACATCACCCAACTTATTGACGTAGGTATTAACTATGGCGACTTTCTTCTGTGTTTGGAGGGTGGCACTGTATAATGAAAGGAAGGTTAAAAACTAGTTGTAGAAATAATCACACGCTCAGTGGTTTGGAGCATTAAGGTGGTAACAGCAACGTAGTCAGGGAGAAATCTTTCATGATATATGTAGCTTAATTTCATACTTCAGCAAACATCTTACATCTTTAGACAAACTTCTTACAGTTCCAGACACAGTGGGAGAGCAGAGGAGGTGGACGGTAGGCTTCTTGGGTATGCACTTGAGAACTGGTTACCTGCTCATGCAATATGTGTGCTCAACATCCTGGCCTGCACTTTGTGGAGAACAACTTCAGTGTGGGCTCCTAGGTTCTCCCAGAACAAAAAAGTCATAATGACTCTGTTGGCCTAAGTCAATGTCTTGGAAGCAGTGGTAGCTTGCAGAAGTGAAAGGCAATAAACAAAGTGCTGATTTGCATCTCCCTCTACTGGGAGCTGTCCCTGCCCATGGCAGGGGGTTGGAACTAGATTACCTTTAAGGTCCCTTCCAACATTCCCCACCACTCTGTTTACATTAGTTTTTGTTGAAATGAAAAATAAGAGGGTTTTCTTTTGTTGTTGTTGTTTCTTGGAGATGGTAGTACTTGAAATGCTTATTATTAAATAGGAAACAGGATATCTCCAATCAACGCTTAACAGCTTTTCCTTTATCTTTCACAGTAGCAGCGTGTACCACGTGAAAGACTTGAAGTAGTTTATTATACCTTTTCAAAAAATTCTGCTCGATTTTTTTAAAGATTTGTTTATGTAGTGGATTTGATTATGATTATCTTCTAATATATCTTATTTTAGTTAAACATGAGTTAACCTATGTGAGACTATTCAGAATGCAACAGTATTATCTATCAGTCTTTATGTATCTACCTTTATGTACTGGAGATAAATATATACTTTCTGAAACTGATATACTTACTGGTAAAGTCAGACCTAAATATGATGCATATATAGCCATAATCTAAGCGAGTGTAGTTCATGTACCTTTCTTAGAAGGAGAATGAAGTGTGAGTGAAAAAAAAAGGAAAAAAGGTTTTGAAGATAAATTAGTTGGCTTGTTTCAATAAGGGCTCCAAGATATCATGAGCTGTGTGTAAAAACAACAGTACGCTTGGCATGCATTGTCTCTGGGAGTTCAAAATAACTTTATAGAAACTGAAATAACCTTTCTAAAAATATATTTGAGGGCATACCCTTTGAGTAGGGGAAATAACGTCCCAATAGCAGTGTGGCACAGCCCTTTTCTGATACACAGTGTCTGTGGATTACAGCTATAAAGAAAGGACAGCAGTGAAGGGTAGGATTGGACAGTACTGACAGATGGAGGCTAACCTGTCACTACTACTCCTTTTAAGACCTCTCTTTGTACAGCCTGTGTGAAAGGATTCGTGGTGTATGAACTTGCAGTACAACTGAATGTTAGCCATTTTCCTAATGAAGATTTTTTTCAAGTTTTAAAAAAAGTGCATTTATCTCAGCAGAAAACTGGAATAGCACAAAACATCCTTACTAACAACAACAAAAAAATCTCAAGCTCATTAGATTATTTAGTGTTGTTTAAAATGACATTATGAGCATGTTCATGTAATGTAGTTTTCTGGATGTGTCAAAATGAAGAGCTCAGATGTTGCCTTACAGAAACACAGCTATAGGCAGCAGCAGATATTTTAGTTCTTAACATACTGTCTAAAGCAGAGAATTTCACTTCAGAAAAGGAAAACTCTCCCAGATCAAATCAGTAATGGCTTTGGAAGACAGCTCTGTTTTTCCTGCCATGAAGGCTGATGCACAATAAGAGCAAAGAAGGAACTAGAGCTTACAAATTACCTTATTTAGAGTGTATAAAATCCAGATTTATTGCCCCAAAGTAATCAAAGCCTCCATTATGAATGCCTTGTTATACTCCATAATATGAGGGCAATGGGCTAGTCAACTACATTTTCTGTTTTAAAAGTTGGAACAGTTTGCTTCTTCCTATTGGTTTTATTGTATGTAGATATTTCTCATGTTCAGGTTAATTTTTTTTTTTTCTCCAGTTACTAGAATGACACTAACTTATTTCATCTCTCAGTCACATTGTGACTGATACTGCTTTTCATTAGGGAAGTTTTCTGCATGTGCAGTGGTTAAACAGGGTTTTGAAACAAGAAAATACAGATTACAATTGATGCAAGTCACCCTCGACATGGGCTTCCTTTTACTCCCTCTGACTATTGTCACAGTTTCCCCTCATTCAGTTCAGTGGTGCTTGCTCTTTGTAAGAGACCAATAGATAGTATTGATCAGCAAATGTTGCATTTATATTTGATCCCTGTAAAATAAAACTGCAGCTCTGGATCTTTCAGAATTCCTCATTTCGTTCATGACAGTGCTCTTCTCTGTAGCCTTCAAGAATGAAACAAAAAACTATTTGGAGAGTAAAGTATTTTCAGTAGCCTATTCTTTTTTTTTAAAAAAAAAAAAGGAATTTGTTCTCTTTGATGATTTGAGATCCATCTGTTTTTCTTTCAAGGAAAATGGAAGTGGCAGTACACACCAAATTCATGCAGGAGGAATACTTGCTAGCTTTTAGAAATCCTGCTAAAACTCGTATTGCCAACTACCTGATAAATTCATCTTCATTTATAGAGTTGGTGAGGGAAAAACATGGAGGGCTTGGAGTCCTCACAGCACCAGTAATGGGAAAGCTGCTCGGGTATTTGTAGAAAGATGCCTATACCTTGGTATTCCTGGAGAAGGTGGGTGCAGCAGAGGGTTAACTCGCTGACGTACTGGAGTGTCTTAATTAGAGCTTGGCAAAGAGCCAGGGTCAGTAGAAAAATATGCCTTGCCTGAGAGGGCAGCAATAACTAGTGGATTGAGCCTCTGGCGAGGTCTCCTGCATTCAGCAGCACTCTCTGCTTGTGCCTACCTGTTGTGGGAAAGCAAGATGCTGCCCAGACCTGAAACAAAGCAGCCAAGCATTTTCCCATCCAGCTTCACCATTATAGCCTTAAAAAGAAAGGATGTAGGGATGTGGAGAGGGGGGAGATACCTGTCAATAAAAGTAGCTTTTGCAGGCACTCAGTGCCCATGGTGGCCTGCAGTTGAAGGAGGGGCTGGTTAAAACTGCAGAGAAACTCTGGCTTTGCACACTGTAGGGAATGCCTTGAAATGGGAAAATGGGACAATCTGAAGTTTGAGGCTGAGAAGATTGTAAAACATTGATGACCTGTGGCGATGCTTTTCAGATTGGGAATTACTGCATTTTTTTGAAGAATAAGGAGGATTTACTTGAAAGAATTATTGGTAGATACTGCTTTCCTAAGGTTATGGCCTATTTCCAGTCCTGGTGAGGAAAATATAATACCAGGTTGCCCAATTAATATTGTCACAGGGTGGATGATACAGATTAAATGTGAAACAAAACAAACTTGTTATTTTAAAATGAAACAATAAAACTACTTATAATTTCAAGACTAGGTTGTTGGATCTTACAATGAGAAATACAGAGGGCAGAAATGTTGATAACATTGTGTACGTAGAGGCACATATTCAGAGACACAGTAGGACAGGGACTCCTCAAGCTGGTGTGTTTGTGAAGTGTGTAGAAAGGCAGGTATTATTACAATGTTTTAAAAAACCAGAATGCGTAAGAGTGCATCTTGGAGTCTGTGTGAATGTTGAAATGCCCCATAGCTGTGTTGGAAGAGAAGAAAACTGTGTTGTAAGTTTGAGGGAGTTTATAGAGGTGCCAACAGCAGTTAAGCTCTTCTGTCTTTCACTGAACTGCAGTTCACCTAAACCTAGTCTATGAAGGCCTGAAAGTCCTCTCCTTTTAGGTACAGCAACATGAATAATGCATTGCAGGCTGACTCTACAAAACCGCAGTCCCAAAAATAGCCTTTACTGGTATACACAGTAAGTAACAAGATCAAATAAAAAACATACTTGTTGTATCTTTAAAGCTCCAGGTAGACCTTATTAGCTTCAGTGGGACTGCATTATGGAGTAAGTCACATCAGAGGGGACTTGCAGGTCGTAGCAGCCTGGAAGTCCTGCTAATCAGTTAGGCACTGAGTGGTCATTTAATCCATGCCAGTTGTGTGTGTGACAATAACCTGCTACTTTAACACCTCTCTGGAGCATTTATCACATTTCTAACTCAACCCTTGCGTATTGCGTGACAGCAGAATGGCAATGCTAGTGTTGGCTTTTTGTGTGCCAGGCTAGTGGGTACCATCATGGACCTGTTCTGCACTGTTTAAGTAGGTTTTGGTTTAAATGGAAAGAAATGTGAAAAATCAGCAGTGAATTACAGTCTCCCATTTGCTCTGATAAAAAGCCATTTGAAATAAGATGGTAATGGCCCTGGAAAGACTATCTCTCATTTTATGCTTCCTACTCTCAAGTTTGACTTTTGGATCACTAGAGAGGAACAGATCAGAACCTTTCAGCAGTGAAAGTCCACCCTCCAAAGCAAAAAAGGCACCTGTTCTCATAACATTGAATCACAGCACAGGTTGCTTCAGAAGAGGAGGAGGACCTTCTTTGTGGAGAACAGCACCTGCTTAGGTCTTATTGTACAAGGAAGGGTTACCTTCTGCTTGAAAAATATTATCTCTTTTAATTTATAGTAAGCACAGATAGTAAAGAATTCTGGGTCCTATGGGAGACTTGCTAGTACATGTACCTGACTGGAATTTAAGGAATTGAGCTTCTTGGATTTAGCCACCTGCATTATGGCTCTCAGACAGCCAGCTCTTCTTGTGTGGGCCTTCAGTTGTCTGCCACTGATAGCTGAAGTGTCTCTTCCCTCCCTAGTGAAGACAGGTCATTCCTTCCAGAGAAACCACTTGGGAAAATGGACAATGTCCTTGAGTTCAGAAGCATTTTCTTCTGACCAGAGTGGTCTTGGGTACATGCAGCCACTGCCAAGTTAATTTTACTGCAGAATTTGTGCGTTTACATTTTCTGCAAGTGTTTTCTAGGGCCTATTCTTTTTTTGTCAATGATCTACCCTGCTTTTGCAAAACTTTGTGCAATTATTTTAAGTAGAAATTGAGGAGCAAAGTTAATACTCAGATGTATTCCTGCAGACAGTTTGCATGCCTATCTGTTTATGTTAAGGAATGTAACAGTTCTGTGTACATTGGTATTTAGACGCTTGTAATAATAACAGTTTGACCCAGTTACCTGAGAGCAGTTGTTGTGTGAAAGAATTGCTGAGGATCAATTAAGATCTACCATGAGAAAA
Organism: Eurystomus gularis; assembly: GCA_013400335.1. Taxonomy (NCBI): domain Eukaryota; kingdom Metazoa; phylum Chordata; class Aves; order Coraciiformes; family Coraciidae; genus Eurystomus; species Eurystomus gularis. The sequence goes on along the minus strand of VZZY01006432.1, from coordinate 288,437 downwards.
AACTTACTGGAATGCATAATGAATATTTACAGTGAAAAATTCCATAGCTAAGTTATTTGAAAATTAGGTATATAGCACGCATTTAACTGCTACTTTCAGTGTTTAATATCACTCTCTTTAATAATACCTTTTCGCTTGTCAATCTTAGAAACCAGGAAGAAAGGTTCGTGTTTGAGCCTTATCGTGTAAAAATAAGTTAAGGAGTGAGGTTGAATTTTTAAAAGTCCTGAAAAGTGAGTATTTGCAAAAATATTTGCTCTTTAGATATACTTGTTGGGGAGCTACATTCGCTCAGTTTATTACATTTATTGTGTTGAAATCATTTGTGTAGCATTAGAATTACAATTAAGCAGCTGAAAATTGTATGTGTGCATATGTGCATGTATATGTAAATATATTCAGATATTATTTCTTGGATTATGTGTTTTATTTCAAGCTCACTTGAACAGAGGATGGTGGCAGCTAGACTGTTGCCACGTAAGAGAACAAGTCAGTTATACTATTAAATTATAATGGACGCTGCACATTTTTGCATTCCTTGTTCTGGAGAAGTGTAGTTGCACGGGTTTGTAAAACGTGGTGGGTGAGAAACATGTCTTACTGCTGTCTTCAGCTGCATGGTAAAATGGGGCACAACAGCTTGCAAGAATGAATTTGGGATCAAGATCCTACGTGTATTGTGGGTGTTTAGCGTCAGCAGACCTTTCCTGGGTAAGGGCCTGTGGACTCGCTGCAATGTGCGTCTGCGTTCTGTGCTTCCTGTGTATGTTGTGTTTTCTTTTATGCAGTTCAGAGACTAATGGAAGAAATATGTCTAGAGGTGTAACTGAGCACGGGACTGTTCTGGACCAAACTCGAATACTCGAAACGCTGTCTTGGTATTGTGATTTAAACGTTATTTAGCTTCAGTGAAACTCCACAATGGTTAAACTTGGGCAGATCTGGCCCTCACATAGAGCTGTGGGGTTTGCAGTTTGAAAAGATAGGTAAAATCTATCTACATTTAATCTAATTCACTTTTAAATCCAATAGAATCTCATTCAGCGTGTCATTGATGACTGTAAACTTTTAGAGGTGTAATGTAATTTACTGTATGATAGTTGTAATTTTTTCGTTGTTTAGGAAACAAAATAATTTCCCCTGATTGCATTATATCTTGCAAAACCCTAGAAGACGAGGAGATGAGTAAGAATCCCTTTGGATTTGTTAAAAAATTTTGTGAAATTAATTCAGTTTTCTGAAAAAAATAGCATTGTGGTCAACTGCTGTTGTGGACAGAAGGGAAACAGTGTGTATCAGAAGCTTGACATCAGTAAGTGGTTTTGTGCCATCTCAGTGGCCTTCCAACAGCCAACTAGAAAGGCAGGAGCTATACAATACATGCAGACCTCTCATAAAACCATAGTGCATCACTATCGGTGAGTGGTTCCTTGTCTCAAAAGATACATTGAGTTTTGTTCCATAGGCCTTGGGTTAACGGCAGTTACCAGAAGTTTCTGTAATAATCGGGGTGATAGAATACTGAGTGTGCTCATCAAACATGTAGGTGATGCCAAGCTGAGCGGGGCTGCTAATCAGATTCCTTTATATGGCCTTAGGTTTCAAATTTAAGTTGACAAGTTGGACAAAAGGTCCGAAAAAAAGAATTGGCAATCAGAAGGTAGGGTTACAAAGTGTTGGACATATGCAGAAATCAGTTCTGCAAATGGAGATCAAGTGGTAGGCAGTAGTTCTGCAGAGTAAAACCTTGTTGTTACTGTGGGTGTGAAGCAAGAAAATCATGCCCACCCCAGAAGAAGTCGTAAGGACTTAACTCTTTTCCAGATAAATACAAAGGTATCTTTTTGGTTGTTATTATTTTGATCCACGGTGAATTTTTACACCCTTCCCATGCTGGTGATCCATACAGCTCCCTTCTCTCCATCCTCCGTGTCCACCTTCAGTTGCCTGAGAAACCAGTGAGTCTGTCCTTTTGTTGAGAGAATTTTTTAGACCTGGTGATGGGACAAATCCTTAGGTCTCATAAAATGTGTTGGATTGGGAAGGTGGCGTTGGCCTGCCTTTGTTTTGCTGGGGAGAGCCCCATAGCTGCCATGGTCGTGGTGTGTCTGTGATACCCTGTGGTCAGGACAGATAGTCACTGGTCAAAAGACACTTTTGTGGCCTTTCAGGCCGCTTTGTGAGCATGATTTTAATTCATTGAAGCACTGATACTACACGCGATCTCCTCCCATGTCAGGTGAAAGCCAATCACATGGTTTTTCGATGAATAAAGTATGTTATCAAGCATTTTCCTCAATATAAAAGGATTAGCTTTGGAGAAACACTTTGCACAGCTATTCAGGGACGGAAAATGTACATTTTTAATGTAGGATGTCTTGGTTTTGGTTAAATTATGTAAAGGAAGTGCTGAGTCAGTTGCATGCATTTTAATGGGTATAAATACATGAAAGGAGTAAGTTTGTTAGCTTGCCATTTCCAGTCACTTCTGAGGTTTTTGCTACTTCAAATGAAAGACGCTGTACAAGCATAAAAAAATTAAACCATTTTAAAAAGTTGAAACCAATTAAAGCAAGGTTGCTTTCTTGGTGAGAAGAAAGAACAACTTTTTGCTGAATTACCTTTAGTTTAGATTCAGACTTATTTTTTGCATCAGTATTTTTAAACCAATGATTTAAAAAACTTTTTCCTGTTTGTTAGAACAACAGGAAGTTTCCATGGCATCTGTGTTTCCCTTTTCAGTGACTAAGTTTTGTGCCCAGGTAGGTGATGAGATTCCTGGTCTTGGAGTGTTTTGGTTTAAATAGAAGGTTAGCTTTTAAAGACTTTGCATCCCTCTAATCACAACTATTTAAGTCATATCTGGGGATATTTGAAAAGATTGATGTTTTTAAGGTCTTCTGAATAAAGAATTGAGAGGAAAGGAAGGACTTCCCGGCTGAGGACTCCAGGCTCCTATTGCATCTGCCACCCTCTAGCCCGCCTGGGAGCTGATCTCCTACCCCCAAAACCTCTTGTTGTGGTTGTCTGTGGCTTCTGGTGGCAGAAACAAGAATGTAAAAACAGCTATTTTGGGTAAGACAGCGGTACCTCTTGCAGTACCCAGTCTCCTGTGGTAGCCAATGCCTGGGGAAGCTTTAAGGACAGGGCAATAACAGAGCGGTGCTTTTGTTCAGCTTCCAGCTGCTTGTGGCTGGAGACGCTTCCTGAGCCGGAAGTAGCGTCCTCGTGGTTAGCAGCCCTTCACTGATCTCCCCTGTCCCACCAAAACACTGCTTGAACTTCTGTCAACTATTTCAGCATCTGCAATAACTTATGACAGAGTATCACAGCCTGTGTGATAAATGAAGTTATTTTTTTCGTAGCTTATCATGCTGGTTTTATTACTGCCCACTTAATCTTGCGTTAGAAGCAACATTGACCCATTTTACCCACTCGATGTTTTCCATGACTCAAGTGTATTCCTGTTTGTCACACAAAATTGAAGTTTACCAGAGGTCAGGAGCAAAGGCTACTGGTCACACCGTTCGATCCTTTCTTCTTGAGGCTGAGCAGTCCTAGTTACTTTTTCCACTGTTCTCTGAACACTTGGAAATCTAACTATATGCTTTTACAGGGGATAGGATGAATAAAAAGGGGCCTTTTAAAGGCTGTTATTTTGTACAGCAGCATAAAATATTTTTTGTTTAATTCTCTTTTTCTTACATAAAGCCAAAACTCAATTTGCTTTTTGACTGCAGCAGACACCGAAGCAGATATTTGCTTCAAAATAATCTCTTGTAACCCCACAATCTTCTTCCTGAGCAATGGGAAGTAGTTTAGTGTGCATATAAAGTGTGGGTATTTTTCATTGAATGTGCAACTCTTCACACTTACCTGTGATGAATTCCATTTGTCACTTTTTATTCACAATACTCTGAGGTGTTTATGCAGCTTGTTGTGACTAGCCTTATTTTTATTAACAGAAACAGTTGTAACCTCCTTACTAATTTTGTGGGGAGACTGTTTGTATACAGATTGCAGTATTAGATTCCTGTGAGACTTACTCCTCATTTTATTTCCTGTCTTTCCCATTCATCGATGCGATGATTATCCTTCTTATCCCATGACAACTTGGTGTGCTGCTCTGTGTAGGGTGGGCTTTTTTTACAATCTCCTTGGAATTGACCTTCTGAAAACCTCTGGAATTTCAGGTTTTGGAGTGATACATGTCTGTAGTTTGGCTCCTTTGGCAACCTGGCACGAAACTGTCTGAACCCAGTTACGTAGTCTCTTAGTTTTCCCACTGAAAAAGGAGGCAGAAGGGCATCTAAGGACTTCTTCTCCTTCCCTGTAGAAGCTTGAGTAGCTCTCGGTACACCATATGGACCAGACTGTGCAAGTCTTACAAGATAACCAATGCCCTAGGCTGGGGGAAGAGGAAGCTGAAGTTTGAGGTACATCCAGCAAGTGGGAACTGAGATGTGCGAAAGCTTGAGAGGACATAAATGGGATGCTGGTCATCATCACTAGTGGTATTTAAAAGTAACCTTTTTCTTGGCACCTGAGCCTTTCTTGTCTGCAGTTTGAGCAGTATTGTGTGATCCGTGTCTAGGAACTCTGGAGAAGCTGCCATTTGAGTCCTGTCCAGGAGTCGTTCTTCTAAAGCATCTGGCTCCGCACTAGCCTGCATGCTGGATTATGTCTGTCTCTCATATACTTGCAAGGGTCCAAATATATATCTGCAACTTTTAATTTGCTGTTAGCTTTTTAAAAGAACTTAGGGTAGTGGTTATTAGAAAGTGTCAGTGAGAGATTGGATACCGGCTGTAGTGGTGGACTCGACGCAGGGTTATTTTGAAGGTAACTGTTATATTAACACTTGGATCAAGTAGGAGGACCCCAGGATACGGCACAGTATAAGCTGTGAGATCAGTAATGTCATGTCAGTGATAGAAATCAATTATGATCACAATTATAATGATGTAGTAAAAAATAAACAGCATTCTTAACAGATATTCCGTCTGAAGTAGACTTACTCAGAAGAAATGAGTAAGATTAAAGCAGTGAATTCTTTGCAGTCATAAAGCCGAGGTCACCACCTTCGTATTTTCTGTCTGATTAGTTCTGGGATTATTTCTGGTTCTGTTATGTCTGCTTTCGTTTCATTACAGACACAAATTCATCAAATATTAATAGTAAGGGGTGTAGGATAAAACCTTGGAGACTGGTTCCTTGCACTTCCTCGCTGCCTTATCAGCGTTGGGAGTATTCTGGAAATCATGGTCAACTGCTGCTGCAGAGCCAGCAGATGGAGAACAAGAACACTACTCAGTATCTGTGTGAATATGAAATAAGAAGTCGCTATTGTTTGACGAGGAAGGTGGGGCTAAAATGTATTTAGCCACTCAGTACCGTGAATAGAAAATGAGGTTTCAGAAGGTTAAATTTTGGAAAGACCACCCCAGATACTACTTTCCCCCCACCCCCAGGTCAGTTATTTTCCCCCTTAAAATACTAAATGTACTCAAAACTTTCTGCCTGGCCATGGCAGCATGGCTGGCTCCTGCCTGAGTAGTTTAATTTTAGCTTTTTGCACCCTGAGCTCATAGAAGGGTGCGATGGCAGAAGCATAGCTGGTAGGAATGCTTTTGTTTTAACCAGGCTTGAAGCTGGCCCCTGTCAGGTATCCGTTGGCAAATGACTGTCGTTATGTGAATAGTGGTGCGGCTTCTCTCTGAAGGCAAACAGTGGACGAGCTAGCCGTAGAGCAGAGACACCATTTTATCAATCAATCCTTTCCCTAACCAAGTATCTTCTATTCTGGTACTCCTTTCTTGGTTTCAGAGCACAGCTTTTAGTCCTTTTGCAGAAGGTTGCTTTGTAGCCAATCACAGCAGAAAGCGTTAGTTATATAGTGAACTAGGTGACATGTACTGACAGAAGTATAAAATCTTTCCCCAATATTCATATCAGTAAATCAAGTAGCTTCTAGGATAATAAAAAATATATTTTTACAGTCAAAATTCTGATTGACGAGAAAAGAATCTTTTTGTAATGAGACTGTTAAAAATCCTTGGTCGGAAACAAACAGCCTACATGCTCGGGATTCTCACTTAAGAAAAATCTTTTATTTAACAAAACTCATCAGTGCTCACTCTTATTATCAAGCCTAAAACTTCTCGCACAGTTTTAATAAGAATTTTATGGGCTGTTCATAGCAATGAGCCTCATGCTGTATAGCCAATATACCCACGCTCAGCCTCTCATAGTTTATAAACCTATTCCCTTAAGGTTTTAGTCACTTTGAGTATTAGTTAAGTACGGTGGGATAATGATCCCAACAGCATTTTGAAGATTAAAAGCAAAGTTTTGCCTGTGTCCTTCTGTAGATGAGGGACAGTGGAGTTTTATGCTGGTTAGTTTGCATCTCCTGCACTGATGGCCACGTACGCACACACATTCCAGCAACGCCATGAGAACATCTGTCACATGCAATCCACTCTTTGTTTCTCTTTCCTTTTCCCAGGAGTAAAGTTTCATACGGAATTTTGTTTTTACAGATTTTCGTTCCTATCTCATTTGTTAAGTTTGCTTCCTAGAAGGAGCCCCAGCTGAAGGAATGCAGCTTCTACTTGAGACACAAAGGTGTGCCGTGGGGTGGTTCTCACATAAGCAGGCTCTCTTTTCAGAGCCTATGTCTTGAAGACTGATTTCTGAATAAATAACTCCCCGTCCTTCAGCTTCAAAAATACCGTTAGATACCTTTAAATAATAGAAATATGCCCATTAGAGGATCTTTTATATATCCAAGCCCTGGTCTTGAAATGCTTCAAAGTCCAAGGGATGAAGATCTTGTAATACAGTGCTGTGCTTCATAAGTCAGTGCTGATCAAAGGAGGGGTTTGAGGTGCTTTTAGTAACATGTATTGCCAAGGGAATTCTAGCCTTTGATTCCCCAAGAGTGGCTTGATGACTGGAAAAAATGATGAGGCTGTTGTCCAAGTGCCTGATATTCACCTCTTTCTTTTTGCCCTGACCGTTGGGAAACTGAGGCTGGGTGATTTGATGCAGTCCCAGGAATTACCAGGAAAGCTGTTCACAGGAGAAGGTGGAATTCAAGTGCCACCTCCGTTCCCACCACTGAGAGGAGGTCTAACCATTTTGTCATCTAAGCACTGGTAGCTTTGAGAAACGGTGAGAAAGCAGAGTGTCTGAAAATGACTTCAGAAAAAGGCAGTAACCCTTCTTGCCTAGTTTAAGATGTATTTATTTCAGAGATCAGACCAGTATCAATCATGACAGGACATTTTTTTTTCAGTATCTGGTTGTAAATGTCAGTAAGTTATTTTCAATTTTATGTGAGACCTTAGTGCAGGTGGGACTTTTGTATCTGTAATTAAGTTTTTCTTCATTAAAACCAGTATCAACTCCTCTAGTCAGGAAATGCCTCACTGGTACCAGACCAGGAAACACATGGGTCAAATTTGCAAAAGTTGGACTGAAATCCCTTTAGGCTTGTTCAGTACTTCCTTATACATACAAGGATTGAACTGGAGGAAACTTGATGTGTTGTTTGATGGGTGGTAGGATGGGCTCATGGTACCCAAGGAACGTTTTGGATCCCTGGGATGAGAACAGGTCTTTGCAGCGCATCAGGCTAGACCCTGCAGTGAACTGGAAGCAAAACTGATGAGGCAGTGCTGAGTAATGCTGGGACGCAGAGTAATCCTTTGAACTGTCTTTCAGTAATTCAGACAATAAAAAGTGTTCCTCTCCAGTCTCTTGGTTTTGGAATTACCTTTCCATAAACAGTGATCACATTTGCATTTGTCCTTATTTAGAAAATTAGGCTGCTTTCTCCTTCTACCTTGTATTTTTTAAAAAATCACACCTTCAAATTAAAGATAGGTTAGATATTCTGCCACATATTTATGCTTCAGTGACTAATTTAGTATGATTAAAGAAGCTTTTTTCCATTTTGTTTATATTATTGATGTACTTTTAAAATTCAGTTTCTTTATTTTCAAGGAAAAAAAAGCTGAATACTTTCACCAATTACATAAAAGAATTAACGTTGTCAAATACCTGCATTTAACTGGATTCGGAAATACCTTTGACATACTTCTCATCCCACACAGAAGGCGGGTGCAGGTTTTCTCCCTGCAGTTTGACTAGAGGACAGCGGGTTTCATCTTGGTCTGGGCTTGAGCAGCTTCTGAGCTCACAGACAGCTCCTTCTCACCAGGGCACAGGGGTGTGCGTGTGCGAGCGTTGTGCAGCATGTGCCTAGAATGACAGTAAAAATAAGGGAGAAAAAAATAAAAAATAGAAGACTGGCTGCAGCCTGCTGAGCACAAGCAGCTGCTGCTCGCTGTCTTGTGCTGTGAGAGCACCTTTCTGACAGGTTCTCAGGCTCGACTCCGAGGGCAGCGCAGGATTAGGATGGGAACCCATTTTGCCTCTCCTGACAGCTGCAGTGTTTAGTCACCGCGCAGTGACTTCAGCCCTGTGGCTTCTGAAGAATGTTTAATTAGTTTGCCTGCTATCAAAAAGTATCTCAAGCAGAGACACAAACATATGTTGGAATTGGAGAAGACACAGTAGGGGGGCTGGTGGAGGGTGGCATCCAAAATACTAAGAAACAATTTTATATAGGCTGATACACTTTGATTCTGATCTTGTGATTGCGTGTTTTTAGTACTTTATTAAATCGCAGTTTATTCGAGATTAGAATCTGCAGCAAAATGGTGCTGTTTCTACAGGTGCAGGTTTAATTTTGATGATTTGAATTGTAATCGAAGTGTTGTATCTGGTATTGCCATACTCTGCATGGTCTGTGTTTTGGCACGTGGAAGTAAAATTTAAAGTTTTCAAAGGTAGTAATCCCAAACTGAAGAGCTGCTTTTGTTCTACATAATTATTTTTGAGACATCCCCTGAAATCAACATTTCTCCTCTAATGAGAAAGTACACTGAAGTGAACAAGTGCGCTGCTGTTCTCTCCGGCAGAGTAAGAGGTTGGTGGGAACTTGAGGAGCCTTGGGAAGACACAAGTGCTGTTGTGCGAGGAGAGCCAGCCCGCCAGCACGCTCTGCACCAGCCAAGTCGCGCGGGTTTGTTGTAGATAAAAGCGCTGGATCTCTCCTGCTTTCGCTGGGTCTGGCCGCGTCTCGCTGTCAACTGTGGCTTCATCGCACCCTCAGATACTTCCTGAAAACCCAGTTACTTTCCGAATACCTTTTAGAACTGCACTAAATGTGTCGGCGTCCCCTCCTTTGTAAGCTTTCTGTAAGAAAACAAACTGCATTCAGTGGGTAAAAGCCTTTGCTCAAATGTTGAGCTGCGTGGCTTGTGGTGGGAGCAGGGATGCGGGAGGCGAAATGTGGCAGCACTTGCCGAGTTTCACGGCCTTGCTCAGGATACAACTGCAGCCACTGCTTCCACTTGGCCAAACACCCCATGAGTGGGGCTCCTGTCCAAGGGCATTTTTCACCAGGAGATTAGGGAGGAGGCTAAGGAGAGCTTGTTGGCCTGCAGGGTGAGCTGCTGAATATTCAGGTCCTATTAGACCAGCAGAGATTGCAGCACAGGAATACATGGATACACATTTGTAGGAACCCTAAAGACATATGCCCAGCTACCCTGACTACAGAACAAATTGGGGTTTTTTTCTATCCTTGTCTCTTTTAACTTTTTTTTACCTTTCTTTTATTGACTGGTCTTAGGAATGTTTGGGGTTTTTTTTTTTTTTCTATCATTCTAATTGTAACCTCGTCATAGTATGAATAATCCTTACAATGAATCTCAATCCATATTTATTTTGTTGAAAATTGTCCTGAATTATCACAGTCTGTACTTCATAAAATAGGTCCAGAGTAACCTCTTAACCTGTTTTTCATCTTCACCTGTCCTTTCCTCCTGCTGTTTTAAGCTCAATTAATTTTTCATTAAAAAAATGTTTGTAGGCTTTTCAGGGTAGGAATTGTATCATCTGGACTGTTTTGTGCATCCCTGAAATAAAATGCCTGTTCCTATTCGTATGAAGGGCTCATGATGTTGTAGGGGGAAATGGCTCTTGCATGTACAGACCCCTTTGTATGAATAACTGTCAATAAGATGCATCTTTCTACAAGTCATCTTATCAAATCACTAATTTCTATTGCAGACTTCAGAATCTTCAAGACTGATGTTGTAAATATTAATAAAACATATTTTTTTTACATCCCACTGCTATAATAAACTATTATTCCCATTTTTGGAAAGAAAATAATGAGAGCATGGAAACTCTAAGGTATCTGTGAGTACAGATGTTTTTTAGCAGGAGTAGGAAGTAACTGAATTTATGATTTCTGTGTTTCTTCCTGGCTGAAATTTGTTGATTCACATCATAATTGAAAAAGTCTCTTCTGATAAATGGCACAAATGTTGCCATGGCTTCCCAGCATCTGTTTGCTGGCACTCAGACTGGGGAGCAGCTTGGAGCTCGTGACGCATCCACCTCTGTGGCCCTTTGCAGAGCTGCGCTGTGATGGAGGGCATCAGCAGGATTCTTCTCCTCCATTTCTCAGCAAGAAGGAAAACTCAACCCTGCCTTCTTGCTTAGTGTTTAGATTCTTATGCCGCTTACTTGAGAGTTGTTAAGAAAAAATGAGGAGGGTTAATAGTTTGTGTAACATGTGACATAAAAGTATGTAGTTATGTCATCGTCCCTCAGCCAGTTGTTAAACATTTACTGTTTTCTTGCTGAATATAACAGATATTTCTGAATGCTAAGATAAAAATGCTGTGCATGGTCCTGTAAACAGATGTTTTCTTGCATCTCAGATAAAGATACATAGAGAATTGCATGTTCTAACAAACTAGATTTTGTTATAATCCCAGTATTTATTGTCCATAGTCTGCTGCCATTGTTTAGTGGGCTTTTCCTAGTTAAGACTTGTTCATAAGGAAAGGTTCCTGTTAAAACCATAATTGCTTTCACAAAAGCAAAAGCTGAGTAAGAGTATGGAACGCCTCTGAGGTGAGTAGAAACAAACGGTACCTAGGTAAAGAAAATGGAGAAAGACAAATTGTTCTCCCAACCTGTGTACCTATTGGAATTGCAACTTGTAGAATATAACAAAAGCAGCTTTTATGAAGCAGCAGAGTAATTATGCTATGAATGGAAGGGTAGGAGCTTAAGACTGTTATCTTCTCCATAGAGCGCATATTGCTTGTGCGCACCGCTGTTGGGGATTTGGCCTGTCTCTGCAGCTTATCTGGGAGTATTTCTTATGTGAGGTTGTACTATCTAGGACCGCGTATTCTGCTGACAGTTGTTGTCTCAGAGATAGGCAGAGAGTTCTGTTCCTATTTCTTCCTTATCCCGTACATCCGATAGTTTCACATCGGCCACTCTTCCTGTTGTTTCTTCGGTACTGTAGATGTGACAGTCTGCTACTTGTCTGATAGTAATCGGATGGAGAGTCTTTAGGAAAGCGGGAGAGTACCAGTGAGCACGATATTCTAGCCGTTATTTCTCTAAACCTAACTAAACTAAAGAAAACCCTAAAATGTGATAAAAATCTCCAAATCCTTCACTGGTGCTTCGAGTGAATTATGGAAGTCATCCTTTTCATAGCACTAGTGTGTTTTGGCTGTCATGTTAGGAATCTGGTCTTCAGCTGGGAGAATCAGGGAATCACAGAATGGTTTGGGTTGGAAGAGACCTTTAAAGACCATCCAGTTCCAACCCCCCTGCCGTGGGCAGGGACACCTTCCACTAGATCAGGTTGCTCAAAACCCCATCCAATCTGGCCTTGAACGCTTCCAGGGATGGGGCATCCACAACTTCCCTGGACAACCAATTCCAGTTTTGTACCACCTTTGACATAAAAAAATTCTTCATTAAGTTCAGTCTAAATCTACACTCTGGTTAGTTTAAAACCATTTCCCCTTGTCCTGTCACTACAGACCCTGGTAAAAAGTCTGTCCCCATCTTTCTAATAAGCCCCCTTTTATATACTGAGAGCTGCAATAAGGTCTCCCTGGAGCCTTCTCTCCCCAGGATGAACAACCCCAATCTCTCAGCCTGTCCTCATCAGAGAGGTGCTCCAGCCCCCTGATTATTTTTGTGGCCAACCTCTGGACCTGCATGAATAGGTCCATGTCTTTCCTGTGCTGAGGACTCCAGAGCTGGACACAGTACTCCAGGTGGGGTCTCACCAGAGTGGAGCACAGGGGGGGAATCTCCTCTCTCAACTTGCTGGCCACCATCGATGTTGTCTTTTAGCTTGTTTAGCTTGCCATTTCATTTTCTTTGTATTTTTCTTCTGCTTGTCTTCATTAATAATGTGTTTGAGTAAAAACGTAGGACTTCTTTGTCTAAAAACCTTTTTCGTCAATTTATATTTCTTAATGGTACTAGGTGGACTAATCCAAGAGGATATAGTGTATTTCTGATGATTTGAAGGTAGGCGGTTTCCACTGTTTATCAGGTATTTCTTTCTTATGGGAGCTTTAGAATGGCCCAATTTCTAGTAAGTCAGTATAGAAGTATTGGCCGTTGCTGTGTTCTGCCAGCAGCTGTAGTAGCTGTTAAATTGCCTTTATACTGTTGCATAGCCAGTAATTGTATCTGACTAGCTGAGAACAGAGGTAGCAGTTTCCAAATGGTTGAGGTTGGTTTTTTCCTTCCCCAGGCATTTGTTCAGAAATTAAGGCAGGATGACAGGAAGGTGGGGTATCTCAGCTTAAGTTCAATGAAATCTGGGATATTCTGGAGAAGAGAAGGAGATGTGGCGTTGGTACTGTGAAGTATCCTGTGGGGATCAGAGGAACCTGGCTGTACGGAAACCCTCCAGTCATGCCAGGCCTCTGCTGTTTCCCACCGGGGCACTGGAAGATTCTCGGCGTCTGAGTCATCTTTCCAACTCAGGAGCTTCCCATTGGTCTCACTCTGGAAATAAGACCCAAAGTAAAGTATCACAACAGGAAGAACCTGTGTTATACAAAGCTCCTCATCCATCTTCTGCCCCTAGATTTCCCTCCACTTCTGATTTTTGTCCTATGTGTGGTCCCTCTCCTGTGCCTCGTGTATTGAAGTCCACTCCAGCGTAGATCCTGTGTTTCTGAGACACCTCCATCTATTTTGCAGTTCTCTGCTCTTTTCCCCACTTATTCCTCGCTTCTAACTTGAAGAATCTGGTCAGTTCTGCTAGCCCTGGAGTTGCCCAGGAAGGGGATCTGATGCCATTTCTATACTAGCTTGAGAATATGACTTGTTCAGTGTTTGTCATCAGCTGCAGGATATCAGTGGAAGTGGCTTTTTCCAAAAGCAATATAAGCTGTGTACAGTGTTGTTAGTCAGTGTAGTATAGATTGCTCCATGTGCCTGCTGAGTCAGAGCAGGGAAACCAGGGCATGCTTCTCTTCTGTGCACGTGTTGTGGCTATGTGCACTTCTTTCTCATGCACAAACGTGTGCTTGAAAAGCAATCAAAGAGAAAAAAGCAGCTATAAGCTGCTTACAAGGTCTAGCTGGCACTCAGAAGTTCAAGAGTGCTTAAGTTGCCTATCCATGCTTAATTTTCAACTTCAATTTTTCTAAGTCTTTAATATTACTTAATGTGTAAAACGAATGGTATTCCCGTAATGAACAGCTATGCCATGCTTTGAATAGTTCCTAAAGGAGATAGAATTCCCTACTTCTTCTTGGCATTGGTGCAGTATCATTATATTAATATGCTCCACAGTCACAAGTGAATTTAATTTTTCAGGATCCTATGAGCAGAGAGGCATATTTATCCAATATTTATCCGAGTTCACAAATGGGCAGCTAAGGATCAGAGATTAAGGATGCAAGTGTCTATTATAAATTCTGGGAATTATGATTACACAGCTTGAGCCATTCCATCTTCCATTTCTCCTCTGACTTTGATACCTAGCGCTCCTCCTGCAGCTGTATGAACCAGGCAGCTGCCTCCGCAGTCAGCGCCAGTATTAGATAGTGGCCTGTGCCTCCAGCACTCTTCCTTCAGCTGCATAGGCAGGCAGGCAGCTGCTTTAATGTGTGAATTTGTGGAGCTGGCATTGGTTATTAGGGCAGCTGCTCGGCTGTCCTTACAGCTGGAGGAAGGGTGTTTCCTACTAGGAACTGCTCATAGAAGTGGAGAGCCTTCAAAACAAGGAGGGTATGGCCTGCTTTTTCATCTCTGAGCTACACTGCTCAGGGCTGCGAGGCTGTTTGATTTCATTAGGAACAATTAATGAAAGTGATTGAGTACACTGAAGTTTCCTGTTGTTTTTTTCTTCTGCTTTTTTTGGGTTTAGACTGGTGACAAAATCACCATGTGACTTGATTTCTTTTTAAGCAGAAATAGGTTCATTGCTTAATTTTTACCAATGAGTTGAAGTGCTGTACTGAATTTAAAATCTTGTGACACTATCTCTTTTAATTGTACAATTAGTGTTAGGATCTGCTCACAGAAGTTTTAACTTTTTCTGTGATTTTCATACGCATGGAGGTAAAATGGCAGGTAGCACACGGCCAGCCTTGCTTGCAGCACTTGGCCGTTCATTCAGAGTACTTCTGTGGGGTTTAAGGACTCGAGTTTGAACGTTGAGCTTTCACTTCTGCCCTTATTTAGAGAAAAAGAATGAGGGCTTGCGTTACAGTTTTTGCAACCTTTGACATATGAAAGCTCTACTCTGCTGTATTTCATCTGGTCATCAACAGCCAGTGGCAGCTTGGTTTTAGAAGGCCTTGTCCATATGAAACTTCCTCCTGTCGAATTCTCAAGTAACATAAGGCTTAGAAGAAAAGAAGAATGGGGATTAGTGAAAAGCCTGAAAGTGCTGTGTGTGACATAAAGCAATGCCATCATCGGCAAATGACATAAAGCCCACCACTAAGCTACTTCAGACTTCGTGGATGGTGTTGAATGAAGTAGCAAAATTCTGCAGAGAGCACCAAAGTGTTTCTTGAAAGAGGAAAGCAGGGGAGAGCGAGCGAGCAAGGCGATATTTAATATTCTGTTGGGAGTGGGCAAAGCAGGCTTCAATGGCACAGTACTATGCACCTCTTGAGTCTCCAGCAAGCTTTCATAAAGGGCTAGTGGAATAAAGGAGATGCTTGAGGAGTAAATAGAAAAGCATGAGAGGATCGTGGTGACAGGAGCACATTTGTACACGCTACTGGGAGTACTATGCACCATAAGCTGCTCTTGGAGTGTAAACAAACACCTTTTGGAAGAATGTTGCTGCTTTCCTTTGATGTTGCTGGAAGGTTTTGGAGTAAGTGTAAAAATTGGTCTTCCTCTTCTTCACACCCGCCTCCTCACACCACATGGTGAAAATTAGTTTCTGTTCTTTCCTAAGGTATTTGCAGTGTGTGGAGTGAAAGCGCTTTCTTTTTTTTGGCTATGATGAAAATATCTCCTGCCTTCAAAAGTCTTGAGACTAAAAGTTATGTTTGTCCTGTACTATTTTTAGGTGACAATTCAAAGAAACATTATTATTGAGAGTAATTTCTCCTTTGATATACAAATGAGGTTCTTTTGATGTGGGGCGGTTGTTCCCATAGCAAAGCAACTCTTCAGTGCTGTTCGTTATTAGCAAGCAGTTGTTAAATGTATACACCTGTTTATACTACGTAGGCAAAACTGTGGTGCTGCCTAAGCAAGCTTACCTCATACAGGTGTTTGAGATCTCCTCTTGCTCTCATGCTGAATTCTGTCCGATTTTGAATGCTTAGAATTAAATTATCTGTTGTCATTTTCCCTTGAGTCTACTGTTGGTTTGTTTTACTTTCTGCATTGCAGAAACATTTCAAGCATTTCTGGAAGTACGTTGCTGTCGGTGTTTTTTATGAAGTGTTATCCTGCCCTGCTTTTGGGCAACACCTTGAGATGTGACAGGGGTAGCCTTCATTGAGGAGGTGCCTTATGCGACTTGCTTGATAATCCATGTAGACTGAGCTAAGATAGTAGGTGTTTGGACATGTGTAGAGACTTCATATGTGCTTATGGTGAGGATCTTCAAATGCATCAGCCTCTCTGAGCAATGGTCATCTCTGGACAACTCTCCGTTATTTTCCATGCCGTTTAGTGTCTACTAGTTCTTCTCCCAGACCAAAGGCAACCTGAACGCTGACAGCAGAAACTCGTGTCCTACAGCCCAGTGAGGGAGGAGGGATAGTAGTCAGGAAGAAATGGTGGTTTCTAGACTTCTTTGTGTTTTACTCCTGGACGGAAGAAGAATCATTTGCAGTTCACCGTCCCTTTATCCCTGTGCCAGTCGTCAGTCTTATGGTTAGAGAATCAAGTATCACTTTTTGTTTTGGCTAATACACAGTTTGCATGGGTGATTTCTGCTAGTGCCAGGAATAACAGCTAGTGCTAGTGCTGATCTCCTCTGGAGAAGCCAAAACACCTGAAAACTGGATGCGATTTAGAAAAGTTAGGCTCTTTTTTCTGCGCTATGGTATGCTTCTTGTAGCAGTAAAACTAGTGATGTTGCCTAAAACTTGAATATATACCTAAGGGTCTGAGTTGAGAATGCTGGAGAAACTTCATCTTGAGCTTTTGAAACCTTATTTTTGCCATCTTAACTTTCTTACAGCTTTCCTTCATGTCATAAATACCAGAATTAACACAGTATTAAAGCAAGGCTTGTATTTTATAATTCTTTTTTTTAATCATTTCAGTGTGAAAACAATTAGTGCGTGTATTCAAAACCTATTTCCAGTATAGAAAATGATTCAGTCATATCTTTTGATCTTTGCTGGAGGAAGAACAAAAAAAGTTGGCTTGGTTTAGACAATTAGCTTAGACAATTAGCCTAGATACCAGGTAAACAAGTTCAACTGTTAGGATGGTGAAACTCTGAGAGGACTTACCTAGGGGCTGTTTAAAAAAAACCTTTCTTCCATGGAACTTTCTTAAAAACAAGTTTGATGAATGTTTATCAGGGGTAACCTCTTTCAGTTTAAAAGGTAAGACTGGAAGCCTCCTCCCACCTTTAATTTTTCTGATGTTGCTCAAATGTTTAGAAAGGGGCTGGTCATTGAAGAAGACTTGCTTTTGAGACACTTTAAGGCAAGTACAGTAGGAAATCCGGATTTCCAATGTAGTAGGTGCCAGTAGATACTTCAAAATTCCTGAAATAAATATTTCTGTATGCTGTGTGTAAAACACTGTCTTTTTTCCAAAATTTTATGTTTGCTTATAAGTGATCCAGATGGATGAGAAATACTCATAAATACAATCTCCAAGTAATCTGCTCAGCTTCTTTTCTAAACGACCATGAAATAATTAGGACTGAGATGGGAAGCATTCAGCTGGAATACTGATACAACTATTACCTAGAATTGATTCTGCCACCTGAATTTCATTTTGTGCTTTTTCTTAGCTCTCATTCCTTTCCATTTCCTCAATAATTGTTGGAGGAAGCTGAGGTGGTCAGTCATGTTGCCCTTATTTCAAAAGTGATTTACTAGCAGTCTTTCCTAAACTCTAGCTTGAGTAAGTGCGTATTTTCTGGCTCACCAAGACCTTGCACTATTTATCAAGAATTAACCTTGTCATGTGCCTTCTCAGCTCCTGGCTCTCTAATTTCCTATTTTTTCATCTCTGCTATGAAGAAGCGTTTTTTATTGAAGAATGAATATGCTACTTACAACTTTGTACTTGGGCTGTTTTCTGTTCAAGCTAGAAAATGTTGAGGGGGGGCAAGGAGAGAGGGAAAGATAAAAACCTGTGAACATCCAGTATCACCATCGCACAGCAGCCTACACACACGTTGTAGTTTGATTAAAATCTGTCATTGTGTGAAGGCGTGTGCGCGCACATTCACAACGCGGTTGACTCCTGAAAGGGAAACTCTTTAAGGAGGTATCTTGCTGTCATCAAGTGTATCAATTAGTCATTTCGAAGAATTTGTTTAGATATTGAAGTCAGGTAATGTTGAAAATGCTGAAGAATTACTAGCTTCAGAGTTATATTTTTTCCATCACTTACTATGACACACTGCAACAGCTTGAATTGCAGCAGTCTCACTCCTGTTTGTTGGAGGGTGGCGTCTTTAAGGCTAATACACGGCTACACTAAATATCAAAACTTTTCTAGTCTTTTTGGGGATGCAGTTTGGTTACGTGCGTTTGATATCAAACTGCTACCCTGCATATTTACTGTGAAATTACTGCTCAAAGCAGTTTGCTGGGAAACATTTATTTTGCAACATCTGAAGCATGAACTAAGGATAAGACCCAGGTGTTGGAATATTACCTTCTTTAATTTATTAGTCCTTACCTTTTAATGATTTTTTTTTTTTGTACTTCATCCAAATTTTTGCAAAAGATAGTTTTATAAGACATTCTTAGTCCAGTGTTACCTTCGTACGTCTTATGTTTGAAGATAAAATGTAGGTCGTAGTAAGGGTGGTGCTTATACTGCAATATCAAATGACACAAGTGTTATGAATTGTTCTTTCCCCATCGCAAAGCTGAATGAGCACATACTTGACATGCAGACTACAGTGATGGCATTCCAGGAACATTCAGTAAATACTTTCCCGATGTCTTCTCCAGTCCATCCAGCAAAAAAAAAGCTGAGACACTGGAATTACACCTGATAAAGCTGGAAGAAAACCACCAAAATAATTATTTGTAGCTAAATATGTTCTCTATATCGTTACACAACAAGAGTGAAGAATTAACTGTTCACAATAGGGAAGGACTTCCTCTTCCCTAGGACTTGGACCAGGGGGGTTGTGCATGCTCCATCCCTGGATGTGTTCAAGGCCAGGTTGGATGGGGCCTTGAGCAACCTGGTCTCCATCCCTGGAGGTGTCCCTGCCACAGCAGGAGGGTTGGAACTAGATGGTCTTTGAGGTCCCTTCCAACTCAAAACATTCTGTGACTTCCCGGAGCCACTTCACTGTCACTGTTGCAGCAGCGAGGTTGCGGTAGCTGCTGTCCTACCGTTACCTGAGCTCTGCAGGGGTGAGCCTGCCGGCCGGTCCCCCACCGCCATTCAGAAACGGTGCTGCTGCGGCTCTTGGCCACAAAATTTGCTCTGGAGGCAGAGAATCCAATGCACAAACAAATCTGAGTCCCCTGCCAGGGCATTTCCATATTCCATCTAACAGCGGTTCTAGCTGAACTGTAAAACTTCTGTGGTTTCTTTCTGATTTTTACTGCAGTTGATGAAGCAAAGCCGTCATTCTTGTATTTATTTCCTGTTTTATTGGGTGTTAAGTATGGCATATTGCTAAAAACCTGTGTTAAATAAATCTGATCTTTTATGTATTAAATTTTATGTATATTTGTGTAAGCTTTATATATATTTTAAACAACATGACTTTTCATATATTAAAATGATTCCTATGCAAAAAGTGTTACTTTAACGTTTGGTTAATTATTCCTATTTTGTCATGTTGTATTATTGGGATGATTTGATTGGATTGAATCTGTTCTGCCCATGGATGAAAGGCAAAACAAGTTTTTTTTTTAAAAAAGTTTAAAAATTTAAGACTTTTTAATTACAGCATGGAATAAATAGTGACTTTTAAACAGACATAATTTTCTTTTTATGTTAGTTGTGCATACCCATTAGTACTGCGGTTGAATAACTTCACCTTAACCATCACGCTTTCCTCTAAGTTTCCTCTCATAGTTCACTTAACTTTGTAAGTATGGTTGATACTGAGATGGGACAGCGTGAGATGTGGCTAAGATGGGATTCAAAAGGATGCCAGTCCAGTGTGCTTGAAGAACTTGGTAGATAGGCAGGGTGATGAAATACTGTCAGTCTTACTGGAGTTAAATTTAAGGTTTAGGTCCGTGAGCATTGCGGTATGGTGGTGGTAGCAACGCTGAACGTATGTCTCTCCGTGGAAGGACAGACGCTGTGTCTCCTGGTTGCAGGTTAAGTTTCAACAGGTGATAAATGGCCAAGCAGGTACTGAAGATCAGTCCTGTAACAACATAAACCTGTACCTGCCTCCCGATGCTTGCCCATGCTCTGGGCTCCGTGGGTATTTTATCACCCATGTAATCTGAGTTTATTCCCAAGTTTAAGAGAAACTGAATTTCTGGGTGACTGGATGCCTGGTTTTGCCTTGAATAGTCATTATTGTTATAACTAACACCATCGACTTCAAAAGTGTTTTACTGCAGCCATAATCTTTAAAAATGCGTAAGTAAATTCTTTCGGAGTTGATAAAATACTTTTAAGAGAATTGATACGTTAATAGACAAAATCATGTATACGTCGTTTTTTCCGTTTTCCTGTGTGAGAAAACTTTGAGAACGATTCTTTCCACCCCAGGGGTATTACGAATTGCTTGAACCGTCAATACTTTCCTTAAATCTTTTGTGGAGTACAATAAACCTCCCTGTCCTTTTTGTAGAGAAAGTGGTAGAATTTCACCTCCCATTTAAAATGCAGATAATACATTGTTTGGAGAAGTTGGTTTGAAAAGGTAGGTTAAGCTGGAATGAGTTGTCACCGAGGCCCTCTCTGTGTGTGTTCATATATTGGGAACTTGATACTGTGGGAAAGCTGCAAGGCACCTTCTAAGGTGGTGGAAAAGAAATACTGTACTACAATTAGTTTTACTCACAAATGAGAATAGGATTTTGTTATCGTGATTAATTGCATCTTACCATACTCCACCAGAAGATAAGCAAGAGCAGGAGCTGAAACTCTTGAACACCAGACAGAAAAGACCAACAAGTGAAAGGTACAGAAGCAGTCTTGAGCCCTCTCTTACTTTTGCTAACAAATATAACCACGAGCTCTGACTTCTAAGATAGATGGGACTGATAAGCAGGTCCCTTTTCAATGACCAAGCTTATGTGAACACTGACTGGGACAAAACAATTCTTTGTTTTATTAGTATTACTGAATCTGTAGCACAAAGTTGGCATTTAAACCAGGGGCTGCCTTTACTACAAGACTAGTTTCTAACGTTTTCAGTGCCCATTTTATTCCAGACTCATAAACTGAAGTTTCCACTGGGTTTCACTTGCTGTAATGTATCTCTCCAATAGGATACACTGGCAAAGCCAACTGTCATCTTTTATCCTATTCTCCGTCTAACCAGTTCCCCTTGATTGCAGTTAGCAGTGGGCAGAGGGATGGAGGGCTCCCAGGTCGTTTTTATGGCCTTGTCTTCTGCTGTGAGCAGAAGAAGGCAGGGTCCACATTAGCATTATTCTCAGCCACTTACTCTGGCCATCTCCCTTGTGCAGCTGCGTTTATCTGGGTCAGGGTCAGGTAGCTGATGCTGAAGAAAATTGCCTTGGTTTTTTCTTTTGTTAGCCTTGAAATGGATCTGGTTCGTGATGAGGTTGGCCCCCAGAGAGCTTGCCCTGTCACAAGGACAGCATCAGTAGTGGTCAGGTGGGGGTGAGGGAAGAAGGCTCAGGTTGCCCTTTCAGCAGCTCCAGTTTGTACTGGGTGAGTATGAGCAGGCAGTCCCAGCCCCATGAACTCTTACATCCCTGCTGCATGCAGGGCAGAACAAAAATAAGAATTGCAAAGGAGTGCAGCCTTCTCCTTCAGCTCTGCTGAGGTAATTCCCTGCAGTAAAGCCAGTGCATACACAGCCTCTACCACAGCTCTCTACAGCACAGTTCCTATGAGTTTGAGGGTGGTATTAAGCAGTCAAGGTTTTTAAGGCAGCTTGGGAAAACAAAACGAGAGCAAAAGGTTAAAAATGGAAAAGAAGAAGGTGTGTGACCTGGAGAAGGGTGATGGGTGGATGTGCTGGACTTTGCGTTTCCAAAACCACTCTGTTGTGTTCATGTGTGCCATCACTCTAAGTCTGCAATAATTCACTGGCAGGATGTTTTTAGTTTACTGTTCCTGAACAGCTTCAAACCTTGTTAAAATACAAAACTTGTTCTTACTTGTCAGAAACTAAAGCTGAACATACCAAACACTGTTTGGTATAGAATATATAGTATTCTGTACCAAGTATGTATAGTATACACTGTTTGCTATAGAATGGTTTCCTGTGTTTATAAAAGGACATGGTGCGTTTTGTAAGTGTTTGAAATCTTTGGAGTCTTGAAATATCTTTTCAATGTTCTTACGACTATAAACATAAATGTTCAGTAGAATATTTTGCAGATAAATAAAAAAGGGGAGGGGACTTGAAGTCTGTGATTTTGTAGCTGATTTGGGGGAAACCTCTCAGAGCCACAGTGCAAGTAAATTCTGACTGAAGAAGTGAAGTCCTTTGCAGAATTGCTGCACACAGGGGAGATGTGGACTTTATTTTCTTAAGCAGTGAGCAGTTTGCCAGTAGGGCTTGAAGATCAGGACTTGGCAGCGCTACAAAGAAACTTCAGTAATGAATTAAGGAGATCGTGACACAGGGTTTGAATATTTCTTGCATGTTATCAAGGGTTGGGTGTACAATGTACAGCAGTGGTAGGTAACGGAGAAAATGAGGCAGCATCTTCACTGCTTCCCTCTTTCACTCCAGTAATACAGCATATAGGTCAAGGTGCTTGGTCTTGTAGGAGTTGGTGCAAGCATCAGCTGGGAGCAGATGTTCTCACCAAGTGCTTGTATCCGATGACACCAGCTAGAGAAAATTTTGGTGACTTTTTTCAAAATCAAATGTATGCTGATAAGGAGAAGGGGGTAGTGAAGGAAGGTAATGTGGGGAGTTTCAATTTAACTGCCTGAAGTTTGGATGAAAATGCAGGAGTAGGAATGTATTACATTCATAAAGAAGAATTGCCGCTCTGAAAAAAAAAAAATCCAGCAAATTCGAGATGTCGTCTCTTTCTTTGTTCTATCTGTTCTTTGTTATTCTGGTTGGATTTGGGTGTTTTTAGCCCAAATTCGGCATTCGCTTGTGCAGGCATATTGCAGAGCTCTAAGTGTAGTCCCACAAGACATCAGCGAGCTTATTCATGCCAGACATAGACCAGAACTCTTAGCACTAAGTTTGCAAATATTTCAGGATTCGCTGTCTCTGTACACGTTTGCACAACACCTAGCACAGTCCTGCTCTGGAACTGGGTCGAGAATTTGGTGGTAAAAATGAGGGGGAAAAAAGGAAAATTCTCGAAAAATCATTTGTGTTTCTTATATTTGACTGACTTGAGCCATTTTAATCTTGTTTTCTTGAGCATTTACATCAGCTGAAAACTGCAAGATGAGAATTAAAATGTAATGTCTGTACATGCACAGATATTTTATTACACAATTATTTTTATTTTCTTGTAACTTTTATTCATGCATAGAACAGGTGAAACATTTTTCTTTTACGTAGTACTAAGCTCAAGTAAATGCTCTAACTTTGTTCAAGTATTTAATTGTGTTTTATCTAAATGAATCCTAATTTGGATTTCATTCTTTGTAGTCACCTCTTTTCCAAGGTGATTGGGATGGAAATATCCTGTTCTTTCCATTTGCCAGGATCTCACAACTATCGACTATTGCAGGATGCACTAGGAAGGACATCCAAGTGGTTCCTTGCAGGAGGACACCTGCGCACCTCGAGCCCCTTCAGATGTGGGCTGGTTTCTTGCAATGCTGTATCATAACCCTTTGCATTCTCAGTTCCAGCAGGACAAACTAGCTTATGTGCAATGCTGAGCTATAGCTGACTCTTCCCACTGATGTAGCATTAGATTAGGGTCAATAAGACCTTCTGACCTTCTGGAAGTTGGAGCCCTACGCAGATATATGTAACCAGTCTTGATTTGGCAGGGTCAGGGCTAACAAGAGCTAAAAAAATTTCCTTTTCCTTAGCTGACTCTCTGAAGACCCACTTTCACTGTGCCCCTCAGAGCTCCTGATATTGGGAGTTTTGAGCAGCTGTATCAGATCTGGCACCGTAGAGAAGCAGTTTAGATCCACATGGTTTGCTAGTCAAGATCTGCCCAGTAAAGGTGCTTGGACTGCTCCCACACCCAGGGAGCTGTGCTAGACCTGAACTCAGCATGCATGAGTTCGGCCCTCTCTGCATTGAGCCTTCTAAAGTGGAAGTGCTGGACCGTTGTCTACAAGTCCACAGTAAAATGCCATGGACACCTCTGCCAGGTGACAGAGCTGTTTTGTTCCCTTTCCCCTTGAACAAGAGTTGTGGGAGCTCCTGTAACTCAATTTCCTCTCTGGAGAAGAGACACTAAGATAACACAGCATATTGTGAGCAGAAAATGTCATCTTCTTTGTCTGACGTGCAACAGGTATGTCAAAACCTTCCTGTTTTGCTTGAGTGTGTTCCCAGCAAGGTGAGTGAGTGAGAGCCTGATTGAAAGGCTGAGCTCAGTTCCAAGATTTACATCTCCTGGCTCCGTTTTCCCTAAAGAGAAGGGGATGTAATTTCAGACCCTTGCTTAAAAAGCTACAAATATTTGGGGAAACAGATAAGTTGCTGCTAATTGATTCCTTGGGCCACTTATCCCCACTTGTGGAGGTACTGCTGGCTGAGGGTCTTTCTATAGTCACTTGCTTCCACTGGGCTGGTTTTCATTGCTTTACAGCTTCAGTTCCTTGGCAGTGCAGGTTCCTGGTTCACATTCTCACGCTGCTCTCCAAGTGACTGACCCAGCGTTCAGAAAGGCAGCAGCATTTGTACTATTTTTGTCTGATTTTTTTTTCCTGCTTTTAAACTTCACTTTGTTCATAATCAAAGCCCACAAATGCGTCCAATCTTGTAGGTGACATTTTACTGTCTGTAGTTTAATGTACAGTTATGACTGTACATTACAATTGTAATAATTTGTGCTAAAGGGACAAGTAGAGCCAGCATCCTCAGATTATTTGATGAAAAGTAGATATATGTGTTTAACACCTAAAGAAATCCTTTCGGTAAAAACAAATCCAGGCTAAAACTAGTGATGTGGGAGAAACTTAACCCTTTTCACTGGGCTTGGAGAAGTAGTGGATAACTGCTGGGGCTGTTTGACTCCCTTGTTCAAATTAAAAAATAAATTAAAGGAAGGAGGAAGGGAATGAAAGAGCAGTTCCTTACCAGGCAGTCACACAAGCTATTGTCTGTGAGCTCCCCACCCCCATCTCTTTCACCCAGGCACACACACACGCACACAAAAAGCCAGTTTTGTGTCCTTCTGAGCACACAGATGTTCCTCTTGGCATCCCTACAGTATGGATAGGTTTTTGTGCAGGCACAGAATGTGAGGCTTCTTTGTTGGAGACAAAGTGTTGCCTGTGGTGGGAATTGCTGCAGTGATGGGAAAGTATCGCAATGTATTGTTGGAGTACTGTGTTTTCTTCCCCAGTAGAGACAGTACATTAAAGTAGCTTTGTGGACAGTGGATTGTTTGAGCCAAGCCTGGCTAGTAACACTCCTTGGCAAGCAGTCACACAAGGTATGATTGGCATAGTTTGTACAGTCATGGGGTTTGTCCCAGGCATGTGCAGTAGCTCTGCTGTGTTGAGTAGAAGTCTTACCAGCCATATTTGGTGAGCTGGCAAAAGCAATCTGCCTGAAGATAGACCTGTCATACTTTCAGCTCTCCATTTTTCAGTTGTATTAAGATCTGATACAATATGTGCCTTAGTCTAAATAATTTTCAGGACATATCCTTCTGGCTTTCCTATGTAGTAGTTCTTAGAAAACAGCTTAAAATTAGAAACTGATAGCATTAAGTGTTTGCCTGAGCTTTCATACATAAAAGGATATAGCCTTTTCAAATTGTTTCTTGTGCTACAGCCTGCCAGAGAACATGGTGCTTCTTTGGGCACGGCTGATGATGTTGCCAACCTAAAGCTCCGAATCCAGCTCTTCTGTTGTTGACAATACTGAGCAAGAGAAATACAGACCTGTCATCTGGGGTCTAGATTAAGTTCCTTTTGTCCATATCATGTTATTTTTGATCTCTGTTCCTGAAATATGCACAGATTTTGTCATGACTTTAACTCTTTTGGCTGGCAGTTTTATACCCACATAGTAAGTTCTGATGTGAAAGGTCTGCCTGTGTAGGTCCAGTTGAAAGATCGCACAGTTTAAGATGGAGAAAATGAGGTATGGCTCTGTTTCAGAATGGCTCAAGAAAGAGCTTATAGATGCAAAATTCCTTGGATAAGCTGAAGGGAGAGTTTGGAGGTGAGACTATAGAGGAAAAAGTTACCTGACTGTATAATAACCATAAATCAGTTTGTTTCTCAGTTTGTTCCTCCAGTGACAAAGTTCTTTTCCTTCCTTTTTCCCCCAGATATTTTTATCTTTCTCTAGTTTCCTTGCTCTGGAGAAAGATGTAAAGATTTAATTTTCTGTAGAGCTTTCATCTTACCACATCTAGGAGAAAAAAGAACCACAGCCTTATTTGGTGTGCGTTTGATGAGAACTTATCAGTGTTTCTCTGTTGACCAGAAGATGAAAAAGTCCTTATTAAAGAATGTGTGAACAGTGTGTGGGGAAGATGGTTCCTCTCCTTGTACAATGTCACAACAGTTGTTGCTAGTTCATTTCCAGGTGTACGCCACATGCTGGATGCATTTCTGCTGTCATGAATACATCAACTTTTTTACTACTCTTAAGTAAATTTTTTTTGTCCTCGAGGCCTATTTCTTGTTTGTCTCTCCAATTGCACTCAACTGCTTAGATTGTACTTACTCTTTTCCATCTTCTTTCACTCCCCCTTTTAAAACTATAAGCATGCTCCTGTTCCTGTGTTGATGTCCCCTGAACAGAATTCCCTTTGGAAACCCTTCCTACCCTTAGCCTTTGGCTTCAGGAACCCAGGACACATTCTAATACTGTACCCAGCGGCACGGTTTCTTTCCTAGCTTTCCCTGGAGGTCCCTCCTTGTCTCGTTCCAACCTACAACTCCCATTTTTTCCTGTATGTCTCTTTTGATATATCAGACTGTTCATTTCTTCTTTATTGCCTCCAAAACTAAATTTTCTGGTGTTCCTTCCAAGTTCCTTTTGATTAGTTATATTCAGTGACAGTCTATCTTTCCTTAACCTCAAGCATCATAGCATTAGGTTAACCTTTGTAATTTCTAATACCTTAAGAGTGTCTACTAATACCTTGTTTCATACTCTTTTGTGGGCTCTTTCCCTCCCTTGAGTATTTCTAAAAGCTGCCCTTGGCAGTCTGAGCTCACTCCTGACATCGTGTGCAACAGGTGAGTGGCTTGCTGGGTGAGCTGTCTCACTGTTTGCTCCTAGACCCACTGTGTTCTTCCTGAATAATCTTTAGACATTTTTCACTTCTGTCTCATGTGCTTCATGAAACACAGGTTTTAAAAATCTGAAACACACCTTTTGCAAAACTGTCTCTCTCCAGACTCGAGTTAAGATCTCTTAACGTTAGTAATTTTTAGCAGAAAGGTGAACCATCAAATACTCGGTTTTCTCAGAGACAGGTGAGTGGCTTTCTGCAGAGAAGTAAACCTTCCCCACGCTTCACACTCTTCTTGCCAGTTCTTGAAAATCAAAGTGACGCTGTCAAACTGGTTGCATTTTTAAGGCGCCACTCCCCAGTAAGATTTTCACGTTGTCTCTGAATAGGCTTTTATTAACTGTGAGAGCCATTTGAATGAATAATGCAAGTGTTAGCTTACAAAGAAATGTTCCTGACCAAATCTGAAAATGTCCCTTTTACAGGAGAACCATGACCTCTTTTTCATCAAGAAGTCTGTTCACTATTAGTCTGTATTGTTCATTCATAGTGTAAGTAGCTGAGGTTGTTCTTTGGACATACAGATTAAATGGACACTAACAAGGAATTGAAACTTAAAGAAGTATCGTTACTTGACATACCTTGAAATGCTGCGTAATGTTCCCTGGTATTTAAATGCAGGCATATATTCTAGAATTGCACACTCAGTGATGCCGCAGGATGGTTTACGTGCACTGGAAATAGGTTTATAATTTGTTGTGGCAGTGGTGCTTTTTCCCGCGAGATCTCTTTTTATCCTCTTTTAGCTTTGTCAGACCATAGTGTCGATACTGTCAGATAGTTTTAGATAAAAACTTTGATTACTTCTTCACTGAGTGTCCTGCAGTTGCCTGAGCAATCTGCATATGCTGCATCTTCTAGACCAGCTGCTACATAAACATGACTTGACTTTTCCACAGGAGTGACTGAGCAAGTCAGAGGCAAATGTTACAGGCAGTGCTTTTGTGTGGGCACCAACGGGCAGAAGGAGAGTTGGAGAAAGACACGGGACTAGGGAGATTCAGGAAAGAGACTGGTAATTCTCAGCTCCTTCCCTTTGGGAAGGAGCTTGTTGACGGATAATGGGGAACCACATGGTACCTCCAGCTTCACTTATATTTGAGCCCCATACAATTCTTCCTCCTTTTTGTTCAAGTCCACCAACTCTAGCCAACCCGATATTCTCCACAGACCTCATCTGCATTCTCCAGAGTTGTATTCCTCAACCTACATCTCTTCCAGACCCCACTCCCAGTCTTTCTCTGAGACCCCAAACCATTAGTGCCCAGGCTTCTCCCATCTTTAGCATTTTTCTCATCTCTCCTGGTGGAGTCACATGCAGCTGAGAATTCGGGTATCTGCTTCAGATGTTCAGCAACTCCATCTTCTGTCTGTCTGTCTATGCCAGCCCTTACATTAGCATGGTTACTCACTGCCACTGGAATAGCAGCTCTAGACTTCCCACCCATCTTCTGCATCCAGCTCTCCTAAGAGAAGGATAAATCCAATTTATAGCTGTGATGGGGTTTAAAGACAAAGAAAGGACATGGACTTACCATCAGCCCAGATGGGAGTGTCAGAGCAGGGCTAGAAGCCGTGTCTGCAAAAACCTGCTTGACAGTGTGTGAATTATCCTGGTTTGCCGAAGTTTTTCCTGTGTGACAGCTTCTCCAAGCTGTACTGAAGCTTGAGGGTTGAGCACAAAGTCTGGGCAGGTTTTAAAATTAGTTGTCATTGTTCCCATAGCTAGTGTCACTACCCAGACAGCAAGGGGGAGAAACAGACTGATTTGAATGTTGATAATAACCATGTCTGGATTATCAAAACCTACTATTTTTAACCCATTATACGAGACCTGCCAGGATGGCTGATGCAAGGGGACTGGAATCAGCTGAGTGAGAAAACTTAGACGCATTGCAAGAAAAAGAAGACAACTGAACTTAGTTGGTACTGCTGAAAGGAAAAACTGTGATGGGGTAAGAAACTGAAAGGAGAATGAGATTGGCTGGATACTAGGATCAGTGAGGAGGCAGTAAGTAAGAGAGGACAAGAAAAATGTCTAATAGTTTTTCCTGGGGTAGAAAAAGAGAACTGGGAACACCTGGTCTGAGATCCCACGGAGACAGCAAGAGATCTGAGGAGAAGTTATGATTAGGGAAACGGAGTAAGTGCAGAAAGAGAGTAAGATTTAGACCATGTGTACTAAGAGGAAAACGAGAACAGCGTTGTGGAAACTGAAACTTGGAGGGCTGAAAGTTTAAAACTATGTACATGAAAAGTGTCTGACTGAGACAAGGTCCCAGCATGGGAAACAGAAGGGACAGGAGCTGCAACAGATATCACTTGTGGAGAGATGGACACAAGAGTATGAGCTAGAGCATGCTTCACGTGGGTTTGTTTGCTTTTCTTTTTGTTCACTTGGCTACCTTCTTCTTTAAACTTCTAAGCCGTTTGCCTGGCTTCTAATGCCTGTAAACAAAAAGGGCTATAGGGTTTTTTAATGTTTAGTAGTATAATTGGCTAAATTTTTAATATTATTTGTTATATATTTAAGTATATGTAATCTTTATTTTTCAGAATTTTGTAAGTTATAAAGCAATATTTTAATCACAATAGTTAATTGCATAGTTTAAACAGCAGAAAAAATCTAACAACTTGGAGTAAAGACTCAAATTTATTTTATTTTAGAGTGATGTTTCCTTTCAAGTTAAAATATATGTTTTACATTATAGACTGAGAAAGCAACTGGCATAAATTACTGTGTGATAACATACCTGTATCTGATACAAGTTCTTGGGTGACAGGAGCCACCTATTGCAAGTTTCGTTTGTCAAAGTTTACCTCATCATGCCATAGAGAAAAGGTTATACCATTCATCTTTGATGTGAGATGAAGTACATTTTAAAATATAGAGTGTTCTGTGGATCCTTTCTCTAAAAAGGGAACAATCCTGTCCCAAAAGTTTTCATGAAAGACTGTAGCAAAAATTACAACAAGAATTTGTTTGTCTTTTCTGGTTAAATATTGGGTACTTCGGGTTTTGTCTGAATTAAAGGCAAGTATGTTACTTTTCAGAAGTTTTTCACAACTAAGAAGTTCTACTGAGAGTCAAAATGTCTGTACTGAGTGGAACAGAATTGGTTTCAACTATTTGGCACCTTTGTCTGTTTGGTTGGGGGTTTTCTGCTGTTGTAGAAATGCCATTGATAATTGATACCAATGTAATAGCAGAGCTTAACAGTGTCTTCACAGTGGTTTACTAGGGGCTTTTCCATGGCAATCATACAATGATTCTTGTCAGGCTTTGCATTTGCCTTCTTTTAGCTATAGGGAGGAAAACGTCGATGTTCCATTCACCTGCGTCTGTGTCGCTTTTGGTTGGCTGCCCGTCATCTCCACACCAACAGTGGAGACACAGGGAAGGGTGACAAGGTCCCTGAACTCTGGTCCCACAGAATGAAGATGCCAGGGCTTGACCAACGTGTTATGGTTTGGGGCAGCTCCATAAGTATAAATGGAGATAATGTTTTACACCCTAATGTTGAGGTGATCCCCAAGTTCTGCTGCTCTTACCGATGTGGTAGTTATTTTCCCACCAAGTGTCAGTCCACACAGCGACATTAGCGTGTGTGCTCACTTCTGTAAGCTCCAGTTGGAGCTCTAACAGTGGTCAGAGCAAAGTGCGGTTTGGCTTTGGTCTTCTTCAGGTGCATAAAGCACCTGTGGGTTTTAGGGACACTTGCCACAGGCTCTACTTACACATTGCTGTTCAAAAACACAAGGTGACAGTGACTGTTGTTTAAGCAGATGGGTTCACACAGGCTTACAGCATTCTGCTAAATGCTTCCAAGAATATGAGGGGCTTTTATCTGCTTTTATCTGGCAGAGTATCCAGATCTCTGCTTGTATCTAGCAGAGTATTGACTTCTTCCTTGTAAAAGAATGGCTTTGACAGCAAGGATCAAAATTACTCTAAGAAATTATTAAGCAGGTGTCACAAGCGGTAAATGTTCAGAAGAAATGAGAGCAGGTTTGCTTGCTTAGTAGGGAACAAATACAGCTGAAGTGGCAGGGGGCTGATGAGTCACGAGAAGAAGGACTGCA
Organism: Eurystomus gularis; assembly: GCA_013400335.1. Classification (NCBI taxonomy): domain Eukaryota; kingdom Metazoa; phylum Chordata; class Aves; order Coraciiformes; family Coraciidae; genus Eurystomus; species Eurystomus gularis. The sequence goes on along the minus strand of VZZY01006432.1, from coordinate 257,217 downwards.
TTTTCTGAGAGAATATAAACAGAAACCTTGGAGCATTTTTTGGTGAAGTGTTTGATCGCAGAGAACAGGGATGCTTTGAAAATCCTATATTGAGCATCCATCTTTTATTTGAATGATGGGATGGTGTGATAATAAATAATGGATGAATAAAATTTAAGCCAAAAGGACCTTCAGGTCATCCCTCAGGACTTCACTGTATCATGAGACATGACATTTCAGCAGGTTATCCTGAAACGAACTAACACATCTGTTTTGACATCTCTTCAGTTGAAGCTGTCAATGGCTGAAAAGTCTCAGTGCTTGGAGTTTTTTTTCTAGTTATTCATGGATATTATTGGAAAAAATGTGATTTTCTCATTTGCATTTGTTGGACTTCACTTTCTTGCTGTTACATGCTTTTCCCAGATAGATTTAAGCACCTTTTAATACCAGTATTTTCCTCCCGTAATGGTACAGACAGCACAATCTTTTCAATAATTTAACAGAGCAAGATCTTTACGTGGTTATTCAGTTTTATGCCTATTCTTTGCCCTCTCTTTAACAGCCTTTCAAGAAAGGTAGGCAGCAGCATACAACACACTCTCCCAGTATCTCTTACTCAAAAATCCGTGTTCTGCTCTGTGCAGAATTCACACTACCTTTCTACTGCCCCTTTCTGCCATCTTGCTCACACACGCAAAGCTGGGATTTGATCTTTCTGCCCCAGCATTGCCTAGAAGCTCATATGGAGAGGTGTGTGTGTGTTCTCTGACTGCTGTATTGAGCCGCTAGAAGCAGGATCACCATCCTTCTGTCGCTAGATGTGCAAGGTGTACCTTGCTGGGAAAAGCCACTTCAGCGAGATCAGGATTGCTGTGTAGAACTACACTGCCTTTGACTTGACTTAGCAATCTGCTAATCTCATCCGTATTTCTTCTGAACAAAACTTTATGTATACTGGCAACGAGTGAGGGGTCGCTGGGAAGTGATGTGCTCTTGCTGAGCTCCTTTCCCATAGGGCATCAGAGGGTGAGCTATAAAAAATCATACAGATCTGTGCCAGGGTAGCTCCTTAAGCCAGCTATACGGCTGATAAAGTTGAGACCAATGTGGGCTCGGGCAGTAGCCGTGAATGCTTCAAAACATTTTTGAGAATCAAGATGAATTGTTCTGCACACAGCTTTGTTCCACCCCAGCTGCGCTGCTTTGCTGCTGGCTGGGGTCACTCAGAGGTGGGCTTGCTTCTGGGGATGGGTCGTCGTTTCAGCATTACTAATGAGGAGCTGCAGGGTGAGTTTGAGTGGATTTGAACAGTGCTAAGAATGGTGAACAAAAAAATCTGGAGAAGAAGTGATGGTCAAATTTATTTCATTGCTTTTTTGTTTGGTTTTTTTTTCTGAGGTTGATAATGTGATGTCTTCTGCCTAATGAAAAAAAAAGATAAATCAAAAAATCTTGCAAACTGTCCTGTACTGTACTCTGGGGCACTGAAACAAAATCTCTTGAATAATAGATCTGAAAAACACACTTTGAAATTCTCGCAGTACAAAAATAAAAGACATCAAGACTTCTCACGGCATTCTCTGAGAGTACCATGGCTCAGCTCTAACCTTGTTTTTGGAGTGTTTTATATTAATCTATTTTGTATGGGAGCTAATCCAGGGATTCCTTTTATTGCAGTTTTTGAAAGCCCAATGCGTTGGGAGACGTTAAAAAATAATGATACAAAAAAGGTAAAAATTTCAAAGAAAATCCTCTAAATGACACCTTCGGTAGAGGAATGAGAACCCAGGTTTAATAGTTGCCTTCCTACTGCATTCAGAAATGTGTGTTTATGAGGGTGGGACAGATGGTACGGACGAATGAACGGTGGGTGAGGTTGGTGGTAGCCAGCCCTTGGGAGTTCATTCAGCCTTGCATTGCACAGGTTGTCACTCCAATAGGAGGCCATGGAGAGTGAAAACCAGTAACAAAATAGAGGGACTATAAGCTAAAATATTCCATTTGTCTCAAAGTAGCAGCCCTGTGTTTTTTATAGTATGGAATAGAGCGTATCTGTGAATGGGTTTTAAAATGAGTGGGAAATATGAGCCAAGGCCTGGTGAGACTCAAACCATTTCTGTAATTGCGTTGTTGGTTTTGTAGCACCGTTTCCAAGAATAGGTTTGTTGCCTTAAGTTTTAAACTAATAACTTGCGTAGTTTTAATAGAAGAAGGACTGGTTTCTAATTTCTGGCCACATTCAGTTTTAAATACTGGATAGATTAACGAAATGCTTTAATGTCTACACCTGTAATTTAGAGTTTGAATAAAAGTCTTAATGCCATGTAGTAATGGGGATGCTTCCCCTACATGTGAAATTGCACGCCTGCAAAGCTACTGTCCCATTTTCTTGGTAGCAAACAGTATAATTAGGATCAAAAATCTATTTTTAGGTATAGCCCCCTTGTTTTTACATGCTCATTGCTTTCCAGTTAACTTCCTTTGTAGACCTTTCGCTATGGCCTGAAATGACTTTGAAATTTAAAAAAAGAACATTTCCACCTCAGTATTCTTGAAAGTTAGCAAGAGTTGAAATACCTGATTCATCGAATCATTAAGGTTGGAAAAGACCTCTAAGAGCAGCAAGTCCAGCCATCAACCCAACACTACCATGACCACTAGACCATGTCCTGAAGCGCTACATCTACACATTTATGAACACTTCCAGGGATGGTGACTCCACCACTTCCCTGGGCAGCCTGTTCCAATGCTTGACCACTCTTTCAGCTCTTTTCCATATCCTCGCCCTCCAGTTTTATTATGTACAAATATTGGGGGGGTTCTTTGTTCATATATTTTAAGGAGACATAGTAAAATCCCTTTTTAAAAATTACAAGTAGAAAATCCTAACTGAAAAGTTTGGGGGTTCTGGCTGCTTCCTTTAATTTATTAATAGGATTCTGAGAGATTTAAAGCTTCAGTGCAAAAGTGAAGGGATTAGTGTAGGGACCAGATTATAATAAAAGTGAGTCAGCCAGAAGGAAGCTTCCAAGTTGCTTAAGTTTGGAAGTACACACTGTGCTGGTTTTGTGTGTCCAGCAAAGAGAAGACCTACGTTGTGGAAGTTAAGACACAATAGTTTAGTATTTGTGTGCAAAGATAAAAGGCCCTAGTTTTAAAGTAATGAGAATATAAAATATAAATATAATGAGAATATAAATATAAAAAGTTAAAATATAATTGTTAATTTTTGTATTTGTTTTTAGAGTTCCTTTAAGCAGCATTAGCAAGTCTGTACTCTGTGCTTCCTCTGGGCTCTTACATACTGGGTTGTCCTGGTGATACACGGTTGTACAGACTTATGGTTCAAGTGAGAAAAAGAACTTGCATCTTGCTTCTTTTCAAATCAGTCAAAAAATTACAAAGAGCACTGAAACAATTATTTGTGTTGCTTCCAACTTAACTTCAAGTCATCTTCTGGAAGCAGATGTTTGAGGAAAGGTGCATCTGTACCCAGTGCTTTGCGCACTCCAGAAGAGAGTTCAGACTCCAGAGAAGTCTACAAGCACTCATTCAAACTAGAGAAGGCTTTTTGGAGCCCATTGATCCTTGGCTGAAGTTCAGGAGAAGGTTTCTGCTGGGTGCTTCAGTGAGTGCTCTGCTGACACTGGCCTCAGGTGGGTCAGCGCTTCTGAAGCTGGATGTTAGGCAGAGTCCTTCTATGCAAAACTGGTGTTCCCAAAGGGTTAAAATTGATAGCTCTTGAAAATAAATTCTATAGAAGTGGAAAAAGCTTTGACTCTACTTGCAAAACAGTTGTTAAAAATTCTGTAGAATATTCCTGTACCTTCACTTAGGTATGCAACTGAACTCCCTTTGTTCGCTTCAGATTGAGTTTAATAGTCCTACCTGGCAGTAGGAAGTGGTAGGAGGAAAACATGGTGCATCCTTGACAAACAAACAGTGCTTGGGGGCTGGGCGAAGGTTAATGGTTCCTGCTGATGTCATGAGATAGGATGATCTTGAATACTAGCGTTGTTACTTAAAAATAAAGCAAGTCCTTTTGCAAAATGGAGTAGATTATTTCTTTTCTTTTACAACGGTGTCCTGTGTCTCGTAGGGCACCATTCCTGAAATTAATAAAATGCCTGCTTTGTTTCTGGGTCCTGCTTCAAACTTCTGCTTTAACCATAGGATAGTTTTATCTGTTTTAAGGATAAATACCTTTGTGGATAGAATATGCTTGCCATGCGTAGAGCAGCCTGTCAGTTCCTCTTGCCCTGAATGTGGTGGATAGACCACGGCTGCATGTTGCATTCGTGTGTCTGCTTTTTCTAAATCTTCTGCTCCTCATTTATTTTAAAGCGTTCTAGCTGTCGGGAGCACCTGTCGCAAACCCAGATGTTTAGATTCGTACACATTGGCGGTTGTGTCGGCTCCTTCAAGTGATGTTTTTCGGGATCTCTTTGTAAGCAGATGTGGTGTGACTGGAAAACCTTCTTTAATAATTGATTTAAGTACCACTTCAGTATCTGGAATCTGAGATACTGAAGTGGCATAGAGGATTGTGGTTCTTCTTATGAAAATACAATTGCTGGGGTTTTGCTTCGTGGATGCACGCTAAAGTAGTGTCTGGAAATTTGAGCAAAGTTCTCTGCAGACTGTACGATGAGCAAAGCCTTTGTAATGCTACAATGAGGGGAGTCATGCTTAAGATTATGAATTTATTATTAAATTAGATATATTAATCATAAGAAGTACAGTTTCTTCACAGATTTTCCTTATAGACTTTTCTGGTCTGATTAGGAAAAATTTGTTTTATCTATTCCCTTGCAAACCACTTACCACTGTAGTCTAGTAACCAGCCCAAAAGGAACTGTTGCATGATGAAAGTAGTATCTTGTATTTCAGTTAAAAAGGTGGAGCTCAGTGTCTCTTCCACTCTGTCCTGTCAAATGGACAGAGGACTTCTAATTCATTTTAAACCTCATTCAGTTTGATCTTCTGTAGAAAAGCGCTGGACCCTGAAGCTGGTTTCCACAATAGTGTCCTGCTTTACGTCATTGGTGAGCTGCTGTTCCTCTAGGAAGAAGGAAAAGAGAAAAAGGCAAAGGCACAGCTGGTCTTCAGAATTTGTCACAGAACTGCTAGTTTTAGTATTAAGTTTTATTAGGTGAAAAACGTGTCCACATCTTTTTAAAAGCGGCACAGAATGTTATAGTTCACAGGTCTGAGTTTAGTGTCACTCAAGCTTTAATCGTTTCATGCAGTCTTTACTTTTCAGTGACTTTTCTTCCTCTTCTGTGCCCCTACTCTATATAGTTTCCTTCATTTCTACACATTGCCTACAGTGTTTTCAGTGCTTGTCAGCTGCTTTACCATTTATCTTCTCTTCCATATCTTCCCAAGCCTCCTTTTTTCTCATTCCAAGGTGTCTGCTCCCTCCTTTCTACTTGCACAGACCATTTCTCCCTCTGAAATTTCCTTCTCTCCCTCTTATTTTGCCTTCTCTAAACCCCTAATTTCCACCCCCCCTTGCCTACCCACTCCTTACACTCATTGATACAGGCAGAAAAGTCTGATAATTTGTGCCAAAGATAGTATTAGGGATCAGGATAACTTCATGGTTGGATGCAAAGGCAACCCAGCTAGCCAGCAGCTGTCAGTAAGGTGAAGGTTTGATTCGTGCTAGAGAATTTTCTGGAGATTTCTCCCACTTATCCAGATGGCTAAAATCACTAGTCAGCTGGTGTCTTCGTTAAGGTTCTTCAGTGAGGAACTTTCCTCTTCATTCTTTTTCTTATCTCAAAACATCCTGACTTCTGTGGGGAACTTTCTCTTTTAAATAAGCCTAACAAATCCTGGAAGATGCCATCCATTTTTAAGGTCTTATGCATTGTCTTTTAATTTTGTTTTGCTGTTGTCTTATTCCTCTGCAATGCTGCACATTCGCTTTCATGAGTAATTATTATCAGTTGTGAAACTGTTACGTTTCGATGTACAGATATTTCACAGAGAAAGGTGCGGAACTGATCGTTTCCAGCTCTTCAGGTAGCAACCAGACATAAGCTGTTCTCTGTCTTTGGTAGCTCTGCCATACTCTTGGTTATTCCCATTTTGGACAGAGGGACTTCAGTTTTCTGGTTTTAAGAAAATGTGTGCTGTTTCCACTGTGTTGATTCATGCAGATCATCACAGGATTCGTTGGGTTGACTGTTGGCAGGAACCTTGCTAGCCAAAATACCCTGTGTAGCTACTTGTTCAGAGTGGAAGTGTCAAATGATCTTCCCGTGCAGTTTGTAACATAACCAAGTGTATTACCCAGGATTAACCAAGAGCTGCAGGAAATTAACGTAAGATAGAATTGACAGAATATAGAGAAAAAAACATATAAACACAAGTCCAGCATCTTTTCTTAAGGTGTTTAGTTTTCCAAAAGGATCTTGATTTGATATGCTGAAGAAAGTTGAAACTTGGTTCAGTTTTGCTCCATGTCAGACAGCAAAGGTTTGTCTGCCCGAGCGGAAGGTGAAAAGGAGCGAGGGGGAAAGGTGTGCAACCAGACTTCCCTGTTACCTTTTGTCACACCTCTAACTGGAGGATGTTTCAACTTTCCTCTTGCTTTTACTCAAGGTGGTCAAGCACCTTCAGCTCTTTATACTTTGACTAGAAAAAAATTGTGTATGGCTTGAAGTTCTGAAATAATAATTTTCAGTTTTATTTCTGGACTTTAGGTCTCCGGTACATTATAAAAGATGCTAGTATTTAAAAAATCTTTAATTTTACATTACCATCTTGACAGGGCCTGTTTTTAAAACACATTAAATGTGCGCATCTTCTGACTTAAAAGGAAAAAGAAAGGAAAAAAAGAGCATAAAACAATAAAACCCAACCCTGTACTTGTGGGTTTTCTTTTTAATTATATGTAATAAAAAACTTGCAGTTGATACCCGCTCTTTGGAGGAGGGGGTAAGACAAGAAGTTTCCTTGCCTGAGGCCCAGAGTTGGAAATACAAACCACAGTTAGGTGGCATAATATTTCTTTGATAATAGCAATGTCACCAGTCATCTAATGATGACTCGTCCTCCCCTTTAATGATATATTGTCCTTCAGATAATTGTGTGCGTGATAGCAGATGATACAGTAAAATATTTTTATGGAAGGCACAAATGGTTTCCCATCTAATAAACTGCTTTTCTGTAGAGCCTGCATTCCCTCAGTGCGACCTGGTGGTGTCTGCTCTTCCATGGGCAGGACTGCATCGGCAGAGACTGGCTCTGTGGTGGTACAGAGCGTGTCCCAGCAGTTTTGGTGTGGCTGCACTGTCCAACAGTGTTGGACTTCCACTGAAGCACGTAGCTTTCTGTGGGACTGCTACTTCGGTCTGCAGACAGGAGAGCAGCCTTGGGAGGTGCAAGACAATTGCTTGGCAAAACTTACCTTCTTCCCCCTCTGCTCTTTTCTTCACAGAAAATATCAGAGAGGAACCCAAGTACGGCTGAGACTGCTGGATCTTGAACTCACATCTAGGTTCTTGGGCGCAACAACCGATACAACATTGCTGGAAGCTGATGCGGTGCTTTTAGGGCTTGTGGAAAGCAAGCAAACAAAGCAAAAGGGGTAAATAAAAGCACTTTGTGGTCTATAGAAAATATTACAAATCAAATGCTTCCTCAGGAAATAAATAAAAGGTTTGTGTCCACTTGGTTAAATAATGAGATCAATAAAAGACAATAAGCACATGGTACCTGATTCCTGCTCCATTTTTCTTCAGTCATGTGTCTAGATCTTTGCCTTTAGATTTAAGTGTGGAAGGTTAACTGAGCTTCTGTGAGTAATAGTGGTTAAATGTTTACATATTCTTGTATAAAGAATTCCAGAGTTTGTCTTTCCGTCCCAAAGGGATGTTGATCTAAGACATTGTACTTCCTTGGAGGAAGTCCAAAGCTTGCCGTCAATGACGCTCCTTCCAGTAAGGGGTTTCATACAGGACAGTGTCGAGGGTTCCCGATCTCTGGGTTGCAGTGCAGCACGTTTACTGCAGATACTGGTTTTAGTCTCTGTTACACTCTGTCATGCTTTTATCTCCGTCTGCATGAAGGACTAGAGATTATTCCTTGCTTTAATTGGAGCTCTCATTTCCAATGCATGTTAGTAAATTTTCTGTGGTTGTTAACATAAACTATTTCAATGTAGTAGGCCAAGTGTAGGCCTTAGGTTTCTGTAAGTATATTTAAGATAAATATAATGGGTATTTGAATGCACAACCAAAGAATCACGCAATGCTATTTCTAGTGTCTTTTTGGAGCATTTGCTATCAGAGAGCGTTTCTTTGGATGTCTGGAATATCCAAGCCTGAATTCTTCACAGTCATTTGCGATCTGCGTAGTGCCTGGCATATGTGTGGAGGGCAAGTGACATTTGCCATTTATACCACTGAATTACAAAAGAAAGCCTGTTTAACCTTAAAATATTTCTCCCAATTGTTAGAATAAAATGAGATTTATTAAGGTGGTATGCCTTGTTTGTCTGCAGTGGCTGTCCAGTGACAATGCGTTTCTTGCTATATGTCCTAATTCAGCAAAACATACCCTGGCTTAAGCATATACTACTGAAATGCACAGACATCTCACCTTCCTGCTGGAGCAGGCCATGTGAGCAGTGATGGAGCCACTGAAGGATGGGATAGGTCCTCCTGCCTCTCCTGACTGACTGTATTGGTATTTCAGTCACATGAGAGGAGATAAGGGATCCCTAAACAAGCAGGATAGCGGGGAGCTCCAGGCTGCCACGCTCACGCACCCCTTTCCGTGCCCGTAACTGAGAGATAGATACTGGGGTAAGATGGCATCAGGGAGCAGAAGCTCTGAGCGATTCTGTTAGATTGCAGCTGGCCTGTGGTCAGATTGCCACCCAAACTCTGCAAGTCTTCCTATGGTCCAACAAAATTCATTTAAGAACAGGATAGAAAAGCTTTAATCTGTTTGGATGTCTTTTCCAAAAAAAAATTCATTTCTCTTTTAAAGGTTGTTGTTTTTTATTTCTTTTTCTTTTTTTGAAAGCATATAGAAAGAAGATGAGTGTGCTCCTAGCCGGGTAAAACACTGTCTGGATGGCCGGGCCCAGAGCGTAGTGGTGAATGGAGTTAAATCTGGTCACAAGTGGTGTTCCCCAGGGCTCAGTGCTGGGGCCAGTTCTGTTTAAGATCTTTACCAATGATCTGGATGAGGGGATCGAGGGCACTCTCAGTAAGTTTGTAAACAACACCAAGTTGGGCAAGAGTATTGATCTGCTTGAGGGTAGGAAGGTTCTACAGAGGGATCTGGACAGGCTGGATCAATGGGCCAAGGACAATTGTATGAGGTTCAAAATGGCCAAGTGGCAGGTCTTGCACTTTGGTCACAACAACCCCCGGCAACACTACAGGCTTGGGGAAGTGTGGCTGGAAAGCTGGGTGGCAGAAAAGGACCTGGGGGTGCTGGTGGACAGCCAGCTGAACATGAGCCAGCAGTGTGCCCAGGTGGCCAAGAAGGTCACCAGCATCCTGGCCTGTATCAGAAATGGTGTGACCAGCAGGACTAGGGAAGTGATTGTCCTCCTGTACTTGGCACTGGTGAGGCTGCACCTCGAATACTGGGTTCAATTTGGACCCCTCACTACAAGAAGGACATTGAGGTGCTGGAGCCTGTCCAAAGAAGGGCAAGGAAGCTGGTAAGGGATCTAGAGAACAAGTCTTATGAGGAGTGGCTGAGGGAACTGGGATTGTTTAGCCTGGAGACAGTGAGACTCGAGGGAGACCTTATCACTTTCTACAACTACCTGAAAGGAGGTTGTAGTGAGGTGGGGGTGGATCTTTTCTCCCAAGAAACAAGTGATAAGACAAGAGGGAATGGCCTCAGGTTGCACGTGAGGTTGAGGTTGGACATGAGGAGAAATTTCTCCATAGAAAGCATTGTCAAGCACTGGAACAGGCTGCCCAGGGAGCTGGTGGAGTCACCATTCCTGGAGGTATTTAAAGAATGTGTAGATGTTCTGCTGAGGGACATGGTTGGACTTGGCAGTGCTGGGTTAACAGTTGCACTTAATGATCGCAGAGATCTTTTCCAACCTAAATGATTCTATGAAAAGCAAAGAAAAACAAAAGGAAAGCTGAAGTGCCTCTTTGCCTGGAAGCACAGCCCTGTGACACAGTGCTTTCACTTTTTCTTACTCCTATGCCTAAAAGAAAAACTTGACAAAAGAAACAAAAGAAAACTTTCTTACCTTTGCCCTTTCATAACACTGAGAAGAGAGGCATAGTGCAGGCATCACCTGCTGTGGGTAGTTTCCAATATATGTCTCATACATGATCTGTCAAGGAGAATGTTTTTAATATAAGGTATTTATTTACCCAAAATACTGAGAGGAATCACATGGAAAAGGCATAATCATTCTGAAGGGAATGGGCACGCTGTAGCAGATCCTTTTACAGTTCTGCAAACTGAAGTTTTGTTCCTGAAATCAGTAAGCAATCCAAGCAAGAGAGAGGAAACAATCCATGTGAGCTTATTTTGTTGCCTTAATTTGCTCATTCTTCTCAGAGATCTTAATGAGGGGAGTTTGAACACAAATTTAATCTGCTGTTAGCCTCCAGGTAAAGGGTTATCCCAGCACTGGAGTAGGGAAAGAAGGCCTTTTTAAGAAGGCAGCAGGGATTTAAAGTATCAAAGAGAAATTCTGCCTGTTGAACGTAATTCATCCTACACACTTGGTCAACCTCCAATAAGAGTGATTTGGGAGGAGTTACATAGGTTAATGTTTTGGGGACAGGCTAAGTGTTATTTCACAGTGAGGTATCAAATAGTGATTTTTATCAAATCTTCCTCTGAATAACCTGTAGAGAAGTGGCTTTTAGAGATTGTTGTGGTTGCTATTTCAAATACAGCTTAGTGTTTTATTTGGAAACCCACAGGTTCACATAAAGTGACCCAGTCTTACAAACTGTGTGGTTGAACCTTCAATGGCTTTAGGCTGCTTCTAGACTTTCTGGCCTTTGGAGAACCAGTTCTCTGCCAGCTCATCTTTGGTGGCCTTCAAGGCAGTCATTTATTGGACCTCTAAACTGTTCAGACAAGAGTCGTCCCGCAAAGGAGTCTCTGTGTGGGGTAGCCTGTGCCCATCACACGTTGCCTCAATTCTGTACAGCTTTCAAATGCAGAATTGCAGTGACAGAGCAAGGGATTCTGAAATGTGTTTATAGTGGGCTGTTGGGGTTGTGTTTCATATTTGTAATACCTACATATGCAAGAATAGGTGTAGACTACACATCCTTAATGCAGCGTAAGGAGCCACCAATGTTCGTTACTGAAAAGCCGTGATGGTGTGATTGCATGGTCCTGTGTCTGTAAGACTATTCTCATATTTTACTCTAATCTTCTATCAGAGTAAAAATTGATCATGCGAACAGTTCTTTCTTAGGGCCATCCCTATAGAAGAGTAACAAATGCAGACACTTCCCTGCTGGTTGCCACCTATGCTCAGGAGTTCCCTTTTTTCTTAATGGCCATGTGCCTTTTGGCTTCTTCTCTTCGCAATTTTTGCTGCCAAACACACAAGCGTATGTACAGCCCGTTCTGGAACAACGCACAGCAAAGTCTCCTCGTCCACATAGTTCAGATTCCTGAGTGACCTTGCATGTGCCTTGGCTCGGGTAGTTGCGTGCATCTGACTTCTTCTTTGGAGGTTGTTCTTATTTAATGAGGAAAGTAGGTTCTACTAACATAAAGAAAGGGCCAAGCTACCCTGGCAGCTCGTGCGGCGCCGTGCCTGGCCCACACCACCGCCTGCAGTACTCGTATCGCTTCAGTGTACTGCAGGTATGGCCAGTATTAACCGATGAATGCTACTGATGCAACATACTGAGACTTCGTAGCTCTACGGGTAAATCCATTGTTTTGCTGAGGATCCTGAGGCCAGTATCAGGAGTTTCTCTATATAGCATGCTGTGTTTTTTTCTAAATTCTGTAATTTTCTCTTACTCTAAAGCGCTGACCTGAAGTGCTTTGACTGAAGGTAATGACTAAAATCATAGAGAGTTAATCTCGCACAATTCATTTTTTGATTATGCAGCTGAGAAGGTGTTTGGTGTTAGCACATCTCTTTGTTTCTTGATCTGTTTTTCAGCATTTAAAGTTTTTTTGCTCTGAAAGTTGTTCGGGTAACAACACAGACCCCAGTTCATTAGTGTTCAGTCCTCCATCCTTGGTCAGATACTGCTTTGCGTCCTGCCCACATCTCTTAATTGACAAATTTCTCAAATTTGGAGGAGCATGACAGATTCACTTCAAGTAGTTCATGCTTGGTATGGTGTAAGATTTACACTCAGAGATGTAAGGCAGAGTGCTTGGAGAAGAGCATGGAACACATCCTCAGCAGAGGGAGGAGAAGGGCTGGCTGCCGTCTCCACCTCGCCATCCCCACTTGGCCCGGGGCTCTGCCAACGCGCTGGCAGTGCAGTGCTGGGTGATCCGGGAGCAGTACAAATCTTCACTTCTACACAAGCAAGAAATGCTCCGACACGTTCTGCTAGAAGGACACGTGACCTTTTCTGGGCCTGAAAAAGCAACTGAAGTGCATATGAACTTCCTGGAGTCATTCAGGGTCAGGCTTGACAGGGCTTTGAGCAACCTGACCTAGTTAGAGATGCCCCTGCTTATTGTAGGGGGGTTGGACTAGATGGCCTTTAGAGGTCCCTTCCAACCCAACACATTCTATGATTCCATGATTCACCCTTCCCCACATTCACTTCTTACTCCACCCAAATGTTACATGTCCGAAGTGTTTTCTGGTTTTACAGATGTGCTTATAAGCAAAGCTTGGTTTAATAAAAACTGAATCAAAGCTGGTTTGTGTTTTAGCTGAGGCAATACTTTGCCTTTTGTGTTATTCAGGTCCTATTTTGAAGCCTTTAATAAGTTTTCCTAAAATTCTACCTTTTGCTTTACAAAAGATACACCTTATACGGACTGTAAAAGCAAAGCAGCTTTATCATGATGTGGAGTCAGAAGAAAAATGAAAATAGTTCAGTGTTCTTTTGGTGACTGATGTGCTATAACAAGACTTGATAAATCCCTCTGGGCTTATCTGCCCTTTCATATTCCAGGCCTTTAGGTGGTGAGATGGAGAATAAGAGGAATGCTGAAGAAATCAGGCCTGCCTATTGAGAGCAAATTAGCATCTTGCCACCACAGCTTTGGCACTGAGCTCATTTCTGAAGAAAAGAATACTTCGCATTATACTTTTCTTTAGGGCATTCTGCAAAGTTTGGGTTCCTCCTCATTTCTTAATACTGTCACATTTATAAATCAGGCAAATTATTATTCAGGCTTGCTTTCTGGCAGCATTATTCCCTTATGCTGGGAAAGCTTTTCAAGTCTTCTGTTTTGGCTAGCGAGCATTTCTGCTAGATACAGGCATGCACTCTACATGTGTTTTTTAGTAAATTATGCATTCAGGGGAAGCATTTATCACACAGGAAGGGTCTAGACTGCCCAAATGAAGCTGTAACGTTGTCATCTGGCCATAACCCAAAATAAATATTATCCCTGCTATGACTACATTAGACTAACATCACTAAGTTCTTAAATACTCTTAAGTGTTCTTGTTTCCTTCTGGGTTGTGCCTTGTTCAGTCAGAGTGGAGCAGGTTGGTGCCCTCACTCTGCACATCAGCTGTGGGGAGGCGACTGGCCGTTCGTTACCGCTGCAGCCCCTCTGCAGCAGGCCAAGAGCGATGCTTCCCAAAGGGGCTGATCCATCCAAGGCACATGCACCCCTTGGGGCAGATACCGTAGTCACTCTGCAGCTTCGTGTTACCTTCTGAAAGTGGCAATATATTGAAATTATTTTTAAAAGGTTTACATTAAAGTAGTGAAAAGGGTCTTTTTTTTCTCCTGGCTTTAATAAGAAATCAAAGAACTATGGAAATTACCAGCTCTGTTGTCAGGTAGCAGTTCCCCTTTGACGGCCTTTCCTTCACATACGAGCAGCTCGGCTGCTTCAATCTTTGCTGGTCTTTTCAGCCTCAAGCCTGGCTTGTGTTTAAGACATGGGACATACAGGAACTTAAGGGTTATGTCACGGTCTCAGTCTAGTAGCATGAGGAAGACAGTTAAGGACTTACTACTTCTCAGGGAGAGGAGTTGTCATCTTCTTGTCAAAATGACTACATTGAATACAAATAAAACACAGAACTTTCTGAAGTTGAAGGCCGCAGTCTAATGTGCCAATTACCAAAAGATACAGAGGTATCAGAGGGGAGAGTTCGAGCTATGTCCTGACCTGCTGCACAACTGAGTATACGGGCATTGCGCTGAACATCTTTGAATGGTCATGACAATTGAGAGAGGTGCCTGAGGCCTGCAGGGAAGCAAATGTCACTCCTATCTTTAAAAAGGGCTCAAAGGAGGACCCCAGCAATACCCAGTGTCAGGTCCAGAGGCAGTGGGCACGCATTGAAACGCAGAAGGGGACCTTCCCTCTGAATATCAGGAAACACATTTTCACCGTGAGGGTGACTGAGCACTGGCACAGGGTGCCCAAAGAAGCTGTGAAGTTTTCATCCTTGGAGATATTCAAAAGTCATCTGGACATAGTCCTGGGCAGCTTACTTTAGGTGGCCCTGCTTGAGCAAGGGGGATGGACAAGATGACTCCCAGAGTTCCCTTCCAACCTCACCCATTCTGTGATTCTGTGATCTGTCAGGATCTAATTTCTTATGCCACTCTGTTTGAACACTGCTTCTTTTAACTCCTCTTGGTTTGTGAAAACTTAGAGCTTCTTCTATATGCCCCGACATGGAGATGATATGCTCCTGACCTAGGAGGATATGGCCTTCACTTTGGGATACAATTGCTAAAGGCCTACAGGGAGCTGGGGTTTTCCAGAAGTGACAAAGGTGGAAATTAGTACCTTCTGCATCAACTTGAGGCTGGCTTGCTGTTTGTTCAGCTTGGCTTTCCCTGCAGTGGACAGGAGAGCGGCTACTGCATGTGGCTACTGCCATCTCCCCCTTCCACTGAAGGTACTGTTCAGCCTGCTTTACTCCTAACTGCACATATTGGCAAACCAAGAATAGGTTCAGTCAAACTTAGCTTTCCTTAGGTTCAGTCGCCTGTGCACTGTGATAAGTGTGTCCATCAGCTTGGAGTTTGGCATCAGCCACACCAAGTTAAAGGGCAGTTTTGTCAATGTGGTTGCCGGAAGCATCTTGCATCTAGCACAGCTGTTCTCCAAGGTTGGTCTGTCAGAGTGGTGGTGGTCCATGGACTCTGGTGTTTAAATGTCCACTGCTGCTAGTCTCTGCTAACTCCTTGCCTATCTGGAAAAGCCCTTGCATGAGCTCCCCTGGCTTGCTGCAAGCTAGCATGGATCTAGCTGTTAGATTGCTTGGCCCAGAGAAGGACATTTAAGTAGGCCTGGTACGGTTTGCTCAGGACACGTAAGTGCTGAGCAGGCATCGGCGTGTGGTTGCGTTGTCTCTTGCACTGAGGGACAGACTTTGCTGTCTGTGATTGAAGGGCTCACGAGTTGATTTGGGTTCCCATTCGCGCCCAGAAGACCACCTCTCTTCACAGAGGTGTTTGGGTCTTCAGCAAGCTGAGGAAGGAAGCGTTGCCCCAGTGCTTGGGGTTTCCCTCCGCTGGGTGAGCAGTGGGGAGGCGAGAGCTGGCGCAGGCCAGGGCCGGCAGCCCTCGCTGGCGCGAGCTGTGAAAGAGCAGCCTCGCCTCCCCATCTCCGCCGTGCCCTTGGCACCCTGGGCCGCAGCTTCCACGCA
This sequence comes from Eurystomus gularis, assembly GCA_013400335.1. Taxonomy (NCBI): domain Eukaryota; kingdom Metazoa; phylum Chordata; class Aves; order Coraciiformes; family Coraciidae; genus Eurystomus; species Eurystomus gularis. The sequence continues at coordinate 241,442 of VZZY01006432.1, read as the reverse complement.
CACGCTGGATCACCGGGGAGCTGGAGTTTCATTTACCGGCCGAACGACTCTGAAAAAGGTCCCCCGTCCCAATTAGCGCTGCCAGCCGCCGGCTTCAGCGGCGGGTGAAACCGAGCTCCCTGCCGCAGCGGCGGGCGCGGGGCTGGGCGGGGGGCAGGCCGGGGGGCCGGGGCCACCCCCCTCTCCAGGCCGCTGGACCCTTTCAAGCGAGCTGCGGCGCGCCGGGTTCTTGTGTGAAAAACAAGGGGCACAATGCTGGAGTCGTAACCTCCTCACCCCTGACGGCATGGGAAAGTGCACTCCTCAGCTGTTGGGTATAGAAAGGCTGCTGCAGGCATGAGAAATGTTCATAAAAATGCTGTTTAGAGCCTGCCCTTCTACTCTGCACATGTCATCTTGCCTATCAAGCTGCCTAATTGGAAAATTAGGCTGGCCTTAATTTAGAGCCCTGAAAGTTCATGCCAATAATTTCCCAGAGACTTTTTTTCTTCTTATTATTATAAACGGTTTCAGCACATTGGAAATCTTTATTGAATAAAAAATACACCCAGAAAGAGCAGAGCTTTCATTTCAGAGAGATTCTTTGATTTCTGTGGGTGAAATGGTATTGTTGTGCGTCCTGTGAATGGTCATCTGGAGATGTGAGCCCCCGTTGTTTTCCATGCTTTCCATGTTTTCATCCTTCCTTATTTGACTGTATCCAGAGAGCTGAAGCATATTTTAATTTACAGCATGTTTCAGTCTTATTTTGCTGTTTTCTCTCTGCAGAGGCTCTGAAAATAGCAGTGATCAGAAGCTGCCTTGCAGGTGTAAACATTTCCCCACAGGGTCTTGCATCTCTGAGCACCGCTGATCCCGAGCCACCTGAGGAGACCTGAGATGATGTGCAGGATCAGGCTGGCTGGTTGAATCCTTCCTGACTTTGAACAGGATTCAGCCTTGCAGTTAGTCATATCCACACAGATGCGGTCTATGTCTTTGGCATCTCTGCTTCTGACTCTGGTTAGATGACATGGTGAAGATCTCCTCTCTGTAGCTGGATACTGTCCATCTGAGAGCCCTGACAGGGTAAAGGCACCAGTGACCATGCACACCAGGCTGTCTTGTTGATCCTTGGCTGTTAGCATGAGGAAGAAGGATTTCAGCTGACTCCTACTTGTCCTCTGTGGACAGGAGCTGTGCTCTGCAGCCGGCTGGGCAAGGACTTGTGGAGACAGCATGACAGGGTGCTTTTGTTGCTCCTGCTGTATGTGCCAGCAGTTGGCCACACTGGAAGCTGGATGGGCTGACAAACCCTCTTGCCATGTCTCTTGGCAGCAGTAGGAGTGCCTGACGTGTACAGCAGGGACTAAAGCATCATTTGATAAACCTGCTAGTCCTCTGAATTTCATCCTGTCACTGAAAGAAAACTGTTGTTGAAAGCTGCACACATGAAGCGTGGAAGTGGGAGAGGTCCATATCTAAGGAGATTTGTGAGGTCCAAATTGGATACCTTAAGACAGATGCAGTCTGCTAAGGCCACGGACACATCCTCGCTGGGTCCTGCTGAGCCTGCTGCTCTTGCACAGCTGCTCTCCTACTTCCCACCTGAGAAATTAGCTCCCGGGTGAGTTTCCAACCAACTTTGACCCCGCCGTTTGTACAGTTTAAGGCTAGTTAGTCATTCTGGTTGCTTTTTTTGGAAAGTGTGCTTACAGGGGCAGGGAGTGGGAACGAGGGAGGGCATCTGGCATGAGCTGGGGCAGCTGCCTTTCCATCTCCAGGAGAAGAGCACTGCTGAGCACTGGGACAAAAGGATGCTGGTGGGTGAGGCCACCAGGCACAGTTTAGGGACAGGATACAACCCCAGGGTTAGCGTTTGGCAGGTTCAGCCTTTCTCTTGGTGGAGCAAGCTATACATGTGAGCAGGACCCCAAGCCTTCACCTTCCCCTGAAATTGTCACCACACACAGGCTGTGCCTGAGGTCCAATGCAGATGCAGAAAGAAGGGTTCACCTAATGAATTGCCACCACCAAGTAGGAGAATGATTTTTCTTGAACTATCCTATCCATCCAAGCCATGACAGCCTCCACAGCTTTGGTTAGGCTCTGGCAAGGCCCTGGAATTAAATTTTCTGTGAGTTATACTGATGTCAGTACAGCTTGACACATTGCTGCGACTGACCCACAAATCAGAAGGGAAGCAAAGGTTGGATTTTTATGGGCGAAAACCAAAATGTTAGGGTAGAAAAAATATAGAGAACAAAGTGAAAACAAAGCAAACAAATCTCCCACTCATCCCGGGCTCTATCCATACCCCCTGCAGTAAAGGACCTGTGCATCCCTGAGAGCATTGCTGCCATTGCACTCCTGCAGGAGGGCAAAGCTGGCCCCAGATGGGATGCACAGAGCAAGGGCTCCTGTCTTCAGAAGAAAGAAGAGCCGTTACTGTTTCATATTTATTAAGCGGCTTTGACAGGGCAGCAGGTCTTTCTGGAGGAGGACTGAGTCTCAGATGCATGAAACTGGGCAGAACAAGAGCATGGTCCCTTGCACAGCCCAGAGAGGTGTGTAGTGTATGGCATGGAGGACAAATGTGCGTGGGTACTGGGTAGAGAAAATAGGGTGTAAAAGGCAAATTTCCTCAATATACACAGAAAGATCAAAGCCACCCAGTGCCTCTGGCAGCACCTTGCTGTGTCTCCCTTCAACTTCATGGTATGACCCAAAGCTGAGCCGAGTCCCTCTTGTAAAAAGGCCAGTTGCAACATTTCTGGCCTTATTTTGTGTGCCGTGTTTGCTGGTAACAGTGAAGGCGCCAGGCTGGAAGAGCCGCAACTAAGCACCCTGATGTAAACCACAGTTGCACCCTGTGAGTTCAGAAGATGGGCAGCTGGGGAGGACCTTTTCCCAGTTGTCAGCCCCAGCTTACCTGCTCCTTATAGAAAAGCACCGTTGTACGCACATACTATCCTATTTGAGCTCCTTGCAAGGGACTTGGTGACCAGCCCTGCCAGGGATGTGTCTCCACCACTGCCTTTCCTCTGGGCAGCGTGAAGTTAACGGGAGTTATCCTCCCTGCCTTCCGCCGCTCACAATGGAAATCGGTTCAACAGGATGAAAGGTTGACAGTGGGAAAGCATGTCAGAAAATACAATGCAGAGAACACAGCTCTTGAGAGAGAGCTGTTTGGTTTGGTATTTGAAAGGGCTCAGGATTTAGCCAAGGGGGTGTAGTTAAAATTTACTTTAAGGGATGCTGACAACTGCATTTGTCAAGTTAGATTATGGTCATGCAGTCATAAAGGATCGCTCTGTTGTTTTACTGCTAGTGTATATATGCGTAAGTACTTTGGGCCTCAATGAGGATAAAAATACGGCTCTGATTTATGAAAACCTGTACTGCTGCCTAAATTTCCACGCTGCTACATGGCCCTTTGGTCGCCATGGGACTATTTAGTGCATACGTTTGAGAACTTGAATGGATTTTAAGTCTTTGCAGATCTAAAATAGCTTGACCTTCTGACAATCACACTCTCTTAATTACTTGTCCTAAATACAGGCGGACTGAATGGGATATGCCCAGACATTTTCAAATAGATGTGAGCTCAGTGCTGAAGAGATTGGGCTGACACGGGCACCTCGATCTGCCCCTATGTTCTGAGGTAGGTACTTGTTTAGCAAAGTGACCTTGTGCCCTTAAACTTGTGCTTTGCTATTCATTATCACGACTTTCCTACCAATTTATGCTACTGTGCTGACATAGAGTATTACTATTTGCCATCCCCCTTTTATTTCTCTTTGTTTTTTAACTCTAAAAGTCTGAGGATTGATCTATGGTGTTTTTTAAACTTTCCTCAGAAGAATGCCTTAATCAAATATTTCCTTTCTACTAAAAGAGCTGGATATTTGAGAAAGCCAAGTGCTCCCACGAAAGCTGCCGGCACTGCAGCCCAGCCTGTTTGCTGGGGGGTGATGCTTAGCAAGAGTACAGGTGCTTCTGGGGTACTGAGCCAGATGGGACAGCTCTGAACCATTTCAAGGTCCTGACACGAAATACAGTCCCTCTCAGGCTGCGTGCCAGTGAATGTGGTCAGACCCTTGTGCAAAGCAGAGAATATAAATGATGGGACTTTGCTGCCGTTGTCCACACTGAGGTGCTAGTGAAGAAACAGCTTCGTCCTTCTGAGTTTGGTATCGTACTTGTGCCAGCTCCCTCCCTGTCCTTTCTCTTCATGGGAAAAGAGGGATGAAGAACTGGATAGCTGTGTGGGGAGACAACGGCCTGTGCCATTTTTCTCCCATTACTTTTCAAATAACTCTCTCCCTTCTGTCCCACATTTGCTGTTCTTCATGCTGTGCTCCTGAAAAGCAGTAGTTGAGCTTAGGAAAGTTCAGTCTTTCCACCCTGAAGGGTTATTCTGAAAGAGTTATTTTCTGCATGAGGGTAGGTACACCAAAACACACCTCTCACAGCCAGAGAGGCAGAACTGGATGTTGGCAGTGCACATCTAATTCACCTGGAGTGGTCCGTGGATGCTCATGCCAGGTACTTGCTGCATGCTCATCTGAATGGAGGTCCTTCTGGAGCACTACCTTTGGCTTTTTAAAAATCAGGTTTAACTGGCAAACCCTGAATTTATTATATGATGCTACATTTTTAGATACTCCAGTTCTGAGTACAGCCATTTGATTCCTGTGAAACACTTGGCCATGGCTGCAGGCACAGGTAGGTTTAGTCACTGGAGCTTGCTTGCTGGCATCCAGCTCTCTCCATCTTCTCAAGCTGACAGTCCCTTGAGACTTAAGATGAGACTTAAGCTAAATGAGACATTGTTGGGCTTTTCCCGGCGCTCTTTGCTCCCAGAAGGACCTGTCATTAGCCGTGCGTGTGCTGTGACAGCCGGGGTCTGGCTGCGGTGGCGTGGGGCCTGCCGGGGCCATGCCGGTGGCACAGCTGTGCTGCCCGCCCCAGCACACAGCCAGTTCTCCCCAGTGCAGGGTCTGGTGGGCACACCTCAAATTAGCCATGTGGCCAGCGTTTAACCGCAACATTACCGATTCACATCCGAACAGCTGACAGCCTGAATAATTTACGGCATGCAAATGGTGGGACCTGCTGTCTCTGTTAGTGCCGGGATCCGATTGCCACAGCCCATTAATCGTAATCGCTAGTTTGCGCTGACAGGAGCAGGGCCATCACCCTGTGAGCGATTAGGCAGCTACCAGGGAGACCGTCCCCCTCCTTGCCCTACCCTGCAAGGGGCTGGGCCTTTCTCCTTCCTTTCTAACTGACCAGTGACTCTCATGCTGCAGAGGGTGTTGTGAGGGCTGCCCTGGAGGTGGACACCACGCTATGTGCTTGCTGGAGAAGAGGTGCCCTGGCACAAGTCCCGTTGGAGGGGTTCAGGGCCACCAGCTCTGTCTGGCTTGCAGGGGACTGTCCTCCAGGGCTTCCCTGCCTCTTTGCAGTGCAGCGTCTCGCACGACCACCAGTCCAGTTTTAAATGACTAAAGCAAAGGAGCATCCACTCCCTGTCTTTTCTCTTAGATTTCTTCTCCAAGAAACCTCTTCATGACAGACGACTTCTCTTTTCCTTTTTCCTTTGCTGTTTCCAGCCTGTCTTCCCCACCCTTAGCTAGGGCATCCTGTACAATCCCTCAGATACACTCTCTGCATTGCTCTGATACCTACTCTGCTCCCTAAACCCTTCAGGTTCTTCTATAATGCAGATTTGGTCCTCATTCTTCTTCATTACAGAATCACAGAATGGTAGGGTTGGAAGGAACCTCTGGACATCATCTAATCCAACCCCCCTGCCCGAGCAGGTTCACCTAGAGCAGGCTGCACAGGACAGCATCCAGGAGAGTTTTGAATGTCTCCAGAGACCGAGACTCCACAAACTGCCTGGGCAGCCTGTTCCAGTGCTTTGCCACCCTCAAAGTAAAGAAGTTCCTCCTCATGTTTTGATGGAACTTCCTATGTTCAAGTTTGTGCCCATTGCAGGGGACAGGGAAAGAGGTGGGAGGAGAAGGCAGCAGAGGGACTGGACAGTGGGGCAGGAGCACGCACAGCCCCAGAACAAGCCTGGGTCTGGGGAAGCTCCTCATCAAAGCCGGGCACGAAGGAGCAGGGCAGCTTGTTTTGCCCTGCAACAGCAAATGATAGTTTTTTAAAGTCATCGCCTTCTAATTGATGACTGCAAGAGAGTGCAAGCCCACATGAGCAACTGTCGTTTGAATGGCTGGGGGATGCAGAAAGCTGGGGAAAAAGACCCTACAGAAATGGTGCAACAAGCCTGTTTGGCATCTAATTATGTGAGCTATTTCAGGTATGTTTGCTGAAGTTCTCCGTTACTTGCCAGCACATGATACAGCTGTGCCTGTGCACGCGTGCATGCTGTGTATGAGGACATGTAGCCTGGTGCAATGATACGCAGGTTTCCTTTAAATCTATCACGTCAGGCTCCCGTGTGTAGCAGATGAAATGGGATGAGCTGGTGGTTTGCTGCTCTTGTTGATACAAACTGCATTTAGCCTTGATTGCCTCTTGGACATTTGAGAAGTGGGAATTATTTTTCTTGCTCCTTTTCTTTACATACCCTTTAGCGCAAATCACAAATAGCACAAGCCCTCTGTTACCCATCTCCCCCCCGTCAATCCATGTGCTTAGAATCCACAGCTGAATCCAGGAAAAAATTTTGGAAAATCTCTGCTGAGGGGAAGATATCATCTGATCCCTTCCTTAATTAGAACATAGGCTTGATTTGTCTATCTTGAAATGTGAAAGGCATTGGTATGTTAAGCAAATACTTAACAAAGGCTTATTTCAACCCTGCACAAATGTATGCAGCTCTCCTGCCTACTTGGTTTTCCCAGGAATATGAGCATTAAGAATGAGATGCAACAAGTTTGTGTCCTTCTGGTGCTGAGAGAAAGAGATGAGTGAGGGCAGGTGTGTTTGAAGTGCTGGGGCCTCAGTTCTTGGCCCCAAGTTGGAGTTGACCTGTCGATGAGTCACAACCTAGCAGAATGTTTTGTTTTCCCCACTGGCTTCATGTTCCAGAGGCAGAACCTGGCCCACCTGTGTCTCTGTGTCTCTGCCAGGTGGTCATGGTTGGAGTGGTGGGCAAGGCGAGGGCTACTTTAACCAGAAGCTGATCAGTCAGAGGAGCTTCCTGTTGGGTGTGTCTTCTGTTGGGGCTGGTTGCATCTTGCTGAGCTTTCTCAGTGGTGTACTTCCATGTGAAAGGCCACTGAGGAGCCATCTCTATCCATTATGTCCAGCAGGCAATGCTGGCACCACAGTGGGCAGTGGAGGAGCTGGGCCCACAGGAACCTTTGGCAGGACTGTCTGAAATAAGAGTTCTGGGGGGATGTTGCTGAGTTCAGGGTTGGCCTGTGTGATCAGGCAACTGATGGCAGCATAAAATGATAGTGACCGAACCAGCACAACAGTGATAGAGGTCAACAACATCATTTTATGGTAGGGGTGGATTGTTCTTCCAACACAAGGAATCGGGGCATCCAGTGAAGCCAATAAGAGGCAAGTTCAGAGCAAACAGAAGAAAAAAACCTTCTCCAGATGATGTGTAGCTAGCTCCTTGCTGTGAGATGCTGGGGAGGCTGAAAGTGTGCACAGATTGAAGGGAAGACTCCAGAAATGGAAGGAGGGGAAAGTTGCCAAGGGTGGCTAAATGAACAGAAGCCACTGATGGCTGAGGCAAGTCTGCCAGTGGTTGAGAGCTAGGCACTGCTGATCTAACCCAGTACAGCTGTCCTTGTCTCAGTCACCCACCCCAAACAGGGAATCTGCTCTCGGATGAGGTGTCTGGGCTACATCCGATGTGTTGCATCAGCCAGCTGTGGCTGGCCAAAACTGAGCTTATCCATGACATTCATCTAACCCCACCATTCCTCTGGATGGGCTTTAAGAGCGCCGTATCCTCCAAGGCATTTATCAATACCTGTGTTTTACCTAGGAGCAGTGATTGGCTTGAAAAATCACTGTGCTTGAGCTGGCCTGTGAAGGAGAATGGGCATCTTCTGGAAAAAAAAAAAAGGTCACAACATACTGAATTTGACCTCCTCTTTACCTAGACCACTCAGCTCCCTGAGGCCTGGCACCCACCTCTTCTGAGCAGTCTTCCCATGTCAAAGCTGCTCTGAGGTCTGCAGGTATTTCTATGGCTGAGGTGATTATTTTGCCCTCATGCGAAGGAGAAGTTTGTCCCCAAACCCCTGCTGCTCACGATGCCTGTGGGATTGCTCTGGCTCAGAGGAGCTGTTTCCCATTGCACATAAACAGTGGCCATGGACCTTCCAACTGCAGCTGCCACCTTGTACTAGTTTAGGCCTCCTCAGAATGGGCCTTCAGAATTGTACTAAGATAAGTATGAAAACTTACTTGTGGAAAAATAAACAGCCATCAACAACAACAAAACCAGGCAACTTTTTGAATTCACTTATCAAATTTCATGATTTTTCATTGTTTTGATTTGACACAGCTTATTTCGGAACAATTGACATGGTGCAGGTATCTAGAAATCTCATTTGAAATGCTGGAAAAGTCTCCCTCTCCTGAGCCTATTCCAGCTTCATCTTCCATGTCTGTGTTGTGCTGGAGCCTGTTGTAGTGGCCAAGGCACGGGAGGGCTCTGCAGCTGCACAGGCTGCTAAACACAAATGTTTTTACAAGGACAAATTCACTAAACAAGTTTAATTTGGATATTTTTCTCTCTTTGCTTAGGTAACTTAGTGGTATCACCCTCTGAAATGTATCCCTGAGGTGGTGGGATGTCCCGTGCTCCTGCTGGCCCTGCAATGTGCCATTTTCTACGACTCTTGTGCCTTGCTCCCCTTTATGATTGGCTTTTATAAAGAACTGTGCAACATTGCAGCCTGGGGGACCGGCAGGAAGAAGTGACACTTAGATTGACCATTTTACATAATCTTTAACAATAGAAAGGTTTTAGTGACTTGGTACAGCCTGTACTCAACATAAAACCCAGTCTGTTATCTAGAAGTGCTTAGATGGCGAGATAAGCTGTTAATGCAAGTGGAGGAACATTACTGAATAAGAATACAATGATTTTTTTTTTTTTTCCCCCAACTTCCACTCTTTTTTCCTTATTTAAAATGTTCCCTTGAGCATTACCTGATAGACTTGAGTCCTGTATCAGGTCATTGTTTTGGTTGGACGGGCTGAGATCTTTTCCTCATTTTAGCTGATGCTAAAATTGCACATTTTTCCATCTTTTGAAAGTAACACAAGGTATAAACTAACCAAGACACACAGGATAGAAAGAAGCTTTTACATCCTAAGAAGTAAACCCTTGTTCCAGATTACAGGGATATGTATCATCTAGTGCTATTAATACTTAAGTCAAAGTTTATATAATGAAGATTTCCCACTTTTTTTTTGGCTGAAACACTTGCTGAACTAGCAGCTGTTGTACTCCCTACCAGGATGTACAGTGATGGGTGTCTAAATAATGTTTACATTATGTAAATTGCAGACAAGAAGGATACTAGGACAGGCTACCACCAGAGCCATCTTGTGGGGCTTATCATGGAGGAATTAGAAAGGAACCCACCTGTAGTCACCCCAGAGGTGCCTGCGCTTGTCCGCTGAGCGTTGAGGAAGGACTGGTGAGAAGAGGCTGCCCCTTGGGAATAGCAGGGTTGAAGGAATCCTGCCCAAAACCTCAGTGCTACAGAAGGACAGTGGGGAAGCACCTGGGCCCAGTGGCTTTCCTAACTTGTGAAAGTGATGAAGTGTGGCTATAGGACAGGCAACAGTTCTGCAGAAATGTCATTGCAGAGGGAAACAATTCAGCATTGTCACGTTGTGGCAAGGAAGACAAGTGTCTTGCTGGGACAGGTAATAGGAAAATAGCTTGGTAGGAGCTACAACCTCATCCTTCTGCTCTGCTCACACTTGTGTGGCCTCCACTGGGGCGCCAATTCCAGTGTTAGTTTCAGTACTGCAAAAAGGAGGTGGGTCAGTGTTTGAAAATGCAGAAGAAAACAGTGCTCAGGGGCCCGGGATACGTTTTGGAGGAAACATTGAAAAATCAGCGTTGTTTGGACTAATGAAAACACAGAAATACAGATAGATTGTGTTCAACCATGTACACGTCAGCTCCGGGGAACAGCATTCTCCGCATCTGTGGAAGACAGGGGAAAAAAGTGACGGATTAAATTGCAGTAGGGGAGTATTACATTAGACTTCATGAAATAATTTCTATCAGTAAGGAAACTGAAGGAGTAGGATAAATTGCCTCAGGCAATTGGTGCAGCTTTTGTTACTGGAAATCTTTAAGGACATCTCAGACAAACATCTACCCGGCTGCTCTCCTGCCCCAAGCAGGGGAGTAAGTGAGATGACTTCTTGAACTCTCTCCTCTTCTAGGACCTATTCAGCGGAGGACGTTAAACATGTGCTTGAGTCAGACTGGAGTCGCTGGCTGTGTCTTGGCTAGGATACAAGTGTTATAAAAAGTATTAAAATGGATCCATATTCAGGAAAGCATTAAAACAAACGAATCATTTCAGACACGTTTATCACCCGCTGGGTTTTGTGTTGCGTAGGAAGGAAAGGGCTGGTAAGAGAATGTCTTAATTAACACATTTCAGAACTCCGGTGTGGATGCAGTTGTGCGGATTTCAACATCTTCTCATCGGCCAAGTTGAAAGCAACTCTGCCAGAACTTTCCAACACATCTTTAAATCGCGGATGAGGATCAACCCGAAGGGCTTTAAGCACATACATAGAATGAAGCATTTGCTTAGGTTACATGCGGCCTGCAAAGGTGCCAGGCGGGGAGTTTCGTGTCCGGAGCTGGTGCTCAGCCGGTGGGAGGTCACGCCATGGCAGATGCATGCAGGATGCGCCAAGCCTTTGCTGGCGGCCCATTGCCCTGCGGCCCTGGGCAGGGGCTGCTCTCCCTGAATCCATAGTGGCCTGGAGCTTCTGCCTGAGAGGATCAGCGTGCCCAGGACCTGTCAGAGCAAGTGACTTGATTTCTGGTCTCAGCGGAACAGAGTGAGCATGGCAAAGCAGCAGCCCTTACAGGGATGAAAGTTTTGTCTATTGTCCCTCTTGTCTGGGGACCACCAGGACGTGCAGGACTTTGCCATCAGCTCTGGCGGATGCTGAGTGCTGAGGGCAGCTCCTGCCTGCCCCGACAACTAGCCCCAGTAAGTCAGGTGCCCCCGCTTTGTCTGCTCACATCACTCCAGTCATTGCTGTCAGTAAACTCTATGGTGTTTTTCATTCACCTCCAAATTTTTAATTTGTCAAATTTCTTAAACACCTCACTGCAGAGGATAAAATTTAATATTGAAAGTTATGCACAGACGTTGTTATCCTGGCAATGCCTAAGGAATGATGAAATGTGAATTAATCTTTTCTTTTGAAAGGTTTTTTTTGTGTGTGTGAAAATCCTTTTCTAGGTCCTGCACAGTCAGATATTTTCTGCTTAAATTTTTGCGGTGGAAGAATACAAGTTACAGACTTTTCTATTTTAAAACAGAGTATTTAGGGGACAGAGACTCCATTAAATACTTGACCACCTTTATTCAAAAAGGGGATACATTTGATATAGATGAAAAATACTTGCCTCCACCTGTGGAAAGAATATGACCAATTGCTTCACACAACTCACACTGGTACTTTTCATTTCCCTGTCAGAATATGATTTGTATCAAACAGTTGTTGTGTTTGTGTCCTGTCTGATTTACCACTCTTTATACATGCTTTCCATGCTGGAGACTGTCTTCTCTCTTGCTTCGTTTAAAACCACCAACTTCTTTTCTTACTGTAGCTTGTGTGCCAGAGTTTTATGTGTGCCACTGGCATCTTTGCTGACACCCCATAGGATATATTCACTTCCTCTGAGCAACTGCAAAACTTTACTGTTTTTTTAGCAGGACTTTAGTACAACTTAAAATGTGCGTGTCCAATCCAAACAAAAGTGATTCTGTGTGAGTACCTGGTGGGTTTGCTTTTTTAAGCTATTTACAGGAGGACTAGATGGTAACTTGTGCGGCATCAGGCAGATGCTCCCAACGGTAACACTCATAGCGCAGCCTGTTTTCAGTCCAGAGACTGCCCTACGCTCTTGGAAAATGTTTAGCTACGGCCTTCATCAGCAAGAGACCCCATTTTATGGCAGATAGATGTCAGCCAACTTCACGGCAGGGTGCAATTGTTTCTGTGCTCATGATGCTTTGCCTTCCGCTGTGTGGTCAGGACCTGGCGGAGGGTGTCCTTTTGTCCCTGCAAAGCTACCAGGGAAGTCCCCGCTCTGTTGTAATGAGTGCCAAAACCTGTGTCAAAGTCAGCAGGACCCTGCGTGTTTCCTATGATACGTGCAGCCAGGGAAGGTGTAGGTGATACTGTAAACACTGAAGTAGCCTGGTGTAAAGAAAGGCTGGCAAGACTCTGGGGATGAGTCAAAACTTAATTCATTTTTAATCCCAGGGCCGGCCGACAGTTGCTATTCTATTATCAACCTTTCTTCGCCCCCCAATATTTTGATTCCAAAAAAAGAGACTAAAAACAATAACTGCTTGGTTAGCAGCAGTTTTTTATAAACAGTATAAATAGAGGAGTACTGCACTGCCCTACACCAAGAGTTTGAAAAGGGTATTTAGAAGGCTTCTTAAGTTAAATGAAGTATAAGATCTTTATTGGCTTGTGGGCTGTAAGCGCCCGTGGCAATCCAGAGACAAACCAAGACCAACAGAAAAAAAGTACCCTTTGATAAATAACCTTTCCATATTAAATGCACATCAATCTGACATCAACAATTAGCTGTCAGGTGCTTGGCTTTGCTAGCAAAGGCCAATTTTCAGATTAGTGCTAATTGCGGGGCAGGCTGACACATCAGCTCGGAGCCCCGGTAGCTAACGGCCGGGCTAGGAGCGGACTTCAATAGTGGGAGCAGGGGAGGGCTGAGGCTGCCTGTCTCCAGCTTGCTGGCAGTTTGACTGTAGACTAAAGTAATGGAGCTGGCAGGGTGGAATCAATTACTGGCCAATGAAGATTTTCCCACAGGTCGAGGCTTGGGAAAAAAAGGACGTTCCTGCTGCCGAGACAGCTGGCATGGACTGTCCACTGGGAAAGGAGCCTGGAGAATGAGAAAAAGAGGGACAGTTCTTGGTGATAAACTGGTGACAGACTATAAATTATGAAAAGAGGATTTGGCAGAGGATTTAGAGCTTGCTACCTCTGCTTTTTCCTCCCCCAAGATTTTAATGCCAGCCATGTTCACTGAGTCATTCAATTATCTTAGTTAGAAAATAAGAAGTGTTAAGAAAAAAGGCTCAGAATATATTTTGCTGAGCAGGGTGTGCACACTTGTGAGCTGAGCTTTTCTAAACCTTTAAACCAGCACTTTCCCCTCCAAGCAAACCCTTGGACTGAGCACCTTGATGCAAAGCTTACTAGTGCTGCTGTGTCTGGTGCTCGCTCGCGAGACAGTTGGATTTCTGTGGTGCTATTTCAAAGGTCACAAAGCATTTTGCCTTTTTGATCAATCTGAATTTTCTTTTCCTGTTCCTTTTCTATAGCAATTTGCCTCTATCCTGAAGAAAACAGTAGCAGTGCAGGAGCACAGCACCTACCTCTGCGTTTTGCTGCATCTGGCTGGCAAAGCTAGTGATGTACTTGCTCTGAAAAACACTGCTCTTCACTGGCAGAAAGGAATCACCAAAGCAGTCGTGGTTGGGAACAACCAGCTCTTTCTGTACTGAAAATAAGATGTTTATGTCCTCGAAATTAAAATGTAACAGTTCAAGCGTGCGTCAAAGTGAAATCTGTATTTAAAAGACCAGCAGAGGTGCCAAGCTAAAGATGCAGGTCCTATTCTTCAAGCTCCTTTTGAATGTGTTTCCACGTTAGGATGCGGGTTAAATTGTTTCTTTCTGTCTGCTTTTTTGTACTCAGAGGAGTTTAGCTGGAAAATTCAGGAGGTAACATGTAGGCACTTGCCATTTCTTGCTCTGTAACATTTATTCCCAATATTGTAATCAGAAAACTAAGAATCTTCAAGTTATTTTTTGTAGCCTTGTTATAACTGAACAATATCTGTCATGGGACTCATGAGGCTGATGAATTTGTCTGGGTTTTACGTTGGCGTAACTGAAATGATGACTGTGTCTCCAACAGCAAACCTGATACTTGACGTGCGTGTGTGCCTGTGTGTGCGCCTGTATTGACGAACCTCTTTCTACCTCTGTGCACTCCAAAATAAAACACAATGAAGGCATCCAATCACTTAACAACTACCAAACTAAAGTTTATACACCTTTATTTTGCAGTGCATGGTGGCACAGGGCAGTTCACCCAAGAACAGGGTCATGGCCCTGCAGTGACTGCCCCAGCTGTCCTGGACAAGGAGCTATGTTGAGCTGTGAGCATGGTAGTTACCTTGGGCTTCTTTTGATTTATCTTCTGTTTTCCAAGCCAGTACAATTTGCTTGATTCACAGTTTTGAACTTTCTTTCATGGCCCAGAGGGATAGAAATCTACTTTTAATGAAAGCTGAGATTCTCGCATAATGATTTCCATTCAGGAGCTGGGGCTTTAGGCAAAGCACCCATTATCACAAGACATGAAGAAAAATCTCAGAAGAGTTGGCAACATTAGGTTTAGGTTAGGTTTGAAGGGCTTTGTGGGAGGTTTGTAGAAAATATGAATCTGTGGCTTACATCAAGTTTAACTAGATCTTCTGAAACTTTCCAGTTGTATAAATCAACAGATGGCAAGGAGCTTGATTGGTATGTCAACTTGCACGGTCTGGAGTTCTCTTGGCTGTGCCCAAGAGTTGGGAGAAAGTACAGAAAAATCCAGCTGTCACCTGGCTCAGGCAGAGCCCCTTTCTCCTTCACACTCCATGTGACTGATCCTCCTCTCACCTAACGGCCTTTCTCTTTTCTCCTCTACAGACACCAAAACAACTCCCCCTGCTGCCCTTCCACCATGACAGGGAAGACCAGCTCTCCCAGAGGCTTCGCTGGTTGCTTCACCATTTCTTGTCACCCTTCTTGGCTTCAGCTTTGCCATTTGCACCAGCCCTGCTCTTCTCACTGGAGCATACAGGATCCCACCATGCCCAGGCTCAGGCAACCCTGCACCCTGGCCACCATGGCCACCGCCTCACCACTGCTTTTTCTCTTCTCATATTTCTGGCAGATCTGTTCTCCAAATTGTATTGGACATTTCTGTTTTCTGAAATAATTTAGAGACTCACCTGGCCCCCCTGACAGATCTGGAGGCTGAGCGATTTCTTCAGCAAGAGAGGCAGGTTGGGCAGTGCTCCTCATCGACCACAGCCACCAGAGCCCCCAGTTTGAACCGCAGTGTGCTTCCTTGGGTCAGACATTTCCTGGTGAGATGCCCCATGGGCTGAGCAACCCCAGTGCTAGTTTTGGGGTCAGCTTGACAGGTGGGAATGGTGACTGTGGTATCTACTGCAGAGGGTGCTGGCAATTAAATGCCAGCGGGATTGGATCATGCCGTAACTCCGGAACGCTCCTCTTAGGGCATGCAGGTTGAAAGGGTTTTAAGTGTGTCACACTTTTGTTGGCCGGGCAGCAAATCAGTTTGGTTGAATGGAGCAAAACTGCACCCTCAGAGGTTTCCCTCTTGGCTGCTCTGAGCCCTGCAGAGTACCTGCAGCAGCTCACCGGTGCCTAATGGCAGAGCGACAATGGACTTAGTTAAATTAGGGGATGCCATGGCTGCAGAGCAATGCAGTGAGATATAAGAGACAAATTCAGATCTGACTGGCATCTTGGCTATGATTCTTCATTATAATTGCTGAAGACTGTCTTCTTTTGGCTGCATCGTGTGGCCATTGCTTGTTAAGAGAATCTCTGTGGCTTTTTCTGCTTGGTCTTGACTTGTCACCTTCTGCATGTGACAAGTAACATTCAGAATAGGAGAGAGGCTCATTAATGGATGTGAATATGTGGTAGATGTGGCACCAAGATGTCAGGAACAAATCCAGCCATAGTCTGGTGGCTGCAGTGAGAGACAGGACAGCCTGTCCCCATCATTTCCATGGTGGAAATCTCTCATTAGACATATTCAAAGTGCATCAGAAGGTGAATAGATGGGACAAAGCTGATTTTAGTATCAAGCAGGCAATGCAGGGCTATTGTATTGACTGTATCATTTATTTTTATATGTAGTTCAATAAAATCCTCAGGGATAGCCTTGCTTCAACATTAGGCCTGGCTTACAGAGTTTTAATGACTCCTACTTAGCCTTGGAAGAGGCCAAACAGGCTAAAGGGGAGGTGCAAAACTCTTCCACTGGCTAAGGGAATTATTGTCATCATCCAAAGTGCTATCTTCAAAGTCTCTGCTTGAAAATCCCCGCCTCTCCCCAGAATAATTCAGAGCAACCGTGAGTGCAGAAGGAAAGCCACTTAGAGCAGGTTTTCTGTGGGGGCTTCTCCGTGTCTCAGGCCTGTATTTCAGTCATAAAAGGGAAACATGTGAAGTGATCCAGAAACCCTGTTTCTGTTATCCTGGCAGATATCCGTGCTCTTAGAGGCTCTTCCCAAATCTTTCCTCTGCCTTTCCCAGAGGAAGTACTTTTGGCTGGTGGAAAGTCAGCCAGGAGCACTACAAGGCCTCCCATCACTTCTGCTTTCTTTCATGCCCGCCAAATCCCCCAGACTGCAATCAGCCATGTCCACCCCTGACAGTTGTAGCGGCACTTGCGTGGCTCCGGGGAGGCTGCCGGGCGCCCCAGCAAACACGGCCGCTTGCACAGGCACAGAGCAACAATACTGTGGCGCAGAGGATATCTCCACCCAGAGACCTGAGCTGATTCCAATCTCGAAACACTGAGGAAACAATTGAAAGCTTTCAGACTTAGGTAAAAGGACTGAAAAAGGCTCTGAAAATGTGGAACGGTATGAATTAAGTGTGAGCATCCTGAACAGATCCTGTTTAAATGCTGGCACAAAAGACTTCCCCGACAGGAGCCACCCTTGCCATCCCTAGGGATGTTTTCTAGACAAAAACACAACATAAAGAAAAAAAAACACTAAAAGACCCCAAAACTGGTTGCTAGGACCAGTCAGTCTCCAACTCCACAGCTGGGCTCAGGTGTCCCTGGTCATATCTGGAAGCTGCATCACTCTGGTGTGATCCAAGCAGGCGTGCATGTAGATGTTGAAGCTCCCATGGTGGCAATGGCTGCAGGGTCACCAGCACCACCACCGCCAGTGACCTGGGATGAGGTCTGCAGTGGCAGAAGTGGCTCCAAGTTTCCCTAGCTTATATACATCCTTTGAGTGACTTTAAGAAACTTGCCTCCTGACAGAGGCTTTCCGTGACCAGAGCCAAAATGTGAGGCATTTTCAAGGACTTACTCAAACCCACTATGACTCATGCGAAAATAAAGCATGTCTGGATATGAAAAGACCATTTATCCCCTCTACACACAACCCCCCTCCTTTCTTTTTCCCCCTCTTCACATTGTAAGCTCTTTGGGAAAGGGGACTTGTTATCGCTCTCAGTTCAGGGCTTTATGACCATGTGGTATCTGATTTTCTTCCGAAAGGAAATAATGAAAAAGCATCTTTCTCCCTTTTTTTTCTCTGCAGCAATTCATGCTATAAGAAGATTAAAATTATCAGGATTTTCTACTTCATGTTTTCTTACGTAAATACATAAAATACCATGACTGCAAGGGCTGAAAAGTTGTCTATGAAACACTGGTAGCTGACAGATTAAAGCTTCATATCCTGGCTTGTCATCAATTAACCTGTTCATCACCTCAGTATGAAAAACATTTCAAAATATTAATTAAAAGTAGAGCAAATTTGGCTTATCTCTTTTTTCTATTCCACTGCTCACCTTTAATTCAAAACCTGGTTGCCCAGGAAGCTCCTTTGTCCTTTAGCTAAACGTTTCTGGTATTTATTCCTTCCTGAAGAGCTCACAAAACCTACCTCCAGCATCTGCAGAAGTGAGATCTGAGCCTCAGCCTGGTCTCCAGGGATGCCAGCACATGGCCTGGCTGGTTGGACAGTGTTGGCAGAGGGGGGCATGCAGGGGGACGCTGTGCCCTCCTCTGATGCGACGTGACGGTGCTGCTGTAAAGCACTCTCGGAAAGGCTCACTTCAAGATTTATTTTTACTCCTGTAAATATCTTTTTAAGTCACTTCTGCTTATTTGTACAGCTTTCCTAGAGTCCTCTTTTCCCAGCTTGTTTATAGTTGGAAGGCCTTCTGCTTATTGCTCATCCTAATCTCTTGCATCTTTACTTAGCAACTCTGAACCCACTGCCCTCATCCCTGTCTCCACTTTACTACAATTGATTTTGCGAGCTTTATGGATCCTGTCTTTGTGTGTTTAGCTTTTCTGTCTATTCACAATGTGTTTGCAGTTTCCAGGATCACAAACATGCTTCCAGGGTTAACTCTTGCCTTGCAGAAGGATCCGTTTTCCTAAGACTAGCTCCAAAGCCAAAGCTGCAGCCACCTACTCCCTCAGCAGTCTTATGTCCAAGGCAGACGTTCTCCAGTTTGCTCCAGATTAAGGGCAGCGTTCCCTTTCTTTGGCCTGTGAGGAGACCACAGTGGCATTGGTCCCTGGGAGTCAATTCTCCTTTCCTTCCCTTCCTTTGACCCAAGGCCTTCATAAGCTGTGGCACTGCTTTACACCATGAAGCTTTCCTTCTTACTTCCTCCCTCCAGCCACAGCAGGTTGCCTGAACCCTTTTTTGAACTCATTTTTGTTTTTTCTAGAAACGCTTTTCAACCACTGATACATGTTTCCACTTTTCCTTTCCACAGATGTAAAGGCTGGCAATGTTACATTCTTGGAGTATATAAAACCATCTCCTATATTTCTCTCACCATCATCTTTGGAGGTCTGTGTAGCATCCATCCTTACATTTCTTGACCACAATGTTTTCCTTATCTTTACGCTTCCTTGGCTTAGTCAAAGTATTTGCTTCCAATTCCAACCTTAGCAAATTTGTTGAGTTTCATATGAGAGAGGCAAACACAAGCTTCCCAGCTCCTTATATTTAAAATTCCTCAGTAATTTTCCCACTTCGTACATTTGTCAGCTGCATAGCGTAGGTATTTTAATGAAGATGCTAGCTCAGCGTTTATTTTATCTATTCAGGTAACGTGCAGTAAAGCGTGTTGCTAATCATCATTGTCCATTGCAACATATTTTCCTTCTCTGCCAATTGCTAACTGGGGAGCCCTTGCCCTGTCATTACTTTTTTAATTCCTTACAAATATCTAAGGTGCTAACCAGGTTGCTTTTCTGTAGTAGCGGATAATTTATTTGTCTCCATGGAGATAAACTATTGGCACTTTTATTCATGCTGTTTAATCATTTAAAAATACTAATTCTCTCAGAAATCCTGAGGTTCTTGCCTGATTCCTCATCCTGACCAAGTTCCTAGTGAAATCCTCTAAGCATCAAAACCAGAAAACTGATTTTCGATTTTTTTAAAAAGGAAAACTGTTTACAGATCACTGGTGGGGGCTACTTACTATGAATATTTTGCAGAATAAAATAATGTAGTATGTATTTATATTGTGTCTTTCCTCAGAAAGTGCTTTTGAACCTTTTAAATGGCCATAAGAAGCAGGAGGACATTATGTATCACTGAAATGTGTAACACCAGACATGAAAACACTGCACTTTTGAACAACTTTGTAGGCTTCCTCATTAATGGAGAGGTAAAATGAGCACGTAAAATTAACCTCCTGTCAGTATCTCACTAGTTTCCAAAGAAGGTGATCTGAGCTCCAGATCTACCCAAGGAACTTGTATCATTCTTCCAAGTTAAAAACCAATGAGCTGTAGCATCCTGGTGCCATCTTTGCCTATCTGGACAGCACAGACAGCCTGAATTCTATGACTCATACGGTGTCTGTGCAAAGAGGGGAAAACTGTCTATAGAAGAAGGAAAGAAGAAAAGGCGCTTCCACAAATCCTGCTGTGTCAGTGGATAGGTTAATTCCTGTCTGCACTCTGAGATGAGGCTGTATCTCAGCCTTAAGAAAGGAAAAAAATTACCGTCTGGTTTGCAGATTTGGAGTCAGATCCTGGCCCGTACCCCCCCTGCCAGCAGAGCTTTCTGACTCGTGCTGCCCGCTAAGTTTGACTCCAGTCTGGCTTGGCATTCTCTAAAACCAGGGATTGTCTCCAGTGACTTCTGGGGATGCTGGCTCCATCCTGGATTCCTCACCCTCACCACAGATGCTTTCAGAAACATTCTGCAGGGTACCATGACTCTATTTAATTTTTCTTTCCTAGACTCAACTAATTTTGTGGGTTTTTTCCCATGGCTGAAGGAAACCCTGCCTCAAAGTGGCTTGGGAGACAACATCAAAGGGAACACACTATTTTCTTCTTTCTCTTCTTTGGAGTAAAATATTCTCAGGGACTT
This sequence comes from Eurystomus gularis, assembly GCA_013400335.1. NCBI lineage: Eukaryota > Metazoa > Chordata > Aves > Coraciiformes > Coraciidae > Eurystomus > Eurystomus gularis. The sequence continues at coordinate 221,020 of VZZY01006432.1, read as the reverse complement.
TTGGATGGCCTTCCTTTTCACTGCCATCCCTGAATGAAGTTGTGGGGCAGAGGCAGCTCAGCTCTGTTGTGCTCCGCTCCGCAGTCCTGTGAGTAACCACCGAAGTGACAGATACTGCAGCCTCTCCTTATGTGCACAGACCCTTTGAAGTCACTTCAAAGGGGTTGTTTGCAAAGGGGCTGCAGGTACAAGGCGGTTCAATATGGCCAATACCATCTCTACTGTTTAACGATTCAAACATTATTTCTTATGAGCAAACAGAGGCATTTTTTTTATATTGTTGACACTGATCCTCTAGCTTAGCAAAGGGCACTCGTGCAACATTTTCGGACTCAATTTATCATCAGCCCTAGGCATTCGTTGCACTTTTCTCATCATTAGGGAAGAAATAAAAGCCATTCGCTAATCCCCAAACCACTTTGTTCCTCTATGGCCCTTCAAAGAGCAGGGCCCCTAAATGGTGATTAAGGCCTCTAGAGACCTTTCTGAAGAGAGATTCCTTTCCTTCCCCGTATCAGGCAAGAAGGAATCAAATTCTCTAGCTGGGTAATGTTTTTTTAATTAATACCACGAGACTGAAAATAAAATAAAATAAATACTTATATGGGGCTTTAACCTTTTATATAGGCTTTTTGTGTTGCCTTTAAATAAAAACAACTCTCTCTGCTCAGCTTGTGGATTTTAGGGTGATGATGTTAATTTGGAGGCTGAGGCAGAGATGACCGGAGCAGGGAGTTAGGCCAAGCTCTACCTGATCTCCCACTGAAGAAGCAAGATCTCCTTGTGCCCTCTTGCCCTTGGCCTTGGAATGTTGTCTGCGCAAAGCCAGAGGAACTTCAACCCCCTCGGCAATGCGAGGACACGGGGAGCCAGGCTGAGCCCCAGCTGTGCAGCGGCTGCCAGATGTGGGGCTTTGCCGTGGGTACGCTGACCCTCTGGGAGCAGCTGCTCGCCCGCGGAGCCTCCTCTCCCCGGCTCCGGGTGTTTGCTGACAGACGCAAACCCACAGCACCCGCAGCTGTGGCAAACACTTGGTGTTCTGCCCCTTGGTGCAAGCTGAATTCCCTCATGTATGTGCAAAATGTGGGGAAAAATACTGGCATCTGCGGTCATTTGCATGGGTGTGAGTCAGGTGCTGGGCAAAAGTTCAGCAGAAAATACCCACCCCAGGAGCGGGAAAATTTAGAGGCCTCCCTTTCTATTTTATGACACTTCTATTCTTTATCTGTGTGTTCTTTCTTCTTCCGTGGAGCCCTTTCCAGAAGCATGTGCTCTATGAATACTGATTTGAGACAAAACCTGGAGTTAGAAGCTTTCTCCCTCTCCCTTCCAGGCTGGATGGTCACATTTCTTACTTTCCTTTGAGCACAGCAAAGCTTTTTTTAGCTCTGCTGCTGCTGTTAGAGGCCTGGGGACACAGGTGCGTGTGTGGGAGAGCAGAGGCACCGACAGAAGTTGAACGCTCTTTATTTCGCTGTTGGAGGACTTTCTGCTTTTACCTCCACCCCCAACCAGAGAAAACATGGGGGGTTCAGAAGAAGCCCCGTATGACAGAAATTAAATGTTTCATCTCTTACAGCTTGCTTCAAAAGCTCAGCGCACTAGAAAACTGTGATGAGTCAGCAATACCCATGAAAGGAAAATAATTGACACGGTTCTTCTTATGGCAGTGTTTCTAGGCCTGCTTTGTTTCAAGCCTCCATTTTAGGAGAATAATGGGAAAAGCGCTGTTTTAAAAGCCCCCTCCTGACATCAGTGAAACTGATACTCTTGTTTAAAAAATTCATTAGGTCACCCCACAGGTAAGGGCAATGGTACTGGAGCTGTAAGGAGGCTGCAGAGCTGCCACCACTTCCACTGGGCCATGCGGGAGTTGGAGGTCCCCAACCGACAGCTCAGCCCAGTGATCCTGGCTGGTGATTCCGAAAACGCAGCCCAGGGATCAGCACTGCCCTGTCCCAGCTCTGCCCGTGTCCCAGCCCAAGGATGTGGCGTGCAGAATGGGTCTTCTTAGGGGCTCCAGTTTTGGTGTAGGCCTCAATAAATGATCCCGAGGATCTTCTAGAAATGGGTGCTGGTGGTGCCCACGGGAAGAGGAGGAGGAGGGCAGTTCTGCGGTGGTAAGCGAGCAGAAAAGCTCTGCTGTTATCTGTAGTGAACATCACAGCACTTTGCCAGACCTTCTGTAAGGAAGACTGGTTTGTGCCTTTTGTGCCAATCACTGGCCAAACAACTGCTAAGCTATCTTCTCTCGATTCAGGCCCTCTGGTGTAAATCTGGAGTGAGCCGGTGCGAGTCAGCGGAGGCTCAGCAGCGCTAACCGAGCAGAATTTATCCCTTGGGTTTTTCTCGCCCCTGGCGAATTCATCTGTCATCGGGAAGAAGCAGAAACTTGTAATTAACGGAGAGGCAGGAAGGGAAAAGCAGAGTTCAAAGCCGTCTGCCAAAAGAAAACGATCCCGGCCGAGTCTCCCATGATTGTGTCTGGGATGACAATCGCAGCCCAGCACTCCCAAGGACAGCTTATTGTTGTGCCGTGCTCCCCATCCCCAGCCACGGCCATTGTCTGCCTGCCCTGCCTCACTCGCCGAGCTGTGAGCTGCCAACCCAGAGTTAGGGCTCTTCGGGGGCTAAAGGTCAACTGGCAGCTTTGCGATCCTTCGGAGGATGTTATAATGAGATCACGGGGCGGTGTTC
>VZZY01006432.1:198230-217387 GCA_013400335.1 Eurystomus gularis | reverse complement strand
CTCGATTAGAAAGGGCAAAAAGTCAGCTGGCTTTGAAATGAACTCGCTCAGCGGGAGCGGTGGAAGCATTTCCAGCAGACAGCGGGAAGGCGTTTGTTTTCTTGGCTGGCACCGAAGCGCCGGCTCGCCCTGCCGCGCACAGGGCCTGGCCTTCTGTGGGGNCGCGGCCTTGGCTCTGCCGGGGCAGGAACCGCGTCCTCGCCTCCCCGGTAACGGCCGGTGTTTGCACATCTCCCTGCGGGCTGGGCGAGCAGGGATCAGAAAATGACCAGAAAGGCTCGCATCCACATTTCTTCTTCTTCTTCTTCTTTTTTTTTTTTCAATAGTTATTTTTATTATGCAACCCACTTTTCAGGATGCTATTTTTCATTTGATTTTCCAGTGTCTCCTACTTTGCGTAATCCCCCCTCTGCCTAGCTCTGCTTGCAAACATTGGCCCGTCCATTTGTCATTTCTCAACCTCCAGGCTAATTCTCAGAAATAAAACACAAGCCAAAGAGCGAGACAACGGCTGACAGCGGAGCCGGGGCTCCACAGACGCCGCAGGTCCAGAGGGCAGCTTGCCCCCAGCTACAGGGCAGGATCAGCCCCACGCTCCGCAGCTCTCGGAGTCCCGGAGGCTCACTGTGAGGCTGATCAGTGCAGCTGGGATGAAAACTGGCAGCAAGGAGAGACTGTCCCGAGCTCCGGCAGTTGTGAGTCCTGAACTGGGAAAGTCGTAGCGGTCCACCTTGATTTGTAACGAGTGGCCCTGCAGTATGGGCACCAGAGGCATTTTTCTTCTGCTCTTCTCAGGGCTTTACAGACTGGACGGGAGCCCTACCATCTCCACTGACAGGATTTGTCACTCAGCTGCAGACTGAAGCGAGCAGCAAATGACTTGTGCTTAGTGTGACGGGCACACAAGGGCACCATGCATCCCCTGCCTGCGGGTCCGTCAGAGGGAGACTTCCCAGGCTTCAGGTGGTTTGCCTCCTACAGATATCACAGTTTATCTCAAAACCAGTCCTTAACTGCTGTCTTGCTGAATGACCTTCTAGCAAAACTGTTCAAACTCAGCCAGGTTTGGCTGACCTGGCCTGGATGAAAAATTCCCACAGCTATGGTGGCAGAGCTGCTGAGGTGGAGGGAGGGATGACCAGCACTTTGAACAGCAACTGCTGCAGCCAGACCAGCTTCAGGAGTCCTGTTCCCAGCAGGATGTCCCTTGGCACCAGGGTTTCCATCTGGCTGGCAGTGGGCTTGGCCACACTTCCATGATCATCCAGGTTGTCTGGTTGCTCACCAGCATGGTTTTAGACCAGTCTTCTATATCCCTCTTATAAGGGATGAGGCCACTCATCAAAAGATAGAGGGGAAAGAAAGTTTAGCTGTGTGGATATAAGCGGTGTTGTGGCACTTGGCCTCATGAGCCCTGGCCTGTTTATTTAAGAGAACAGACACAGTTCTGGTAGAGTAAGCCCAGAGCTCTACAGCAGGGGTTTGCTACTCCCAGGTCACAGCCAGCCTGCCACATGACAGACTCTGACACTGCTTTGGGTCACAGGAAATTAAATCTCAAGACAGAGCCTGGCAGACTCTGCAAAGAAAGTGTCCCCTGCTGTGCATCTTTTGCTCGGTCCCCTTGCTCACAGTCCAGCCAAGGTCAGGGAAAGACACAGGAAGATGGACAGATCTTTATGTCTCCTTCTGTAAGAGATGTCTGTGTTCCTCAGTGTAAGGGAAGCTTTGAGCCCTGGCTGCCGCCAGCCTTGTCCACACAAGGTATTTCACTGCTTAGCCAGAGTTCCTTACAGTGCTGTCTGCTGCAGTGTTTGGGGAGGGGGATACGTTCACGGTTGTTTATTGTTTCTTCACTTTTGGAAAGAGTGTAAGGATTGTTCCAGAAGTTGTTGGTAGACAGCAAACCCCGAGTTCATGTGGTTTTGATATTCATACGCTATTACACTTGTAAAATGAGAACTGGAAAGATGCATGGGGCAGTGTCCCCCAGTTCTCTGCGTTCAAGCTCCAGTGGCTGCCATGGGCACAGCTGTGCTCACTGCCTAATCTTGTCATTTTGCCAGGTCTAACCTTGCTGGAGGAGATCAACTCAGCTTTCTTGTGAAGCTGACATAGCCTTGTAGGAGAGCAGTAGGGTCCAGGTGCCCCACTCTTTGGCCAACAGCCAGGCTTCCTCCAGCTGGTGCTAACCATGGGAATATGTTCCTTCTGGTGTTTTTTGCTGAAGTCTCCCAGCTCAACCTAGGTTGACCCTATAGGGCTACAAAACCTCGTTCAGTGCTACATTACTCAAAAGCCTTGACTGCAAAGAGGAGAGGAGGTGCTTCTCCAGCTCATTGACTGATCTGGGGTTCGGCCCAGCTCACTTGCTGAATAGCTCACTGAGTCTGGTCCCTGCTGCTGTCACTCAGGGGTAACCTTACACCGTGGTCAATCCACCCCTGTGAAAGTGCTGCAGGACATAGAAGGATTGCTTCCACCTCCTCACACATGCAGCTAAGCAGTCTGTTGTCCTGAAAAGAGAGAAACAGATTCTTTTGAAGACTCTGCTGGTTGACAGCAGAGCACTACAGAAGACATTTGTTGTACAAAACAACAAAGACTATGAAAAAATAGAGACTTTTATACCGTGCAAGTTTTATAGATAGATTGAAAACTTTTCATGGCTTTATGAGCCTTTTTCATGGCCTTTTATGAAAGGTGACCATCGAATGAGGTGGGAAGTCAGAGCTACAGATGCATTTGAACCTCAGACATTTTGGCAGGTTTTGGCCTTTGGGTGAGGAGGTGCTGATGCAGGAGGCAGCACGGGGAACACTTGCAGTTCCACAGAGGATGGTTAAGGCATACAGAAACTCACCTTTGACTTTCCAGTGGTAACAAGACTGAATCAGTGTAACTCCACAAACACTGACCAGCAGGAGCTTTCTGTAGAGCGTTTTACAACAAAACAGAAAGCAGAACTCTTTCCAGAACAGGATTTTGGAGAGATAAATGCTTCAATTTATTCAAAATTTGAAATGAATATGCTGTGTCAAAGTCACTGAAATGTAATTTAGTTTTGAGGGTTTAGTTAATGTATTCTAAAACATAATTTAAATAAAATTGCTGTTAAATAAACTGCTGTAAATCTTTCCTATATTATGAACTCACCAACATTTTTGATAATTCATCTGAATGCTCAGTAGGAGTGGTCCTCCAAAGCTTACCCTTTACCTTCAGAGAAGACCCACCAAATAGGCATATCAAGAAACAGGATGATGTTGTCCTTCAGGCAGCTTGAATTTATTGTGTCTTGATGAGATCCTGGCTAGCCTTTTACCTGGAACAGGAAACTTTTCTCCTTGTTTACTGCCTGCTTGCAATATAATTTCTTTTCGTTGCTGCTGCTCCAGTTTTCACGAGATGCAGCAGTTCAGCTGGGAAACAACCCATTCCTGCGGATTTCTCTGCAGGACGCTCCTATCTCACATAACCACTGATCCCTTTCTCAGCTGAAAGCAAACCTCCGTGTGAAACGCATTCATTCAGCCACCTCAGCACACTCCTTTCTTCTATTTTTTTTTTTAACTTGAATTCTGGCTCCCAGTGTTTTGGTCCTGGTTCACAATGGAGGAGGAAGGTGTTCCACTGGAGAAGGATTCGGTTTTGAAAGTGCCTGCGGTGCTGGGGAAGCTCACAGGTTGCAGCCAAGCAAGGCAAGACTGCAATTCCAGGAAGGTATGACTAACCCAATTTCCACGTTGACTTAGCACACGGAATGTCCTGGTAAATACAGCACCTCATGGTGGTGGAGATGGGGTGCCGGGGTTAGAGTTCAGTTAATTTATGGCCAGGCAGCACAGATCAGAAGACTCAGCCCTTTGATGTCAGCTCTGTTATCGGCGCGGGCTGGCTGGGTGTGTGAGATGAGCCGTGTGCACTATAAGGTTGCAGAGCAGGATGTTGTTTCTTTCCGGGCAGGCAACAGGAGATGCTGCAGAAATAGAGTGGTATGTCTGTCAGAGCTGGTGGGATGCTGACAAAGGAAAGTGGGTCTCAGAAGGGCAGGGGGAAGGAGGTCACCAATGAAACAGCCTACAAAGGTGGACATCTGCAAATGCACACTCCCTGAGCTGTTTAACCCACCGTGGCCTTCAGAGACCATCTACAGAGTAGCTGCACGTGTGGGACAGCTCCTGGGGGCTGGCAACAGCAGCAATGGCCTTTGGTCCTCAACACCCATTCTGCTAGAAGTTGTTCAGGATGTTGTCTGGCTATGGAAGATAAATATTTCTCTTCTCCTGTCTGCACATGTCACCCAAACAAGGGATCCTGTGAAGAGATGTAGACACAGGACCGTGATGGACCTACTTAAAGCTTCTCTGATCAGTCTTGGACAAGCTGCTCTCACCTCTTCTCATTCCCTCTTTCCTCCTAACAAACCACCTGGTACTTCCTTCAAAACCTTGTACGAGAGTTAATAGTGAAATGTCGTTGTATTTTCAGGTAAAACAAAACTAGTTTCCCTTAAAAACATACGCTGTACTCAGAAGGTGGAATTGGGCAGTGTCTTGGCACTGCCCCTCCTTGTTGCACCTACCCAATGGCTCCATAGCATCTCCACTGGTGATTAATGAGGACACCTCTGCCATGTCCTAAGAGGTGCCTGGTGCACCACGAAGCACCCGTGGGATCTCTCCTTCAGTGACTGCAGCGTGCAACATGGGAGCTATTGCATTCACTGTCATGTACACTTTTCTGTAGATTTAATTAAAAGAGGAAAGATTTACAGGGGCATTGAAAGCATTATAACAAAAGTTTTCCACGCTTCTGAATTGTGATTCCTTTCACAGAAAAGAGTCCAGGAATTTGTATCTGAAAGTGTTCACGTACACCTAAAAGAAACAAACAGCAGCCTTGTTATTTACCATGTCCAAAAACCATTGGAAACTGGAGAGTAGCCCACGAAAAACACCAAAAAAGAAGAAATCTTGTGTAATGGGTGAAGCCAAGGAAGCGCAATCCAGTGATTAAGGCAGGCACAGGAATGCCAGGAGGTCTTTCTGGCAACAGTTTTATTCCTGGCTTTACCACAGGCTTCCTGTGTGACTGGACAGGCACCGGAGGGATGGACAGCGTAAGCACATCTCGGCACACGCTGGGATTGTGGCCAGGCAGTTGGTGCGGTCAGGACTTTGCTCTTGGAGCAACTCATGAGCTGCTCTTGAAACCCAAGCTAAGGAGCACAAGGCCTGGTCTGGAGTAGGGATCTGGGGAAGAGCCACCACGGGAAGGTTGTCCCGTGCAGGAGCAGGGACAGGCATCGTCTTGGCCATGGTATCATTGCCTCCAGGCAGGCTGGCTGACCCCACTGGGGCTTGTGCTAGCTGGAACAAAGCAGAGTTTTGAGTTATGACTTTCTGAGCTCAACTCAGTGCTGCTCAAGGACAGCAGAGCAGCATGTGGCCTCCTCCTCTGCACCCACAGTCCCTCCTCATGTGGTCACAGTGGAGAATACTGGACTTGGGAGGCTTTGTAAAGCTGCGCTCATTGAAGCACACCTTCTTAGGGGAAAGAAGAAGACGGGATTGAAATGCAGGGGGTCATTCATGGTCTAATCGAAGGGACTTTGCCACCTTCTCTTATCACCCTCCAGCTGAGTTTCCCCTCCACAGGCAGGATGAGAGAGGTGGGCAAGGGAGGGACATGGATCCAGAGGCACTGGCCACCCTCTTTCTAATGGTTGCACATTAAAGGTGACTGCCCTGGGGTGTCTGTGTCCACCCCACTGGCTGCCTCACCAGGCTCAGATAACAAACACAGCCCTGGCTGCACAGCAGATCTGTCGTGGGGATTATCTGCTCGTTTGAAGTGAAATTTAGCTGGTCTTAATCAGAAATCTAACCGCATCAGGTTCGCATTAGCTTGTGCGGAGGTAGTAGTTTCACACGCTGACATGGTAGCAATTAAGCGAGTCGCTACTAGTTCTTACCCCAGGGTACAACTTTGTTTTGTTCCTTGCAGATTAGTGGGGCTTGTGCAAGTTTCCACATAGTTTTCTTTCCTGTAGACCCTGACTATTTCATGTTGAGCCCTCTGGGACTGTTTATTAGACCACACAAACGGTAATTATTTCCCAGAGGTGGACAGCGTTCCAGACCTCTAGCATGGCCAGTTATAAAAAATGTTATGAATCCGAGCAAGGGAAGGGATTTCACTAAGCCAAAGAAGTCTTAAAACTACACAAATACAAGGAATGAAATATTTTTGAACGGCAGGAACAGAAGACAAATACTCATTTCAAAATGCATCATTATGCCTTTCTTGGCATGGGAGGTGAAAGCAAGGGAGAGCTGCTCCTGGGTCCCTCTTCATTTCCTCCCTTGGCTCCTTGGCTTGGACAAAGCCAGAAACCTCATATCCTTTTCATGTAAAACCCTCCTGAGGGACCCAATTATAGCCTGGTTACCCCTCACATGAACCCACCGGGAGAACCCATGCTTATTTTAAAGACAGAGGCTGAAGACCTGACATGTGGGAAGGGGCTGGGCATGTCCCACCCTTGGAAAGGAAGAAGTCCACATGGAAAAAGAAGAGGTGAGATCCCTAAGTTACAGCCGATCAAGGTGAACACATACACCATCAATTATCTGAGCCAAAACTGAGCCCCTTGCCACTAGCAGAGCAAATGCTTTTCACAAGATGAGCTGCTCTCAGATGAGTTTTCAGCATGTGGCAGTTTTTCATCTTGAGGACCACATGCTTCTGTGTGGCAACTGTCTTTTCCTAAACAACCCTGTGTCTTGTAGATGCTGTAATGAAAGGACCATGACTTTCTACAGTTCTCTCTTACAGTATTCTGAGGCGGTCATGCAGGGGAGTATCTTATTCCAGAACCATTGTGTTTCTCTTTGCATTTGCATCAGTCAGAAGTGAATTATTTTCATGTGAAATGAGAGACAAAATTCACATCTATTACCTCAAAAATGTAAAATTCTATAGCCAAAATTTCTTCCACCTTCTAGATTAAACCATAAAAATACACGAAGAAGAAAAATGCATACAACAGCAATTTGCTGCCTGGTCAAGGGCAGCAGATGATCACATTACCCCAATGTTATCTTGTTAACATGCAGTAACTTAATCTCATTAAATAATTTCATAACAGGCTGATATTTATTGATCCCAAATATAGAGAGAGTCATTCAATGTAAGAGAGGACGGACCTAAGCTAACATTGCTGTTGGATGACTTGGGCAACTTCTCCATGGTATCTGAGTCCCCTGAAAGCTGTTTGAAGAGCTGTCATTGCTCATACACAGGACTGGCCCCAGAGAGGCTTCTAGAAGGGAACCCACCTAGGCTGGATGTTTTGTGCTCCCACAAGCACAGCAAAGCCGAAGGAGCGGGCGAATGTAGGAAGGCAAGTATGAGTTTTCTCAGCTCTGGCGTCTACATTTCACAGGGGCTACAACATACAAATACAAATAACACGCGAAGCGAGGAGGTCAGCATTTCTAACACGCTCAGCCTGGATCTTCACAAAGATCGCCACAACAGCTGTTAAGTCTGTAGAGCTTTTGAAAGGCAAACATGAACGCTGGCAAGCAAAGGTGATGGCAAATCCAGCTGTAAACCACCAGCTGAGGATTTTATTGAGATAGCGAATGGCTTGCTGCAGAGACCTGACTCCGGTCACGCTTGTGGGCTCGGCAAGTGTCCTCTCTGCCACCCGTGCCTCATGATGCAGCTGGCAGGTAAGAAACAGCCCAGGGCCGCGTAGCTCTCCTTTGCTGGTACATGCTCTTGACAGCTTTTTGGGAGTACTTGGAAGGGGTGTCCACATCAAGGCTGGATTTCCAGTTCAGAGAACCAATTCTGGCTCCATTAACGCCTGTGTCATTTGGAGGGGGCTGAGCTCCAGGAAGGATCAGGAAGGTCTCAGCTCCAGCAGCTGCAAGCTATACCTGGCTGGGAATCAAGTCCATGGGCTTCTTACCTAAGAAGGTGGATTTTTGCTAGCCTGTATCAAACTCATCCTGTTACCAGCGGCAAAACGGTGGCATGAATGAGGCCGCTGGCAAACCAGCCATAGTCCTTGGTAGACTTATCCAGCTGGTGGCTGGTTCTTCACAGCTGGGGTTACCTGTTAGCATCTCTGGCATGCTGTTACACCTAGGCTCTGTGCTGTGGAGCACTCCTCCTCCTCCAGCTCCATGGGATCCTGCAGGCTGTTTGTCTCCGTAATTAATAGGTTATCTCTCACATTAGCAGGGCAATAGCTATTTTTATATCCTTGTAGCACTTTAACTGGGAAAGTGTTGTACGTTGCCTCAAGGAAGATGGGGGTGTGAGATTTCCGGGATAACATAATCGTTTGAATGCCCTCCTCCACTGTTTTGCCAACAGAGTGAAAAGCAACATAGAATATTTGCGGCGTTAGTGCCCCCAAACCCAGACTCCCTGTTTAAGTTTTAGATTCTGTTTCTTTACAGAGACACAAGTGACAAAAACTCCAATAAGCACAATTTCAGTGGCTTTCTAAACTTCTCCTGTAACAGAGCAGGTGTGTGGTATTTTGTAGGGCTTACAGAGTATTAAGACAAAATCAACTGACAGTTCAAAGGAGGCTGGGAACAGAAATTCTTGTTCCATACATGATACCATTCCTGATGGCAGCTACCACTTACATTTCTTGCTGTTTGCTTTTCAAGAGGTCAACAGCCAGTGTCGGCAGGGAGGGTTTGCCCAGGAGTTATAATATTCCAACTGTGTTGTTCCTTTCAGAGCTGCTAATGGGAGCTCCCATCTTTTATTGGTCCAAGGTAATAATGTTCTTTCCATATTTTCTTTTTTTTCACTGCATCAGAACTACTCTTTTAAATTATGTGTATATATATGTATGTTTCCCATTAGACAAAGCTCTCCCTCCCTAGTATTTATGAAAAAGTATAACAATGAAGATATCGACTTCCAGTTTTGAACCGCAAGATTTATATTTCTCCAAAGTAAATACTGGCCTTGGTTGTGGCATAGTCAATGTTTACCTTGAGTGAAATAAATCTTGCTGACAACCAAAACCTGAAGTCAATATTGGCTTGCTGTAATCCAGCTGGTATAAAGTAATCAGTTTGCTTTATATTACCTGAATGCTTTATGCAAATATTTTCAAGTTAAAGGTGGGCTCTACATTCCTGTAGTTGTAAATGTGGTAGTGAAACCATCCCCCCATTTTCAGTCAACATAAACCTGAGAGCTCTCCAAGAGAGCATATGAAAGCTCTCCTATCTCAGAAACAATCTGCGAGTGACTGATTAACTGTCTAATCTGTGTACCTACTCTGAGGCCCATTACTCCAGTGTCTTAAGAGTCTTCCAAATCTTTAAGAGAGGCAAAATTTGCAAAGAAAAAGACCAGGTGATATAGCTGAGAAAGTGGATAAACTAGGCACACAAACCTTAGATCTAAAGATATTGAGTCTTCCTAAAAAAACCTGCATCTCATTTATTTAGACCATCAGGTCTACAGCAATATCATTGCTACTACTGCCTCTGAGGAGAGAAATAATTTCTTCCTCTTAATCCATGGGAAAACATTTTAATACTCAAAAGAGGCTCTTTTAAAATGGATTTCTTTTGGTAACCAAGCTTTGGCAACCATCTCATTTATCTACCTTTCTGTTTATCCATCTATTGATCAGTCACTCCCCACTCAATACCATTGAAGCCTGTTGGCCAACACCCATTGCCACTGACAGATGGCAGATTTAAACTCATGAAGATTCTACAGGTTTTATGCAAAACTGATGAACAAGAGAGACCTAGATTAGTCTTCCATTGGCCATGCCAGAGGAGTCAGCATGCCCAAGCCTTCATGCCCACTGCAGCATAGTCTGCCTCCTGCCCATGTGCCAGCCTGCAGGTGTGGGCAGCAGCACCGTGGAGCGCACTGGCAGCTAGAGGTTTTGGGTTTGCATCAGGATGTAGAGCATCATTCCATAGGAAACAAGGTTTGATTAATTCTGCTGACGGCAGAAAAGCATCATTTCTTAAATTTTTGTGCGTAACAAAGTGTACTGTACCAGTACACACACAGAGAGAGAAAGTTGAAATGAGGTCATTCACTTCATTTACAGTTCCAAAAGGGATGGGCATCTTCACAGAGTATTTTGCAATTACTGTGACCAATGCACCCAGAAGCCTGTCTTTTAGCTGGAGCTATGTCGCTCCATTGCAGTGGCTGTTGTAGGCAACTGTGGCCATGAAGTCTGAGTGAAACACCCTCAGGCAGCTAAACCAGTCTCAAATAGGCTTTGCGTATCAGGCCAGAAATCATGAGCCGCTTTCCATATTCAGTGAGAAAACAGGAAAAAGAACAGAGAGCTTTCAAATGACTCACTGATGGGCTGGAGGTTTTTTGTCCTTGCTGGCGCTTTTTCATTTCTAAATATAAATAATGAGTTGCAAGAACAAAAAAATTGTTAACTAGATTAAGGCCTGATGAAGTTTTGTAATTGTTAAAGTGCACAGAGTTGCTTTGCTCGATTATTTTTCCTTTGGTTCAGGTTACTTGTGCAAAGATGTTGGTGGTCTGTACAAATCCTTAAAAGATATCGGAACACAGCACTCACCACTCCCTGCAGTGCAATTTTGCCTGATTAGCAATCTCTCTGGGAGGTCAGTGGCTGGAACAGTTCGTGAGTTGCATTGTAAAAGAAATAAATAATAATAAATTATAATGCTTAAGGTCAGTGGAAGACCATAGGCGCAAAAAGTTCTATAGACTGTTAGTGCTACATTAAAACCTAGTTTTCCCCTCAGTAATACTGTAGCCATGCCTAGGGAGAGGGATGCTCTCCACCAGGAAAAGGAACTGATGGGGCACTGCTAAGGACTATTTGCTTGTCATGGTTGCCAAAGAGGGGGCCAAGTCAGAGATTATTTCATGGAAATAATGAAGTTGGCAATGCACATGCAAATGCCCTCCATATTTCTATAGGAAGCCTTCCTCGCCTGCCACCTGTTTCCTGACTAAAGCAGGCTGTGATGCAGGGTAGACTCTGCTGGTCTTTGCCTCATTAAGCTTCTCCACATTCATGGTGGGTGAATCTGGCTCCCAGACAGACCGTGCTGTGTGACCCACTGGAGCACCAGCAGTGCCCACTCATCTGCAGAGGGCTGGGTTACCAGCTACTTGATCACATCTCTCCTGAAATTCTAGCTCCTTATTGAAAGCTAGACTGCAAGTATTTTCCCAATTTACCTACCAAAGAAACTGGAGCTACTGCGTGGATGTGAAATGTTTGTAAATGGCAAAAGTGGCTATGAACAGAAAGTAGGACGTGCACAATGGTATGAGGATGCCAGCCTTGAAACCTTGCACAGTGACTCTGCAAAACACTTCCTTCCATGGCAGGAAAATGACCCAGCCTTGCTCTGGGCCAGACAGCCAGCCTGCACCTTCAGAAATTCAAAATAATTTCCTGTACTCTGACCTGAGGAGGGTATCACAAGACAGGTAACCCAGAAAGGGGGCCTAATCTCTTACGAAAAAACAAGGTTGGGGGATGAGATAAATGACAATGTCCAAGTATTAATGTGACACTCAAAGAAATGCCCTTTAAAGCTGACTCACAGGGAAGTGCTTCACTGTTTCCAAAACCTAGGACTTGTTTTCCCCACAGAGAGGACAGGAAAACCCCAAACCAAACAGACTTAAGATACTTCAGTTCTCCCTGACCCAAGTGAAAGCAAAACAAAAGTGTAGAAATATTGGAACTTCGTAGAGGATGGAAATTTAGACTTTTACCTAGCTGCAGTCCCACAGTGGCAGGGCAGACTGACAGCCATTTCTTGGGGCTTTTCCTTAGACATTACCGGAGCTGTGTAGGGAAGTGCAGGCTACAGCTGCACTGAGCCTGACTGTGGTTATTAGCAGCAAACCTCTGCTTTCACAAGCTTGTGCCTGGTGAAAGAGAAGCAAATGCAGTCTTAGACCTTCTCCTGCTTCTGGCTGGGTGCTTGGCACTCCCCCTTCGATGTACCAGGTTAGGACCTGCCTCCTCCTGAGCATGCCGGTGTCTTTGCTGAGCCTGACCACGGTGATCAGGCCAGTTGCCCACGGTTGAAATGAGAAGAGCCCCAGCTACGACTCTGCCTACGGAGGGTCACTGACTGCAGCAGCCCCCTCGTCTGCCTGCAGCACTGCCCTTGCTCGCACGCTCTCAGCCCCCCACTTCTTTCCTCAGTGTGCAAAACTGGAGTGATCATGGAGGATCACTCTAAACCAGTAGGACAAGGACTTCTAGTGGCAGAGGAGCACAGCCCCAGGGCTTGCTGAGTGAGGGAGGATGGGTTTTGGCCTGATGTGACACCAGGGGTCAGTGGGACCCTGGCACTCCTGCCCGGTGCCTGTGTGCCACGCTGCCTGCACGGTCTGAGGCTGCTCTGGTGTGCTTGGCATTTAAAAGCAGCAGGGCTGTGGGTAGGAGGATTTAGCTGGAGAGCTAAAAGAAAAAAAAAATCTAAACCAATCAAATGTTGAGTCTAAAACCAAATCCATGCTCAGGTACTTGGTCTTACCATGTGACTTCACCTTGCTGTCTGACGCCTGCACTAATAAGCAAATGCCATGACTCAGGTAATTCTCTCCCTCTCTCTGGGTCTCATTTTGTTTTGCAAGCCATGGCATGAGCTAGCTTGAGCCTGGCCATAAGAATCTGACTCACTTCCTAAGGTCAGGCTAAAAGAACCTGAGGATTTTTTAAAACGCTGCTTTTACCTTCTTAGCAACAACAGAAAGACACTGGGGATTTCTAGAGAAAAAAAAAAAATCAGGTTTGTTAAACAAGATGTTCTTTCCAGCCTGATTGAGTCTATGAGTTACTACTTTTTAGAAGATCTGTGCCTGTCCCATGCCTAGGGTTTGACAGTCAGCACTTCGCTCTTCCCTGAGCAGTCGAGCCAGGGTGAGGAAGAGGGCTGACAGTAAAGCAAAGAATTGTTCAGATATCGCCTAGATCCCTCCAGGAAGTGATCTTTCTGCTTTTACTCCAGACACACGCCTCCCAGCTAGCCAGCAGCTCCAGCTAATTAGCACACGTGATGGGAATAGGAAACAAAGTCACAAACAATAGTAGCGTGGGAACGCACTGTAAACTGCAATTACATAGACCCCCCTTCCTCCCCCCGCCCGCCCCTCACTCTATAAATAAAGGCATAAATAAATAAATAAGTGTATAAATCCAAAAGAGCTGCTGACAATACAGCAGATAAGTGTGGGAGGCAGCGCAAACCGTGCTGGGCAGGAGGTGAAGATGCGCGTTTGCAGGATGAGCAAGAGCCAGCTATTATTTTCATTCCATACTTCACGTATATTGAGGCTGCTTCGTTTCCTTTTGTTTATCCTTCTGCTGGGGCACAACAGAAAAAATGTGTTTGGGGAATTTCAGCACTTGCCAGGTCATGGGGGAGGTCACTCCACTTTTGTTGGGAGAGAGGCAGAAGAAGAAAGAGGGCAATCAAATATCCTCCTTGAGACAGCTTACAAGCACATGTCTCATGCTGTCAGGGGGCTGGGCTCCAGTGTGACACTTCCAGCTTCTTGTCTTCCTGCCAAGCTGAATATGTTTGGTATCTGTTATATATGTGAGAAGTGGTCACCACTTCCCTGGCCCACCACAGCTTTAAGACATATTAGAACAGAGCTATTGTGTGGGATTAAACACATTTGCTGTGGTTTAGACGCTAAGCATGCGACTGTTTGCACTTGCTTTAGAGCAGCGTCGTCAGTGCTGACCGTGGAGGTGTTCATACAGAGCTCACCAGCACGGCATCGCAGTGCTTAAACAGTTAGGTAGCAAGAGGCATGACCCAGTGATTCGGCTTTGTGGCAAGTAAACACAAGTGATTTTTATCGCAGCTGCAGCGGGATGAATCAAAAGAGAGGCCTGGGTATGAAGGGGAAGTTACTGCTATAGCTGACCTGGCATGCCGCTTTGGTAGCTCCTGTTTCCATGTAACTGCGATTATCTGGAATAAATCTTTCAGATGGGCGCTATTGTGGAAGAAAACTGTTTCTCCTGGAATAATTTTTCTTCTTTAAAAGCAGATGAAACGAAGGTCACTCTGAGAACAGTGGGTCCACACAGGGTATTGGTTTTGCACTGCTATACTGGTCAGCTCTGCAGGGGCCGCAAGTCATGGCTTTTCTGAGTGCCATAGGAATGCGGCAGTTTCTAAGTACTGTGAGCAAGACTGAAATCAGGCATCTCACAGGAAAATACCCTCAGTGGCAGTGCAGACCATTGCTATTTTGTTACTGTGTTTTCGCGGCACTTCAAAATTGATTTGAATCTCAAAATAAGCTGCTTTATGACCCCGCAGTTTGGAGTCAAAAACTCTCAGGTCAGATGCTGATACACACGTAGATTATTTAGGAACTAAAAGTTTCCCTAACAAAAAGTAAGTTCAGTACCTAACTTTGTTCTGGCAAACTCAGAGTGGTACTTCTGCTGTTTATTTTTATCCTTGCATTCCATAACGTAATGGAAGAGATAACTGATGATAAGATTTGATTTTGATATCCGCCAATGTCCAAATACTCTGCCTGCCTGGAAAACAGTTTTGCATTCGAACCAGTTGAGTTTAGTCTCTACTTATCTAAAGTAGACAAATCAGGTTACTGTGCCAGGATGTCCCTGATGAAACCTCAGCTGAAGTCCTGACCAGCTCAGGACAATTAAAAATCCCTGGCACTTTCTCCCTCTTGTTGCACATGCTAAACATCCTCTCACAGTTCATCACTCTGTGACTGGGGGGTGTCTTCTGTAGTGGTTGTTTCCCCAGGTCTAACTTCTGCTCAGGTGGCCGATCGCTGTGGGACAGCAGGTGTCTAGTAAATGCCACGGCAGAAAGGTGTGAGGTGAACACAGGTTATCATCTGAGAGAAAATAAAAAGATTCTTTTCCAGGAGTCAGGGCTCGCCACGTCAGACAGGTAATTCACTGTTTTCATTTAACTTGTCTGTGCAATAGTCATCAAAGCTTTTAATAGCTGGTACCTTTAAAAGCAATAAACTATTGCCTGGCTTTGCTTTACTCCAAACCGTGATTACCAACAGCTACAGGGCATGCTCAACTTTCATTTTTATTTTTGCGCAATGAAATTTAGTTCTTGGAAACTCGTTGGGAAAAAAATGATTGTTTCTGTTTGCCGAAAAGTCAGGTTTACCCCTTGAAAGAGCATACTTTTTAATAACAGTTTGCATGGTGGAACAGAGGGTCTGCAAGTTGTTTTCTATCTTATGCTTCGTAGCAAGAATGAATAGCGCGCACACATTTTTCTCAAAGCTGCGTCTCACTGTCAAAAAAACCTCAAAGTAGGTCTCAGACGATAGCCTCTTTGGAGCAGGGACTTCCATACATCACTGTTTAACACAAAGCATGGTTTGAGCACTGCTCTTAGAACACTGAAGTTGCAAAATTGCAAGGGAAAAATGGCCAGTCAGGCTGTTCCTTGATGGACTGTGAGGATTTCGACAGCAGGAAACCAGAGCAAGTTCCTGTATGATTATTCCTCACTCCAGTTATGAGAAAAGTACTGTAGGAACAGAAGAAAACTATTTTGGCAAACTACAGAGGGCTTGGTTGAAAAGAGGTCAACAAAAAGAAAAGCATGGTTTTAGTGTGTGATATATGGTGCACACCGTACTGTGATACTGAGGAATGAACATGGGGATAAATGAACCGCTCAGCTATGGCTGGATGGTGTCTGCAGGTGACCCCTCTAGCATCTGGCAATGCTGACAGAGGCTGTCCTGCCAATAGCATGTTACAGAACTTCTTGTGAGATTTCACACACTCTTAGACACATGGGCTTTATGTCATTTTCCTGTAACTGAGAGCAAAGGTAGCTGCAAATCGAATCAGAATTTTCTACACTGTGCCTCCCCAAGTCAGCCCCCTTTTGTATCTATTATGAAATAGCCATTAATTAACAACCTGGTGTCACTCCTCCTGTAGGGGCTTGGCCTCCATTAGGGCACAGGACAGACCATGCTTTGGGAATGGAAGAAAGGCTGACTACTGGAAGAAGCTGCTGTCTCTAAGAGCCTTGACTCAGAGGGAGGCTTGCACAAAAAAAGGGGTTGAATGGATTGGAAAGGAAACCAGGTGATAAAATAGCCGATGTGCCTGCTTCCCCCTCAACCAGAGGGCTGACTGAACACGAGGTAGCTTTGCCTGTCAGTGGCCTGAGTGCATCTTCACGGATTACCCTTTTATGCAGTTATAGCCCAGGTCTGGAGCTGGAGATGATCTGAAGCCTAATCAGGTAAATGCAAAGACTACCTGCATTGTTTGGAGCCATTCAGAAAAGAAATCTGTTGCACTGCTGCTGTTAATGTGCTGGTAGTGCTAGTCTTGCTGAATTATAGCTATACACTCCTTCCAAGAAATGAGCGCTGAAACCTATGCTGCAGCAGGAGTGTTGCCACTGAGGCATTCCACTTACGGTAAGGACTGTGATGTAAACATCATCCCCGTCCTTGGCCACCTTGAAGACAGGTATGTCTTGATAACCGAGACATCACTAGAGATGCACCAGTGTGAATGTGTAACGTTTATGCTCTTCTGCTGCAGCGGTTGCTCCAGCACAAAGGTGCGCGGCATCTGCATGGCAGAACTTGGGGCAGTGTGCTTAGAGAGCACCCAAGCCTGACTTCTGAACTGGGCATTTGGACCTCAGAGACATGTGGACTTGAATTTCAGTGTTCAGCTCCTGAGAAAACACATTTACAGTCATAGTACTGCTAACAGATCACGCACGAAGTCTAAAAGACTCTTCTGTCCACCCCATTCGCTTCTCAAGTGCTTCCAGCTGATAACCAGTGATAACTGGTTTTGAACTGCGTCAGTGGCACCAACAACCGACACATTCAGCCAGGAGTCTGTAAAGAAAAATACAAGATTTGGAGCAGCAACTTCTTGCTTGCAGAGCTGATGCTGCAGCTTGATATTCGTGGGGCAGGGGGGCGGTGGGGGGCCGCTGATGCTTTTCCCTGGCTGCAAAGCGAGTGCCAGAGCCACCGGCTGCATGGGGCACGGTAACCATAGGAACCGCGGCCTTCCGGGACTCGGGGTGACTCGCTGACGGGATTACTCTTCAAAGCACTTGCTCCCCTGGGAGAGAAGACCTAAAGGAAGGAGATGGGAGTTAATTTAGCGCACACACTAGAGCAAGGGTCAGCAGTGGCAGGTCCCCACTGGAGGGAAGCCTGCAGCAGCAGCAATAAACAACTCCTTTCAGCGGGACTTTGCCTAGCACCAAAACCGCCGTTCTTCATTCAAAGAAGAAAAATGGGGCTGGGGGGAGGAGGGCACACAAAAAGTGGCAGTGGCCAATAGCTCCTGCATGTCTCAAACCGGAGTCTCTGCTTTGCAGGGATGGCTTTATCCTGTCCTGCCTTTCCTGTTTCCAGCACTGGGGCAGCCAGATGTGGCTGCAGAGCCTGAATCTGGAAATGCCAAGTTGTGCCAGACCTGGAAGCGATGGGGAGGTGAGGAGCAGGGAGGCAAGAGTGCTGGTGTGTATGGTAAGAAGGGCTGTGGGAAGAAATATTTGGATGGTGGGGTGACGTGAGGCATGGGCATGGCTGTAAGAAGAGGTGGGCACATGGAAGGCAAGAGGGTGCTTGCACTGCAGTGTGAGGCAGGGAGAAGGGCAGCACCATGGCAGTGTAGAGGACAGGAGGGAAGACTGTCCCTCCTGATGTTCATGACCTCATTCCTGTGAAGATATCGATAGGGTCTGAAATTAAACTCTTTTTAGAAGTGCTCCCTTCTTGTGCACTGTCATTTTAATTTCCTTGGACTTCAGCTCTCCTGTCAGCCCTTCTGGCAAGAGACGTGCACGACAGCACCACCTCAATGTGTTGGAAATTTCTGGCTAATGAAACTTCCCTTTGGCCATGGTTAAGAATTAGAAACCAACGCTGAGGATCAGGCCCTGCCCAATACCAGAAAAGCACAAAAGTAATTTAAAGCTAGTTTTGCTGCCTGTTCCTCCCAGCGCTGGATGGGAAGACTGAAACTGCATGCGGGCAGACATTTCTGATCTTCCCGTGGCAGCTGATAGCCAACTGCAATTGCCCACACTGAGGCCCTGCTACACTCTACCTGCCCATTCCTCTAAATCATTCAGAGAATTCAGTGTCTACACAAGCTCTGAAAGCATCTTTGGAGGCTGCCCCCGATGGTTCACAGAGCTAAGGATGGGGGCAGCTCCAGGATCTGACTGCTGGGAACCTAGGTGGCCAGATCTCTACTCACAAGCAATGAATGCTTAATGCCAACTAACTTCTTTTATGGGTTTTTTTTCCCACAGTAGGAAGAAGACATACACATGCCTGGATGGGAGAAGTCAGCTCTGTAGTCTGCAGGCCAAAAAGGCATAATAAATATCACCGGTCCTCCCACTGATCCAGCTTTAGATCCAGTAAAAGCAAGTGGTGCGGGCAGAGGTGTTTCACAACAGAAATACAGAGGCTGGAAAGGTGGATGGAATAGAAGGGCTGACACCAGCTTAATTACAGCACTGCAGGAAGGATGGATTCATGAAACACGTAATAATGTGGGAACAGGGTATCTCTATCGCCTTCTATTAGCTACTTAGAGGTGGCTGCAGGACTGTTGCTATCTTCTTAAGTGCAGCTCTTTTGCTACCTTTAGCCTGGTCCTTGCTTCCATTTCCCTTCCCACCAGAGATGCTTTGCAAAAATACGGGAACTCCATGAAATCTGGAGCGTCTCTGTGACAGGAACTTTAACCTAAACAAGCGTGGGGCTGGAGGCAGCAATTCCAGGGCCTTGAAGTGTGGAAACCTGGGTTCATCGGTTCTTCGCTGTCACTGTGCAGGTCTTGGTTACCCGCCAGCCCCTCCAAATGCAGACTGCGGAAGAATCAACTCAGAAAAGGAGCCTTAGCTGTGAAAGGCTGCATGTGAGTTAAAATCTAATTATTATGAAACCACTTCAAAGAGTGTGCGCTCATTCCACCTGTCCGACTTTGCCAGTACCTCAGCCTGGGGAGGCTGGCGGGGTGAGGAGGGCTTGCGCTGCGGCACAGGGCACGCCGGCCGAGGCGCCGCCGGTACGCGGTGCGGGCAGGCCCCGGG
>VZZY01006432.1:132449-197253 GCA_013400335.1 Eurystomus gularis | reverse complement strand
CCCGGCACACCCCCCCCTCCCCTCCCCGCCGTGCTGACGGGTCTGCCGCTGCTCCCCGCAGGAACCTGAGCTCGGCCGCGGGCTCCATGTCTCCCTCCGCCACCTCGCAGATCCTGGCCAGGAAGAGGCGCCGCGGGGTGAGTGAGTGCCTGCCGGGCGGCCGCGGCTCCCCTCAGCCCCGGCCGCCGCGCCCTGACCCCGCTTTCTGCCCTAGATCATCGAGAAGCGCCGCCGCGATCGCATCAACAACAGCCTGTCCGAGCTGAGGAGGCTGGTGCCCAGCGCCTTTGAGAAGCAGGTAGCGCCCGGGACCCGCGGCACGGCCGCCCCCGCGCCCGGGAGCGAGGGTGGCCCCTCTCTACCCGCTCTGGTTCTGCCTGAAAGGTTCCGTGCTTCCCCCTCTCTCCTAGGGATCGGCCAAGCTGGAGAAGGCAGAGATTCTGCAGATGACTGTCGATCACCTGAAAATGCTGCATACGGCGGGAGGGAAAGGTAACGTGTCGTGCCTGCCGGGGGGGGTCGGCAGCTCCGCAGCGGCTGCGGTGAGAGCAGTGCCTTCCCCGGCGTTTGGTGTGCCGTGCGCTCTGGCAGCGCTTGGAGAACGGGGATGGAAGCTGTCTGATGTTTCGTCAGGAATTTGGGACCTTCTCCCACTTCACGAGATCGGTGGCATCGCTGGCACTGGGACATTTTCTAGCTCCAGGGTGTTCTAGGGCAGAGTCATTACAGGTCCCTCTTGCAGTGTGTCAGCGCTGTGAAGGGAGTCGGCTTTTGGCATCTTGGAAAACGCGTTGTCGTCAAATGTTTGTTTCTCTGGCTTTCTGAAAGTTCAGAACAGAAACTAGAAGAGAATACAGCATGAAGTAAGTAGTGAAGAGGATTAGGAAAATTGGTGAAAAGTGCTTTTAGGAAAAAAGTACGTTGCCCGCAGAAGTACTCTCTGATAAGTCAGGACTTGCGATTCTAATACATTTCACTGTGCTGTGGTTTCGCTTGCACTGCGGTGGCATGGAAAGAACAAAAGTACTTTCCTTTGGTGACAGTGTGCAATTCCAGTTTAAAAATCACAGTCTGTGACTGGTCTTGGGACTTGCAGCATCACAGCACAGATATAAAAGAAAAACTTGTTAGACAGAAAAAAAAAAGAAGAGCTTGGCAGCTAACCCATGGTTGGGAATACTAACCACATCCAAGTGAAATATGCTTATAGGGGAGGGTGGAGCGGGGAGGCCACATGTGGACAGTGACTAGAAAACAGCATCTTATTTGTTCTTTTTTCCTAGGTTATTTTGATGCTCATGCTTTGGCTATGGACTATCGCAGTCTGGGGTTTCGAGAGTGCCTGGCAGAAGTTGCTCGATACCTTAGTATTATAGAGGGGCTGGACGCCTCCGATCCTCTGCGAGTTCGACTTGTGTCTCATCTCAATAACTACGCCTCTCAACGGGAAGCAGCAAGTAGTGCCCACGCCGGCATTGGACACATTCCTTGGGGCAGTGCCTTTGGACATCACCCTCACATATCTCACCCGTTGCTGCTGGCTCAAAATGGGCACGGTAACACCAGTACTACGGCATCTTCCACAGAACCACATCACCAGACCAGAATTGCCGCCCCACACGCTGAAACTTCCTCCCTCAGAGTGCCCCCAAATGGCAGCGTCGGACCAGTGCTCCCCGTGATCACATCTACTACCAAACTGTCTCCTCCTCTTCTTTCCTCCATGGCATCTCTGTCTGCGTTCCCCTTTTCGTTTGGCTCCTTCCATCTGCTGTCCCCCAACATGCTGAGCCCGCCTGCACCAACGCAGTCATCAGCGCTTAGCAAACCGTACAGACCCTGGGGGACTGAGATTGGAGCCTTCTAAGGACTAACTCTTTAGTAGGGGTGGGGAAGCCTACAAACCTAGCTGAGCTGGGTTATGCCATGCTTAAAGTTGAAGTTCTTAATTACTGGGACAAAGGTACAGCTTCACCTTAACTAAGTTTGTCTAAAAACTGTCTTGTTGGATTTTTTTTTTTTTTTCTACATTTTTGTATTAGCAGGTTGGTTGTTTTTTTTTTTTTAATAGTTGCTGAAGTTGTCCAAATATAAAATTACAATAGTGGTTGATAACACTTGTGTTAGATCTGTGCTGAGCATTTAAATCATTTTTATAAACAGTTTGTTTCAAATGTTTCATTTTTCTGGAGTACGTCAGACTGCCTTTTTATGAAGAGATATCACCTCTTATTGTTAGCAACGGCCTAGTTTAGTTATTAATTTTTCCAAGACCACTCTTCTCAGCATTAACAAGCTGTATTTTTGTTAGTGTTTTGACATTGAGGTATTCTATAAAAGAATTACTCTTTTTGTAAACTATATTTGAGTCTTCTGTTTCTGAACAACGTGTTGACAAATCAGATGGACCAGCTTTATCTAAGAGCCCGATTTCTATTTCTTCTGCGGAGGTCTGGTGTATTTGATGGTCTTGGTCTAGTCCCTAGTGGACATTTACTCCCATCTCAGAACTACTACGCTATTTCTTCCACCAAAAGGAGCAGCACATGCTTTAGAGCGAGCTCTAAGAGTGGTGGGGAGGGTGCGAGAGCCAGATTGCACGCTATCTGGTGGTGGGTTTAGTTGCTGCGTCATGTGTATACTCATTTCATAGGGCCAGATTCTGCTTTGAGTTACAGTAGAGTAATTGTTCTGTTACTGGTATTCTTGGGTAACTGAGATCAGACTCTTTCCCTCTGCAAGCTTCAAATGTGCAGCTGAAAGGAGTGATGCTGGTATTTGAATAGCCAGTGGAGTGGTGCAGTGGGAACGTGCTCAGTGTGCAGCTTTGTTGCTTAACAGATGTATCCCAACTGGTTGATTTTTCTATTGCGTTTCACTTTTCGGTGCGGTTCAGTGCCACTCCTCATTTTGTAAGGGCTCTGCTGCATTCTTGTGTGCTTGGGAGTGTGCGTGTGCATGTATATTTTGGTTGATTTCCTGAGAATCTTCATCTGAACAGGTTTATCTAGTGAGTTCCACTGGCCGGGGTTTGACTGCTCTTGTATTTGTGTTGTGGCTAAATAAAGGAGAAAGAACAAAGTCTTTTAAATGACATGCTTGTCTGATATGTATCAGTGGAGAATTCTGTGCCTCTTGGGTATCATGGGAGATGTCGAGCTACAGCTACTTAGTCCTGATGTGGGCATCTGTATTTACTTTTTTCTCAAATTGCGTAGCTGAGTACGTGAAGAATTGCAGTGCCTCGGGGTAACAGTTGTGGAAGGAAAACCTTTTGTGTGTCACTTTTACTTGCTGGGCAGTGTGTGGGCAGACAGCGAGGACACCAGGGTTACTCCTAAAGAAGAGCTTAGTTAAGGCTGCACCACCCCTGGATATTCTTACAGATTTGTATTCATATTAAAAAGTTATCATCCTTACAAATGCAGAGTCTTTTCCTGTCTGACTCAGGGAATCTCGATCTGTCCTATCGCCCCTTCGTAACGAAGTTCTGGACCTAGCAGTCTGGCTTCACTCACGCCCTGTGCATTTGTGCCAAATCTGTCCGAGGTCCCCAGCCGATCCGGTGTTGTTACCGAGAGGTATTGCTAGTGTCTTACACTTTAAGTCGCAACTGACAGGCTTACATGTAGATAGAAGGTTTTCTCCAGATGCGACCCATCGCACCTGCAAATCTCTACCTGCAGAACGTCAACAACTTCTCCTGGAAGTACCTCACTTCTTTCCTGTGCGCTGGAATTTATAGTGCACTTGTGGTGGTAAATGTCACATCCTTGGCTGGGTTTAGCTCTGCCAGAATAGCAGAAAGAGCTCGGCCCTGTGGGAGATGAGAGCTTTGTTTAAAGAGGGGCTCTTGGGCCAATTAAGGAGTGGCATTGATGAGAGGCTTTCTCGGAAGAAGGATTGCCATGAGGCTGGAAAGAGTGGGAGGGCATTCAAGTGCATAACCTTGTTTTACCTTCCTCACTAGGCTGTAGGAGACCACTGCTAGAAATGAAACACAAAACACCGTGGGAGCTAGAAATACATAGATGTTATTAAGGAGAGATTATAGGCCATAGTATTTAATGTAGAAACATGAAATAAGAGGCTGTAAAATTCCAAATCCAGTTTCCTTTTCACAGTGTGTATTGTCTCCTGTTTAATTATGCTCTGCCCTGTCCCTAATAGCTTTTTATACCAAATTAACAACTCCTACCTAGAAGATTGCTATAGTGCATGCAACTATTCTTTAGATCTTTTAATAAACGGCAACGCTTCTCAGCCTTTTAATGGTTATTTCATTGACATTCAAATGACTTTGCCTGCCTCTAAATAGCTGGCTCTTTTGTGTAGAAAGACCCCTATAATTATTTTTGTCCCACTGTCCTACTCTTGAATGGACTTGAGAAGCAGAGAGCGCAATAAAAGTTTAGCTGCTGGTGTTTGTCTCTATAGCCACGGTCTTCTCTTTCCATTACCAATGGCAAAGGTATTAATGAAAAGTACTGATTTTATTCAGCTTTTGCAGTTAGCCTGTATTAATTTTTAGCTACCCAAAATGTTATCATAGAAAGAGATAAACAGATTCTAGGAACTAATGAAAACTAGTAGTTAAAATGGGAAAACCGTGGCCCAGAAGCTGAAGCACGAGGGTTGGAAGTCCACGCTGTATTACTGCTTGTGCTGCTAACTTAGTAAATCACGTTTGGCAGTCATTTAATCCGTATCTGTTTTGTCAGCTGTGAAAAAGAGATGGCGGTGCTCATTCTTTCTTAAGGGACGCTGGTAGTTGGAAATTTTCAGTAAGAATGACAAATCCTGTTTTTATTCTCAAAAACTACAGTTCTGAGATGTTCTGCTACTTTTCTTCCCTATAGGTTGCTAAGTTTCTAAAGACAAAACGGAGAAAGGCAAAATAAGCTTGCTTCTTCAGATACCTCCTGAGCCCCAAACACTTACTTGTTCACCCTGTTGCAAAAGAGCAATTCAGGAGCACAAGCTTAACCAGGGGGATGCCAGAGAAGAAAGGAAATGCATATGTGGCTTGAGCCCATGACCCCCCAGCTACCTTCAGTTGCTTTGGATGAACTGTGTCTGTCCGGAAATCCTTAGGCTAAAGCTTTGTGTGGGATGTAAGACGATGTAGTATTTCATAGAAGCTAATATTATCTTCCTTTATCAGGGAAGCTGGATTTAAGCGCAGAATAAACAGAGGCTGGTAAATACTGCCTAAAACCAGACATAAACCTTTGGAAATCCATTCTGAGCTTTGGTGTAAAAGAAAGGCTCATGAACATGACATTTTCTAGCTTTTGGAAAGAAGCTCTCAGTAGTTCTTAAGACAGTTTCTGTTCCACGCTCCCGTCTTAACACTAGTAGCATGACAGAGTTTATTAGGATCACGCTGAAAGCCCCGTGAATCCTGGCTATTGCTCTCTTCACTCACACATCAGCGTGTGGGTCCCCAGGTGACAGGAGCCTTCCTGGTCTATTGCATAGCGGTGGGAAGCCTGCCAGCTTTTCTTCCCAAGCAGCAAACAAGCCCAAGTGAGCACAGATAAACTGAAATCCTTCTTCCTGTTTCAGATTGTGTGCGTATTCACAAGTGCTTCTTGCCAGAAACTCCCGGGTTGGATCATAACACACTCTATACGGAGCTGGAAGTCTGTAGCGAATGATGTGGAGGCCATGGGCTAAAGTCCTCTTCGGAGGCCTTACATGAAAGTAGTTGCAGCCATGTGTTGTGGTAGTTGTGACTCACTACACTAGGAGTATGCCCATGTATTATCCAGCCTACCTGGCCCCGTAGAGCCGTGTGTGCTTTGCCTGCCACTGAACTCCTCTCTCTCCACTTGCCCAGCTTATGAATAAAAATTAGAATAGTCCCTTTCTTCTGGAGCCAGAAAATGCAGGCGTTGACTCATACGTGCAATATAGTAGCTTGACTGCAGTAATAAATGTTGAAATGCCAATGCCTAGTAAGATACAGATACTTGAAGGTGTCTTTTCGGAGTCCGAAATATTCCTTTGGTGAAAGCTTTTATTAAGGAAGTGCTTGGGTATTGCATGTTGTTCTCTCTTATTCCAGCTAGTCTCACATTTTTTTTCTCTAGCAAATTCTAATTACTCGTGCAGCTTGAAGGAGTGAACTAAACTGCTTTGCTTTGACCCATGCTGTGTCCAGCCTGCCCAAGCCTTCCCAGCAGAGCAAAGTTCATAGACAGAAGTTCTCTTCCAGCTGATTTTTCTTTTTTTCCTTCAACACGTCACATAACGCAGCTGTTTAGTGCAGGAGGGGCTTATCTAAGCTCATCAAACAGCTGAGCAATAGGGACATTCTGCCCTGCTCATAGAGCCCCTAAGCATATCGCATTGCTTGGACCTTTTCAGAGTCTTCTGTCAGGCCTTTCACAAAGCTGGTGGAACACTCTGCGGGAGAATGGCAGGGAGCAGGAAGGAAGGCTGATGTGCAGGACCAGAAGAAAACTGAGGCTTGTGAACAGATGAATGAAGAGTTGCATTGTTTGCATTGCCTGTTGCAAAGATATGGAAGTGATGTCAGACGACAAAATAAGCTGCATGCAAGCGTGTAAAGGATTCAGAGCAGAGAAAGTAATACTGTTAGTATTCATACTTTTACTTAGAAATCCAGAATCAGATGAGCAATATGCAAAGACTGAGGCACACAATTTAAAACCAAGAAGGTGCTGAAAAAATTGTGTGTGAATATCTTCATTGAATTTGATGGGTCATCTCACTGGCTAGGAAGGAACCAGGGCTCACATGGACTATCACTGGCAAGAAGAACGCATCACAGCATGACTTACCGATTGTGTTTGTACAATCTGGTCAACTGAACGTAAAGAGGTCAAGGAATTAAGAGCATGGTCTGTGCACAAGAGAGGGCTTGTGGCCCAACTTGACAGAGAATTTGATACATCAGGACAACTGATAGGAGCACCTGGTAACTGCCATCTGCTTCCATGCATTGCTCAGCCTTCATATCACCTAGCTGCTGGTGCAGCCACTTAGATCCTGAATTTTGGTAGGATGTTTCTGGGCATGTGTCAGCCATCCATGTAGGTATGAGGTCTCCTTTGCTATTAGGTGAGTAGATCAGGGTGCATGTTCAGACCAGTAGCGGAAAACTAGATCTTCTAGTGTAAGTGAACATGGAGCCCACTTCTGAGACAAGGAACATCTAGTAGAGAGAGCGCAGAGTTGCGGACTTGCTTTGTATTATATATCTGCTATTGATAATGCAGATAATAAATCGGTAAGTGGTTGGAAGTGTGTGCTGTAGGAACTCTTTTACATGCTACATAGCAGGTAGATCTCTTTTGTACTACATAAGGAAAACATCAAATGTGATTGAACAATGCTCCCTGTATAATGTAGATGCCTAACTGTCTGTAGATTGCCCCTTTGAATTTCTCTGGAGTTCATTGCATCTTCTGTTAAGAGGAAATTATCAACAACAAGAGGAAATCCTGTACTAGTACTGAATAGTCCTTATTTTAAAGGTACTTCCCTTCTTGTGGGAATTGTATATAATCAGAACAACACTCCATAAACCAGATGAATTATTTTAGAAGGAGACGGGTCAGCCTTTTATTTAAAAGGTCTGACGTTATTGTACATAAGAAAACCAATTGTTAGAGTGGATGACATTCTTCCACGAGCTGCCTGTGCTTCCCAAAGGTGGGGCAAAGTTTAAGGCATTGGTAACAGGAAGTTTGGGCTCCTTAGAGACTTTCATGTTTTCTGGAGCACGCAATGACAAATAACTCTTTTTCTTCCCCAGAATAGAACCAGGAATAATAATGACTAAACTTTACCCTGTTAAGAACTGGAATAGATGGAGATGTGACCGGTGCATATACCTGTTGGACAAAACCAAATATCCATTAAGTAACTGCGGGCAGGGTAAGGTGCATTAGTCAGCAGTGTGTTGTAGAGGCCATGCAAGCAGAAAGAGCAGCTCTTTTGAAAACAAACCCTTCCCTTCCATTACGTTTCTAAGATCTGCCCTCTGTGCTTCAGTTGCAGCTGCATAGACCTTTTCCACTGCATAAGCCAGTACGGGCTGAGCAAGGGGCAGGGGCAGCCCCCACCTGAAGCCAGAGGCTGAACTGCCATGTGGCCACAACTGTGTCCCGAGGTTTGGGGCACCAAATCGACCAAGCACAGTGAGAGGTGTGACTGTAGATTTAAAGCTAAATGGTTGTCACTCCCTCACCTGTTAAATCCATGCCTGTTTCAAAGGAGAGGCCTGAAATCCCACATACTCACACCAGCCCAACCAGCCATGAAGCTATGAGAGCCCTGAATGAGTCAGATACTCGTTGAAAGAAGTTAAAGAAAAATCTGTTATGAGACTTTAAGAATCTTTGGATTGCTGTTGTTTTAGGCAACATTTGTCCAATTTTTATCTCCCCTGCTTCTCCATGGTACTGACAGGGGTCTGCAGTACCCCTTAGGGTACTTTATATAGCCCCAGCCTCATACTGCCACTTAACAAGCTGAAGGTTCATTTTCTGCCCCTGCAGCACAGCAACATCCCAGGCTGAAAGCACAGCTTCAGTGGCAGAGCTGGCTGAGAACCACAGGGGCCCGAGACCGGGAATCCCCATGGTCTTCCCCCAGGGACAGGCTGAAGGAGCGATGCATCAGGTTTCTAGGTAGAAAAATCCCTGCTTTGGTTTCTTTGTTTTTCAATAGCATCAGTATCCTCATAATGTGCTAGCTAAACAGTCTGGCTTTATGCATTTTTTTAAGCAATAATAAAATTATTCTTTAGCTTTCATTTAGGCTGTATACTTTCTAAGACAAAAAAAAAAAAAGTTTCAAAATCCCTTCTTATCGCCAGGTTCTCTGCTAGGAAGTGCAGCTTTCCTTCCGTACTATTTTTATTCTATCTCATCTGCATTGAGATAGAAACTCCGTCTGTACCAGTCACTGAGAAAGCTGTTATTCAAGCTTTATATAGTGAAATACTTTTTGTACTGGAGTCTACTGGGAAACAGCCTGTTCAGCTCAGCTATCTACGTTGCGTTACCTTTTATAACCCAAAACTCCCACCAGAAAGGAGATCTTTATGAGATTCTATTTGGCACACCCCAAACAAGGTTCCTTTAACAACTGTGTCTGACTGAAAAAGGCTAGGGAAGACTTTGCCAGGGGCTAATGTCACCTCAGATTTAATTTTTTGGCGACAGTGTCTGCTCCTCACTCGTTTGTACTAGAATAACAGTTGCAACACTGTTGTTAATCCTATGGGACAGCAAGAGATGATGAAGATAAATTTGTATACTGAACTTGTACCCAGCATCTAGCCCCTCTTTGTTCCAAGACTGCAGAAGCTGTGGAATGAAATGTGTTCCAGGGGAGTGGGCAGGGCACAGGGCAAAAGTTGAGACCCATTTTATGTTGAAGCCTGACTCTAAAGAGGAGGCTTTTATTAATAAGCCTCCTTCTCCCTATCCCCAGGGCTTTTCAGTCTCAGTGCTACTACATTTGCTCCCCAAAGTTAAGTGACATTTTCAATGTCCTGTGGACTATGTTCTGGGTAGGGAACTGGGACTCAGAAAGTGAAAAATCAAATAGTTATTTGAGTTGTTTGGCTGAAGTGTTGCAAACCAGGCTGGCTTTTCCTTCAGGATTTCTGCAGCAGTTCCTGGATTCAAAGCACAGCTGCTTTTGACTTTTTGGAAGTAGTGAGCTACTTCCCATGTCAGAGTTTCAGGCAATGAGGAGCACCAGGAACATTTAGGAAGCCTTTACCTAGTCTCCTACAGCACTTAGGCAAATGGAAGCAAAAAAAAAAAAAGAGAATCCAGCTCCCAGTGTACCCTTCAGTACCCTTAACTGTAAGGCTGTATTTCACACTCCAGAGCCTCCTAACACATTCAACTATTTCAGCAACAACTAGACCCCTTTGCTCCTCCCTGATGAAAGAAAATCCAGCTTGAAATAGGTTTCTTAGGCAGAATTAATAGTCCCCTTAGATGTGTTTTACTTCAAAACTGAACATTGTAATTTTAACACAGTCTTTTGTGTATAATGTACTAGGTCTTAAATAAATTATTTGAAGGCACAACTTCCCTTACAAGGTCTCAGATCTGTGAATGGTTCATCAGTAGGGCTGAAGGTTGTTGATTCGCTCCTTAGACCCCTTCAGATGGGAGGGATAATTGGTAACACAAGTAGGTTATCTTCAGGTGACCCCAATCTAGAGAAGAGAGGGTTTAAGGCAGAGAAAAGTATCCATTTGAGGAGTTCTTTGTGGTGGTGATGGTAGGAGATGCACAACTGAAGACTCTGTTGAGATGGCACAGCTTGCCGGTGTGGTGCTGGGTCATGGTAGGGACATGGGAAGGTGAAGGCTGAGATCCCAGTGGAAAATCTTGCAGTGGCAAAAATGTTTAGGAGGTGAAAATTGGTAGTTACAGTGCATCTTTGGGAGGAGTTAAAGGCATGAAAGGAAACTGGTTGGGACTGTGGAAACAACATAGGATTGAGGAGAGGCTTGCCTGTGAAGGGAGGTATTCCCCTCAATCCTCCTCAATTGCCAGAAATGTCATGGTGGTTACCAAGCCCGTGTGACTCATCAGCAACTTGAATACAAGAGGTAAGATCACCATCAGTTAGGCTGGACCTTTATACTCACTGAAGTTGTCTCTATTTGTAATTACTTGGGTGAGAAGCTGGCAATAAAACATCTCTCCTTTTGCACAGCGTGGCCCAGAACTGGAATCTTCAGAGCAGGTAGGAAAACTCTTGTCTGGAGGACATACAATACTACATCAGTTATGTCTCTTCTTAAGGAGTGTACAGAAAACACATTACAGAGTGGTGTCTGTGCAACAATTTTGGTTTATGCTCTGGCTTTCACAAGACAGGGGAGGAAGGCTGCGAGGCAGCAGAGCAATTGCTGTGCTCAGCAGTGTGGCCCATGGGAGCGAGGGAGAGCCGATTGCGGAGGGGGTGTTGGCAACAATAGCGGTGGAGCTGTTAGGGAAACACTTTCATACGATTTTATGGGAGAGGGAAAATAGGCGCCTATAGAAATAACTTTTACAACGCTGTTGATTTAAAAGAGAATGGGAGCGCAATGAGAGTGCTTTTGTTCCAGCAGAGGACTTTATAGTATGCATTGTCTCCTGACATCTCTGTGGCTTTCTACAGGTTGGGGCGCAGTGGGCTGACTCCCCTTGGTTTTCCTTCCTGGCCCTCTAAGGCCAGCAACAGTGGCTGGGCTCAGTTCTAACAAGTAGGGCATAAAGGAAGGAGGAGTTCCTTCAAAAACACAAACCAAAACCAAACCTGTACAGAGGCTTGGCATAATAGGTAATGACTAAAAGTGTCACTCTACTGTCTTCATGGGGATGAGATCCCTGTTGCAGTCCAAGAGTGCCTTTTCTTCCTGGGACCTGTGGGATCAAGCATTACTTGATCAAAACTGCAAAGTAGTAATTTCAGTACACTGAGCACTGAGAGATCTCTTATAGAGGATAACCCAGTGTCAGAAAATATCTTTCTGCTCTGGAGCTGCACTGGCATCTCTATGGAATGAGAGTGTCACACTCCTGCAAATGCCTGTTCCAGATGAGAGGTTACGTTATTGTTCTGTTGAAACAGTCATAGTTAATAGGTTTGAATTAACTGTTATTAAAAAAAGAGAAACTAGTACTGGGAAGCCCAGTCTGAGAAGTGAAATGTGGCGAGCACACTGAGCTGTCAGAGTCCCGCAGGCTCCTGTACAAGCATACACAAGTGTAGCAGCAGTTGCAGGCAACACTGCAAATCCTCCCTCTTGGCCCCTGAACTTTCTCCTATAATCTGAGCAATAACCCAGCCTATGCCTCACATGCAAGGGATGATACAGTGTGACCTTAATGACACACAGGCCTCTAAGATGTCCAGATGAGCAGGGAAGAATGTGTTACAATTTTTTTCCTAACAGAGGCTTCATTTTGGACAAATCATCGAGGAAGTGAGATACGATTCAAACCATGTACACTGCTGGTATCGAAAATGAACCAGGTCACTCCTAAGAGGCAGCAATGCCTTGCCTAGAGAGGAAACCTGATGCCAAAGCCCAGCAATGCTGGCCAGAGGATTTGCATCAGCAACAGCTCTCCTGTCACCAAACTGCCAGGAAGCAAGCCCACGCTCTGGGAGGGACTATTTGCCATCTACTTCCCTCTGTTGACTAAGTTACTGAAGTACACTAAACTTAAGTAAACTGAAAGCAAATCTCAGACAATGAAGTGGGGTTGAAAGGCAGACAATAGGCCAGATCCTTGGCATTTGTGAGCTGGTCGAGCTTTGCTCAAATATGCAATGGCTGAGGATCACTCCACTTTGCTCTCAGTTTAAGCAGCCCCCTTTATATAAGAGCATGCCCTTAAAAAGAAAGATGTCTTATGTGTACCCACTTTTGCAGGTGCTTCATTTTTTTATGTCTAAACCTAAATGGTTTTTTGCATCAAACTGCCAGTCATTGCTGGCACTTGGCATAAAATCAGGGAGGAAAATGAAGCAGCACTACAGTTTTCTTGTTACAGTGCTGTTTCAAAAAACAACAGCTTCCTATTAGTCACCACAGCTACCAAATGCGGGCAGCAGTTCAGGAGAGCTTTCCAAGAGTATTGCTTTCTGTCACTGAAATGTTGGTAAACTCACACTGTCTGGAAGGCTCGGTTTCCAGTCCTTCATGGAGTGCTATGGAAATGTAAGATGCATTATAGAGAGATACCTTTATTAAACCCGAACAGCTCATTTGCACTGGAGTCAAACTGCATAATATCTATCATCCTATCCTGCTCTGCCTTGACCACAGAGTATACATTTCCCTCTTCTGGGCAGGGAGAAATGGCAGCAATGACTCATGTTTGACACTTATGTCATTTGACATGAAAACCATTTCCACTGAAGACTTGCAAGACCCTGGCTTGCAGTTCCTTTTGTTTTCTCGCTACTCCTCTGGCATCCTCCTACGTGACATTGTGTTTGAAAATGCTAACAGAGATGCTCAGTCGACATAATATGCACATGATTTATTATCTGCCGACAGAAGAGTGTTACTCAAAGGGGCTTCAGCTCTCTATAAAGCACCCCTCAAATTTGAACAGATTTATGTTTTTCACTGGTTGCCCGAGACACACTGCAAAACAGCATGTCTATGCCCAGACATGGATTTCATCCATGACAAAGGCACTTTCATGGCCTTGACATGATCCTTCC
This sequence comes from Eurystomus gularis, assembly GCA_013400335.1. Lineage (NCBI taxonomy): Eukaryota > Metazoa > Chordata > Aves > Coraciiformes > Coraciidae > Eurystomus > Eurystomus gularis. Next base: position 184,023 of record VZZY01006432.1, on the reverse strand, counting down.
TCTGGTCCTATGGTGGCTTTGAGGCACTGTATTTTTGCCCTGTATTGATTAAAAGAGCACCATAAGCTCCATGTTACCTTTTGAGAAGTGAGCTGAAATGCCCCAGCACCTGCTAGACACTTCGTTGCAGCTCACCCTTCTGCTGAGATGCTACTGCCTGGGAGAGAGTTTAGAAATACGGTGGAGATTTTTAAGATAGTAAATCTCTTAAAGCTGTTTGGCAGCAAGATGTGATCATCTGCCCATTTGCAGAATATATTGGCTGGCCACCACATTGTAATTGTCAAAAATAGCCATGGGATGTCTTGAATGTGCCAAGGAATGCTGCAGCTCTTGCATGGTGGCCTTTGATCAGAGGCACCAGCTCATTATTGGCTTGGCTCTGTTCAGCAGATATATGTTTCAGGACTCTGGTTTTAACTGTCATCACCAGTCATCATTTGTTGTTATCTTTATTTCAGGCCTGCTCTGGTACATACAACTACCAGTGGATTTGCTGAAAGGTCAGTGATTTTTTAACACTGAGATGAACTGCTGGTTCCCTCAAATGTTCTGGGTGATGGGCTACAGGGAGCATTCCCAAAACCATATATCACTAAATCAGGTGAGCATAACGGTTCTATCATTTATATATCTCTCCAAAAGGTTGATAAAGAAACTCCTCTTTGAGGTGGATTAAAATAGATGTAAGTAATCTTTGCAGTCATCTTCACAGAGGCCTAACTACAGCCTGTATAATATGTCCTTGACTTCAAGTTTAGCACCTAACATGATGAGAGAATTAGATAGGATGCACAGGGCTGTGGTCTGACTTTCTTCTTTGAGGATAGGTTGGTTTGGGTCTGAGAGTTATGGTAAGGCAGGCAAGCTCCTCCATATGTTTCTTCTTGCTGTCAACATGAGAACAGTGTTGGCTGTGTCCAGCACATGAGGACTTGCTTTTTATGCATGCCACTGCTTAGGTACTTTGTTGAGATGTAGGGTCTGTTACTGTTTGTATGTCTTGTACCAAACCTACTGTTCTGATGGCTTCATTAATAACATAACAAGGACTGTTCAACTCATGAGAGCTCTGGCAAGCAGGAAGGTGGGAAGGTAGCCTAACCAGAAAGTTCATCTCTGTTGGAGAAGGGAGAGATGCAGCTCCTGAGCTGAGTCCCACATGTAGTAGTTAACCAAGTAACTTTTGGTTTCTTTGTAGGAAGCCAAAGAGAGTGCTTCCTTTGCTGATACATTTTTTTTTTTCAGTTTGCAGTCAGATACAGGTACTGTTTGGCTACACGTGATGAATGAATGATTCCCATAGTTTAAGATCAACAGTAATGTCTGTTCCATTTTAAGGAAAATTATGCCATGGTATCTAGATAAAAAGAGGGTGTTGTCTGAAGGGCAGTAGTATGTACCTTTTCTTATTTACTGAAGTGACTAAACGTTTCCTTTTTACAATGATTTGGCTTTTCAATGATGGGATTTTGAATGACCTATTTGGAGCCTGATTCAACATTTACTGACATCATGGAACAAATTCCTGTTGGTATTAGTGACTATTGAGATCAGATCCTTTATTAGCCTGCAAAGATCAAATGAATGACCACAACTCTTAAGTATTACGTTGTCCTTTTCTATGAAGTTTTTACATCTACTTTTAAATAGTGGGGTGTTTTTTTTTTTTAAGTAAGGCCAAAATACCAAAGTTTAAATCTGTAACTAAAAAGATTTCACTTTGAGGATGTACTTATTTGTGACTGTTATACCACTCTCCATTTTTCTTTGGAATAATAAAAGCTGAGATAATGTTTCAACACCAAAAATTCATTGAGCAGCCTGGTCTAGTGGGAGGTGTCCCTGCTGATGGCAGGGGAGGTGGAACTAGATGATCTTTAAGGTCCCTTCCAACCCAAACCATCCTATGATTCTATGATTCAGTATTCTCTTAGGGATGAAAACATGAATGATCAAAGCCAATTAAATGCTAATGTAATATAAAACTTTTGCAGCACTTACTAGTCATGTCCAGCTAAAGAATTCCCTATGTGTTCAGAATGCCACAGCAATTTCATTATAATCCATTATTTTTTAAGAATCCATGAAAATGGTCCAGATTTAAGTAAATTAAGTACATGAGGTTGTGATTAATAGAAAAGAAAGTTATCCTTAAGTAATTCTGCAGATCCACATCTGGTTTTTGAGAAGCAAAGTTAATTCTTCACAAAGTAAAACACTTCTTCAATTTGACAACAAGTATTGAATTCTGTGCGATTCCTTGTGTGTGACTTAAACAGGTTTCCATAGGGTAGGCATTGCACTGTTTCAAGAAGCGCACATGAATTGATGAGGTCCAAACACTCGAAATGATGTGTTACCTTATTACTTCTGTTGTTTCATTCCCTCGTGCATATCCCAGAGAAGGACCTGCATTTGCCATTAAACACTTGCACCAGGACTTGCAAGTGTTATCTTATTTTATACTATCATGGACAAAATACATAAGATGGTGTAAACCAGACATATTTTTAAAGCTGTCTGCCTTCTCCTTTACGTATTTTTCTCTACCGTGGCCTCTGAGGCCTCTTGTGCCTGAAAATATTAAGCAGTGTGTAGTAGCAGGGGGTTTCTTAAGATGTTCAATAGCACTTGAGAAGTTTGTGGATTCACATTCTCACATGACTGCGGTACCAAATGAAGCCCAGTGCCATGCACAGGCTTACTCAGAGGGTGGGTAGCTTGTAATGGTACCAAGGGCAGTTGTCTGGAGGACTTGGCTTTTGAGAGAGCCCGCTTAACCATGGCAGGTAGCATGCGAGTCATCCAAAGTGTGGGTGAGAGGACAAAATTAGAGAAGCTTTAATTTCTCCTTTGAGTTATCTTGAATTTAATACTAGTTATAGGAATAGCTTCTATGCTTCCAGCAACTTTCCAAAGGCAGCTTAAAACCTGCCAGTGATGGCCTGGGTGGTTGCAGCTACCTAAATGCAGGATATTTTCACCAGCACTGTGTACCTACCTGGCCCGCTGTTCACACGAGTGGCCATTCTGTGTCTTGCAGGTGGCCACTGGTTCATGAGGAGGCCATTTCTCTGCAGGACTATAGAATATTTCTCCTCTTCTACATGAAGAATCCTCCTTGATGGCCCCTTGTCATAGGGTGGGTTTTCTTCTGCGGCTTTTTTATTAATTATGTGAAAATAATTTTATGATTCCATATGGAGTAGTTAATGCTTCATAGATTGTGTTACTTCAGTGGCATATGATAGCCAAAGCCTATGAATACCTGTAGTTAATGGTTTCTCCAGTAGCAGGCAGATCATTGCGCTTGCTATTGAAAGTGCCACATCCGTAATTTCATAGTGGGCTTGTTCCTCGGATTTAAATTTAATAAAGTTTTGGCAGTTACTGGCATGGTTACTTTTGTTGATACACAGCAGCTACCTCATGCAATGCAATGAATACCATGAATATTCATAGTATCACCCACACACCCACTTGCTTTTGTTTTCCTAAAATCTGTTGCTTCATCAATGTGATTTATCTCTATCTCCAGGCATTTTCTCAGAAATAGTCCTCAAGAGGGCAAGATTCATGAGTCTTACCTAATTCTGAGAAAATGGTGAGTTGTTCCAACTCTTCTTTAGGCATTTTGGTATCTTAAATTCATAGTCTTTCTCTAAGGCCGAATAGAACTGCAACTTCTCTAGCTTCTTGCAGCTCTATTTTCAGCCAGCCCTTGTGTGGCCAAGTATAATGGAGATGATTTTGTATTTAATTTCTGTTTGCTTTCTTTAAAGACCACTGTAAACACAGTGGTCATCTGAAGAACAATGCTGTCTTCATAGTGATACAAAGATATGAAAACATGTTTTAAGCCTTTTTCTTAGCGAGATAATATGCACTGTGCAAAAGCTTTTCTGTGCTTTCAGTTGACTACGGCTTCAACTAAAGGGCTAGTGGAAAGAAAATAAGTCATTGTTAGCACCAGAATAACAAATAAATCACTGAGCAGAATATGGAGAAAGATCATGTTTTCCCCTGTTACACAAACCAGGAATGATTAAGTTTATGGATACAGCTAAGCCTAGATTCAGTATTGGACCATTTGTGTTTGATTTCCACTGCAGAGAGGGAAAACTCAATGCTACATTCAGCAGAAATCAATATAGTGCTTAGAAACACAGTGTGTTTCTTTTTTAATAATGCATTTTTGTTTACACTCCAGGTCTGTACAGCGTCTTACGCTGGGCATAGGACTGTAGAGCTACAAAATGCATACAGAGCTCTTTAGCAAGCTGGAATACTTAGCTGATTTCTTGTTTTTATCCTGCCTTTAAGCCCATTGGAAAATAGCCTGAACTGGGGAGGACAAAAAGGAGAGATACAGGCTACATCCATCTGCTTTATTCCCCTGGGAAGGAATTATCTTTGATTTAGAAACCTCTTGCTTTTCTCTCTTTGCCTGGAGAATCTATAGAAGGGTACGGGTGAAATAGTATCTGACTACATGGCTGTCCCCCTGTGTTACAGGACAGAGGAAAGCAGAGGTCCCCCTCCAGTGCAGGGAATTATTCTCCTCCAAACTAAAACTCACCTGATTTCTCTCAGAAACAAGTAAAATGGGAAGATGAAAAAACATTTCCTATATTTTATTGGTCCAAATAAAAAGGGGAATTTTTCTAGTGTCAAAACATAGAAAAAAATTTCAGTTTACCATATAATATGGGACCATGCTCATAAGCAGTAGCATCTCTGGGTGACCTGTGCTATCTAGGAGGGTTTCCGTGTGGCAGCTTTTCACTCCAGGCCAGAAGCTTTGAAAATATGAAGAGTGCATGGATATCCACTTCCAGTGAGTGAGGAGAAGTACCACTCCACTTCCGGAACCCTGGATGGAGAGAGGCTCCCTCCTTTAGGGAGAGGACCAGTCTTTGGCTGGTGACTGCCAAGAACAGGAGCTGGCTTGTGCAGGCTAGGAAGGCACATCTGCATGTTCATTGTGTAATGCTCTGGAGCATGTCTGTTAAAACAGACGGATTCTCAAGAATTAAGCTGCTTAAACTTGAAAGAAACAGAATAATTTGGGAACTTACAGACAAACAAACTGTACTTTTGAGGGATGACTCTGCTGTCCTGCTAGTGTCTGAGTAGGTGGTGGGTGAGTAGGGTTCAGAGAGTTAGGGAGCTGCTGATCTGGAGAAACAGAAGAACTTTTCCCAGGAAATTTCCTGGAATTTTTGACAACAGATTCAAAGTTTCTTGCCTGGCTCTTTTTTTTTAAAGAACCAATAAGCTTCTTGAAGATGTAGCAGATGATAGCAGACACCACTACCAGCTGAAATCAAACATACCTTTTCACCGGTGGGGCTCACAGGTGAGGGATGTTACAGATACCAGAAGATTTCATTGGCTCAAGAAGTAATTAAACATATTAATAAAAGAAAATATCCTTCAGGGATGTTAACTGTACTAAGTAATTCTTGCTCGGGCAGCTTCAGAAGTGCCTATGGTTGGAGCCTGGAGAAGCATTGATGCACACCTTTAACTATTCTTATACTCATCTTTGAGCATCTGTTACTGCCCACCAGCAGCAGCCAAGTACTGGGCCATCCAGTGCTCTTGCAAGTCAAGGCTCAAAAGATGCAGAATTAATAAAACCTGCAAGAGATCCTTCTTGCAGTTAGGTACTTGTTTAATTCCAAGGGAAACAATACGAAAAGTCTGGAAAAGCTTGAAAAATGTGTTGGGGAGCCCTGCTCAGAGCTACAGGACAGGTCTGCAAGTCCTGCCCAAACCCTTCCCTTTCTATCTGCCTTTCGGAGCGGTCTCAGTACAGGGTGCAGTGGAGGGAAGGAAGTGGCTGTGTGGCTTTGGGAGTCAGCCTCAGCATTGCAGCAGCCTCCTGGACTTACCCAATGCCTCCTGGAGGAGAGAGCGAATCAGATCTGCTTTAGTACTTGCATAGAACCCAAGGACTAACTGGGCTTTAGTAGGAAAGACAGGAGCAGCCAGCTTGGCTGCAGGAGGAGTGGGGACCAGCCATATGGGAAGCCTTTACCAGAGGAACCTGCTGTACTGGGGGGAAAAGAACCAGAGTTTGGTGGAGGACAAAGTGCCAGCTCTGCCTTGACTCTGGGGTCTGCAGAGACCTGTGCACCCGTGGTGGATCTGCCTGCCCTCTGTGCTGGCTGAGCTGAGCTGGCAGTGAGCTGTGCTACAGCAGCAGAGCACTTGCACTGGTGTGTCCTGAGACTCCCGGCATGGACTTGCTTGGCTGGGGAGATCCTATTTTCAAGCTGGCTGTGCTCAGCTGGCCCTGAGCCCAGGCCAGGGAGCTTAGGGCTGTTTGGATACATCCCTGCATATGTGCCGCAAGAGCTGGCAGATGCCTTGGGCAATGCAAAGGACTTTGTATAGCCAAGACCACTTGCTACATCTATGAACGTTAAACATGCCTCAGCGTGGAGGCCAAATGGTGCAAACAGTCTGTGTCTCTGTAAACAATCACAGTGTCCAAGCAGCACAGCTGCATGCAGGCTGCCCGGAGGGGATGTGGGACACCCAGGCCCTGCCTGGGACCTGCCGGGAACAGCAGCACCTTGTGTGCAGCAGGCCAGCGTGTGCCTGGCTATACTGCATGTTCCAGAGCTCTCGAAGATGTCCAAGTTACCAACTTCTTGCTAAAATGACTAGGTAGGGAAGAATGGTATTAGGTGGCTTTTAAAACTATCTCCTCCTAGTCCTTCACAACTATGTAGCTTTGAAAGAAAAAAAAAAAATCTGTCTTTGGCCTTGATGTGGAGAGACTGAACATCTTGGATAACCATAACAATAACAGGCAATAATGAAGAAGAATCTCTTTAATTTCAAAGCTGTAAATTCCAGCTTGGTTTGCTGATGAGCTGTACCACAGCTATGGAAATAAGGAATCCAGCTGAAAAGCAGTGAGGTTTTCCTGCTTCCATCCTGCACTCAGGAGGGCTGGTTCAGGCTCCCTGGGGGTAGGATCCAGCTCCTAAACTCCGGACTAACAGAACAGCAAATTTTAGCCTGTTAATTCACATGCCTTCCTTATCCTTCAGCTTATACAATACCTGCCCAGTGCTGTGCTCTTAAGGAAATCTAGCCATAGGAATGAATTTTGCCCAAGGAAAAGGTGCTATCTCTGACGTTTCATACAACCCCAAATCCAGTTTTTAGAGCAAATACAGAACCTCAGTCTCCATGAAGCAGGATATGAGGATAGCGCACAGCTCGACAGGCTTTTAGAAACAAAACTTAACCATCTGTAGTTTGTCAGATAATCAGAGCTTGCCCTCTTCTGGTCACAGGCAGTTGTACGTGGGCAAACAGGGCGGGCGCGGCAGGACGCGCAGGAAGGGCACTGAAAGCTCTGCCAGCTCTGACCAGGGAGCAACGGCTTCCACCCAGCAGAAAGCCATGGCCTCTCTCAGCTCTGCCCTCACCACGACTGATGCAGGTGCCCAGACAGAGCTCCAGTGGGAACACGCAGCCACCCAGGCGTCAGGCTGCAGGGTCTGCCCAGCTCCTTACACCGGGACAGGGCGGCAGTGAGCACTCCTGTGGGAGCTGCGACCAGCTGGAGGAACTCCTCTGCTTGGTGACACAGCTCTGGGAGGAAGTGAGTGGCTATTCTTCAGGGACAGCTCTTCACAGTTTACCCATTCCTTAATGTAGAGGGCAACACCTCTACCCCTTCTGCTGCGCCTGTCCTTTCTAAATAGCCTGTAGCCTTTGATAGCCACACTGCAGTCATAGGATTCATCCCACCATGTTTCAGCGATGGCCACTATGTCATAGTTTTCCTGTAGCACAATAACTTCCACTTCCTCGTGCATTCATGTAGAGGTACTTCAGCTGGGCTGCTGGTCATGTCATCTTCCTAGAGGGACACCCCTTTATTTCTTTAAGATGTCTCATGGTCACTACCCTGTTGAATCCTGTTTCCTCAGAAGCCCCTGGCTCGTCTGTGGTAGGCATTGCCTGTGCTGCAATTTCTACATCATGCCCCCATGCAACAGGTTGAAGGGCCTTACTGTCACACCCTCCCTTCAGCACTGGTGTGTCACCTTGCCTCTTTAGACCGGCAATCTCCATGTTATTATTATCCCCCTCCCCCTTCCTACCTAGTTTAAAGCCCTGTCAACCAGTCCTGCAATCTCCTGGGCAAAGACCCTTTTCCCCCTTTGAGAGAGGTGTCTCTCTCTTTTCTTCACAGAAAGGGTTGCGAGGCATGGGAACAGGCTGCCCAGGGAAGTGGTGGATTCATCATCCCTGGAGGTATTTAAAAGATGTATAGATGTGCTTCTGAGAGACATGGTTTAGTGGTGACTTGGTAGTGCTAGATTGATGGTTGGACTTGATGGTCTGAAACGTCTCTTCCAACCAAAATGATTCCATAATTCTATGATTCATTTAGCCTCTGATCTGCTTATGGGTTTTGATGTTAGCTTTTCTTGCAGCTCCTCATATTTCGGATGTTGCTTTTGTCATCTCCTCAGACTCTCTTCTGAGCTGGTCACTGTGTATTATCTGTTGCTTTCTAGACATGTTTGAATGTTCATCTATGCAGATATTCTCACAGTTGTGAGAGTTTCTGATCATGGTGTTACAATGGTTGTAATTCTGTTCCACTCAAAAATATCAGTCCTTTTTGGTTTTACCTGTGGTTATGCCCCTCATGTTAGAGTGGAGTTGAACCTGAAAAAATCTAGGCTTGGTCTTCAGATTTCAGAGCCACCATCTGTCTGATATGAAGACCTAGTTAAGCTGTGCAGCAGACTATCGGGATATCCTTCAGAGGAAATCCTTGCAATCCCTGGTTTATTTAGAGATGATCCCCATTACAAAGACTGACCACTGCATGGCACTATTGCACCAGCATCACTGTGGCACCAGCCCTGAGGCATGGGAAAGATTATCTAAATTTCTCCCATTACCTCCCTCACAATATGCCTTCTGCGGAGTGAAGAGCTGCCTCCTTCCACCCCTGAAATATGTGCAGCATGGGGCATGTGCTGCAGGATGGCAGTAGGACCTGCCTCTTCCCATGCAATGCTCTCTCCTCTCCTCCAAAATCCCAATGAGAGGATTTGATTCAATATGACAGAATCTGGCAACAGCAGGATGAGAAAGGTGGTGTTCATGCTGCCTTAAATGTAGTTTTAAACCATCTCCCTCTCCTTCTGGGAGACAAGAGAGAAGTTCTTCTCTGTATGGTTTAAGGTGCTGGAAGTAAAACTCCTACACTGATCATGGAGCCTGTCCCTCTGACAGGACTGCTGAAAGGCAGACACGTAGACAGTTCTGTGAGTGTATGTGTAGGATGTTGCTGCACATCAGTGACGTGTTTGGGGGTTCTGGAGCAAAGGAACAGACAGACATTGCTATCTGGCTATAGAAGGGTTAGGATTTTGCTCCAATCATTCAAAAAAACCCACCTCCACATGACAAGAAGCATGATAACAAAGGGAAAAAAAGGCACCGTTTTCAAGTTCTGGATCAGTGACAGGTTTAAACCCTACATCCAGGCCTCCTGACTTTGGAAATGTTTGACTTGGTGTTGGTGATGGTTCAGCCATCATCATTTTATGCTGCCATCAGTTGCCTGATCACACAGGCCAACACTGAACTCAGCAACATCCCCTTGGAAGTCTTCTTTCAGACAGTCCTGCCATAGGTTCCTGTGGGCCCAGCTCCTCCACTGCCCACTGTGGTGCCAGCATCACCTGCTGGACACAACAGACAGAGATGGCTCCCTCAGTGGCCCCTCACTCAGAAGGACACCACCATGAGAGCTCAGCAAGATGCAACCAGCCCTAACAGAAGACACACCCAACAGGAAGATCCTCTGACTGATCAGCTTCTGGTTGATACAGTCCTAGCCTCACCCATCACCCCAACCACGACCACCTGCAGGAGGGCAGAGCCACAAAGACACAGGTGGGCCAGGTTCTGCCTCTGGAACATGAAGCCAATAAGAAAAACAAAACATTCTGCTAGGTTGTGACTCATCTGCAGGTCAGCTCCAACTTGGAGCCCACAGCTCAGGCCCCAGCACTTCACTTGGTTTGAGCATAAATTTTGAGGCTTCAGTAGGACCATGTGTGACAGGTTGGAATCATTCCTGTTTGATTACTTGAGTAGTCTCCTCACGGCAGCCTTGACATAACTGATGGGTTAGCTAATAGAGCCCTACACATCCTTGGAGGGGCAGTCATGGCACATGTGGAGGCCACAGGTCAGAAGAGCCTTTCTTGATGTGCTGCACAGCTCTGCCCTGCTGCTGAGCCATCACCAGATGCCTCAGTGGGAGGAGAAAGCATCTGTGTGGTGCAACAGCAGTGCTCCAGGCTCCCTCCTGTCCTGGGGGAGGTTCCAGGCAGCCAACATAGAGTGCTCTGCATTTCCACATCAGCTGCTCACAGCTCACACAGCAGGTTGATGGGTACCTGCAGTTAATCAAAGAAGTAGCCTATTTTTTTTTTAAATCTAAAAATCCTGAGCACTCCACTTGCTATTGAGTTAAAAAAGGTATTTCAAGTAGGCAGAATGTTAATACTTTAAAAATTAATGTTTTGAATATTTTATTATTTTTCAAGAAGGTCCTTAACTTGTAACTTCACATGAGAGACTCATGGCACCAACATGCTTTTGCTAGCACAAACAGGGAGGAGCTAGGAAGGCAGTACTGAAGCAAAATGTAAGGAAATAATATAAGGAAACAGGAGTAATATAAGGAACCAGCCATGTTGCTGCTCTCCAGGTATTTCTTTTTGCTATTACAGATGAAATAGTCAGTGTATTTGCAAACAAGCTTTCAAAATATACCTTAATAAAATAAACTCTAGACCCACAACTGTTAAAAGATCCAAGAAAACAGGAGCAAAGCATGGACACTGACATGCTTTGTCAACGCTCACTCTGACTTGTTCTTCACTCATTTCCCTGGTGCAGTCTTGGTACCTGTTGAGAAGCATTTCCCAGGCAATGCCCAGGTCTGTGCTGTGGTAGGTATGTGCCAGGGACCATCCCAATGGGCACTTTGGACGTGGACACTCCTGTTTGTGAGGGAAGAGCGCTTATACCCATGGAGGTGAGGCAGGCTGCCCTGCTTGGCCTCAGCACCAGAGATTTGTCCTTTGCCTGTTCTCTGTGCAAGCATAGCCAGCAGGACAAACAGGAAAAGGGCTTGAAGCATGACCAGAGCTTGTTAAGTTGATGGACAGAGAAAAACTCTAAGTTACATGCCATTGGGAACAGAAACCAAAATCCAGGAGCCCTCAAAGCAAGATCCTGGACATTAAATTGAAATATAAGCTTCACTGAATGACCTTTTACTGGGACTTAAAGCAATGTATAAACTCTGAAGGCTTAGCAGCATTGAAGTTCATGACATCCAGATTCAAAGTTTGCTATTTGGCTTCTCTGCCAGGTTTACTTCTGGTAATTTTGCCAGAAAGACAAGGAATTTAGGCGAGGAAACCCAGCTGCCATAACAAATTGGAATACTTCTGTCATTCTCTGTTACAGAGGTCACTGCACACACAGCTGGGCTTGCAGCCTTGCGCCTGCATCAGCTTCTGCCACTTTTTGACTGTGTGCCAAGTCTTCCAGAGATGTAAATTGGCTCTGAAACAAAACAGGCTGCATGGGTCAGAAACTGGCTGTTGCAGCTCTGGAGGTTTTGGCCCATGTCTCCTAAAGAGCAAGTAAATGATGCCACTTTCATGACTTCAAATCAGAAAACTAAACCTAGAGGTAAGGCTTAATCACCTCTCCAGTTCTAAATGGGATCTGATCCAGTTTTATATCTCAACTCTGCAGTTCAGCAGCTTCCCTAGGGATTTTGTGTTTTTCAATAAATCCTGTACACTCTCTTACTCTGAAAATCAATGTGTTAACAGCTATTCATGTATGTACGAAGAGTTAATATTATTCACTTTTCTTTCACCAAATTTCTTTTTTTCCCAATATTGAATCAGGACTAAGGGGTGCATGTGCATGTATGTGTAGCTAGTTCTCTTTTTTTAATAAACTTAGTGCTAGAGGTCACATTTACAGGACAGTTTATATGGTAATCTTTAAAAACAAGCAGCCCAAGCACTGGAAAACAAAAGTTAGTTCTGTGTGAGCAGAGAAATAGGCCCGGTTTATTAATAGGTCTTGCTGAAGCATCATTTCCATGCTTTTATGACCACATTAGGTTTTCACCTCACATACGGACATGTCAGAGAAGTGATGGAGTGAGAGAAGAGACAAGCCCTTTTTCAGTTCACAGAACCCCAATTCTTTATTAATCACAGCTTGCTCACAATGACATACAGGAAAATAGCACTAATGAAGAGTAGAATATGCAGGCAGCAACCTCCAGGGGGGTAGGGACAACTTCAAAACTGCAGCTATTTTGGGGATGATGTGTTAGATTTGGTGATACTGTACTTGGCACAAGCACCCTGTCTAGTCATTCCTCCTGCTTCAGCCCTCTTAGTCCTAGATGTCTGTCACTAGGTAGGGTTGGCTAACACTGAAGTGTAGAGGTCATGATGAATGGAAGTCAGCAGTGTCAAAAAAAAAAGGTAACAACTGGCTCATGGGTTCCGGGTGAAATATTCGGTAGCCTCTTGTACTATTACACATGTAATGTGGTAGCATCAGGTAAGTATCATAGATCATGGCACCTACAGATAAAGCCACTTGATGCTATCTATTAGTTGCTCCATCAATAAATTTTCAAGTGGTGAATGAAGCTCACTTTACAATTAGCATTTGTATGGCTGTTTGGCATCATCCAGAATTTGCCATAGCTTGATGGTTACAATGTGCCTCTTAAATTTGCCTCAAACTGATCCCACTTGCTTTCATTCTGTTGCACAGCTGTATTTGTTGCCTCTCACCCTAAAAAGCAGAAGAAACAAGTACTGCCCTTGGCAATTTAACCTCAGTTGTACAGCACACTACAAAGTCCTGTAGTGTAAGTTGCATTTGAAGAAACTACATTTAAAGAGCCTTTTGTCTTGCACAGCTGAACGTGAAGTCACGATACCTGTGATCTAGTCACTGTTTCAACAAAGCTTATTGATGGCAAAGCAGTCTAGGTTATTAGGCAATGACTGGTCTCTAGCACCATAAAACTACTACTGACCTCGTGGTGGGTTGGAATGAAAGTCGCAGGGAACGGAATTAGACGTGAAGTGCTTCAAATGAACAGACCCAGCAGATTCAACCAAGTGGAAATAGACAACATCAGAAGCCTGTTACAGGACATGTAAGATTATGAAATAACTTGCATAATGCAATACTTGTATTTTTTAACAAAAATGTAAGTATTTACAAAATAAGATCCAAGTTTTTTAAACATCAAGCAAATCATTCTGCAAAGAGATCGCATTGGTTTTGTTTTTATTTTTGTTTCTTTCTTAAAGTTTTTTATTGAGTTCTTGATTTTTGTTTGTGGTTTTTTTTTTTTTTTTCTTTAAACCATGTCATACATTTCCCATACTGATATCGCATGATCCATAATAATATAGGCAGGGGAAGTTTACTAATGGTGGGGATGGGTCGCATCCACCATTGCTATTTTCAGCCAGACAGTTCCACCTGGAGCTCCTTGTTTCTACGGACCTCTGCAGCATGCCTCTCCTGGAAAACATAAAGGGAAAAATCAAACCACTTTCTTACTCTGCCTGCCCAGGGAGGCTCCTGACAACAACCTGTTTGGGTTGTGCATTTGATGCTTGTGCAAAACCTGTTTCACAGCACCACCATCTTTAAAGGATGCAACTCAGGAGAGGTGTCATTGACCAGACCAGTCTGAGGCATGTTCAATGCTTACATTCTACTTACACTCTGGAGCTCAGTCTTTTATCTGATATGGCCTTATAATCCTCAGCACCTCACAGAGTTTCATTTCAAAGGCTCAGACTAGGACAGGCCCACATAGAGAGGTGCTGCTTGCAGCAAAAATTGTGCTACATGCTCACATTTGCCCTTTGAATTCCTAGATGGTAAACTAAATACAGGGAAGGATGAGTGGGCTTGAATTAGTGGCTTGCACACTGCATGCAGAAGTGTTAGTCACTGTGCTATCTGTAGCACTTAGGAACCATAAATAAAAGTCCAAGAATTTAGTTCCACCAAGACAGGTCAATCTTGAACATCCCCTTAAATCAAAAGATGAAGCTAGCATTTTCTGTCTGTCTGTGATGGAGAAGGGATGCAGTTACCAAAAGTCAATGCTAGGCCCTTCTGTCCACTTTCAGTTGTCTTCCCTTTTACAAAAGCAGTCGTCTTGATTTAGACTTATTTCAGCCACTGCATATTCAGATACTTCCATGGAAATGTGCCTGTGGTCAGGAACAACAGCTGTCCAATGAACTTTGGAATGGTCTACTTGGGATGTTTATAAAACTATTATTTTTGGTAGCTCCTGGGTTTTTGGTTTATGCCTCTCTCCTTTTGACCGTCAAACTATCAGACTTTTGCCTCTTGTGTCTGATCACTGAAAAATACCCCAGACAATCAAATGGCAAGCAGAAGGTGACTACAGAAGCAAACATCCATCCCTAGCTGACCTCAGTTTGAGGCACTGCCTAGGTATTTCTATGCATTAGAGGGTCTTTTATGATAAAAAATTCACAGAAGTCAACAGTTATCTTTTTATTGTGTGAGCTAGACTATGGATCACAGGCCAAGACAGCTTACTGCATCAGATGAACCTGTAAATCACAGTTCTTATAAAATCCGTAATTCTGAATGCTGGATTTTGCAAGGGACTTACTCCTTGGGGCTCCTACTAACTGCAGTATACAGAAGTTATCTTTGGTTGCAGGAACTTCTAGACACCAATACCTCAGGGTGTTTGTGTAACTTTTGAAGATTTGGACCTAGATATCTCACTTCTTCCTTTTCTGCATATTTGGGGTTCACTTTTGTGTTGGCAAAACTGTATAGTCATGCAATTTTTAATTACTGTCTGTACAAATATTCCCAAATGAGTTATTGTCATCTTTGTTTAGAAGCCTTCTTTGGATTTCATGCACACATGCCATGACGTTGCTGCGGAAACAGGGTTTAGTAGTCTGTTCACATTAACCTAGGGCAGAGAGATGCTTCATCTGTACTTCCCATTTCCTTTTGGACCTCAAGGATGGCTATTTGGCTTTTCCTTTTGTTTTCATAAGCTTTGGGATATGTGCCTGCAAACTAATCTAATGCAAAAATGTCAAGTAATCTGGGTAAAGTTCTTAAGATCAAGAATTATCCCATTTGGGTAGTTACTTGTAACATCATCCTTTGGTTTCTGTTATTTCTTCCCTACTCCCTGAGACTTTTATCTCCATCAAAGCAGCAGAGGTGCTTATGGAGGAGATCTCACTGAAAACCACTGAGAGCTATTTTCTTTCTGTTAGTCAATTTACTAACATATTAGAAAGTTCATCACTGAGGGAAACCAGTGATGACTCATGTAAAACTAATTAATTTTTTCTTGATACTTCTAAATCTTTATTTGCATGTTTCCTTCTCTTGTGTGGAAGTGTTGTTTTGGAGAAGGGCACACTTTACCTGTTTCCTGTGGCTGTACCAAAGATCTCCAAAAGAAAATTTACTCTTTTTTAGTCACAAGACTTATGGAAGAACAGACCCCCTCTGATGTATACGAAAGATTTTTTTTTCCCATATCTTTTCACCTTTCTCCTCTGAGAAACCAAGAACACAGACATAGGACAGTTGTTTGATTTGATCTGTGACTTTTCTTAAAAGCCCAAATAAGTGACCTTTCATTTGTTCACAGCACTTCTTAAAAGCTAGAAAATCAACCTTTTTCTGGAGAGAGGCCAGCGAAGGACCATGAACATTAAGGAACTGGAGCAGATGCTCCAGTCTCTCCTATGAGGAAAGGGTGAGAGAGCTGGGACTGCTCCTATGAGGTAAGGCTGAGACAGCCTGGAGAAGAGAAGGCTCAGGGAGATCTCATCAATGTGTATAAATACCTGAATGGAGGGTGCACAGACTCAGGTTCTTTTCAGTGGTACCCAGTGACAGGACCAGAGGCAATGGGAACAAACTGAAACACAGAAGGTTTCCTCTGAACATCAGGAAACACTTTCCCATTGAGAAGGTGACTGAGCACTGGCACAGGTTGCCCTAAGTGGATGCATAGTCTCTGTCCTTGGAGATATTCAAAAGCTGTCTGGACAAGGTCCTGGGCAACCAGCAATAGGTGGCCCTGCTTGAGCAGGTGGATTAGATCAGATGACCTCCAGAGGTCCCTTCCAACCTCAACCATCCTGTGATTATGTGGTTATAAGGGTTCAGTCTTTTTCAAAAGTGAGTGGTGGTTTGGATAGGCATCAGGGGCTCTGACTTAAAAATCTCTCAAGTATAGCAACTGAAGTAAGAGCTACCCACAACATCTCTTCAAAATGTTGACTAGATATTCCTCTCTAGTCTAAGGTGAGGAGTGATGGTGTGGTTACCTTCTCTTGGAGACGTTCAATAAGAGCAGCTAAATTAGCTTCACGATTTTCTTTGATCTGTTCCATCTTCAGTATCAGCTTCTCCTCTGCCATTTTGCTGAAGTTATTGTTCTCCTCCAAAGCTTTTTGAAGCACTTCTCTCTCATGTTCTCTCTTCTCTGCCAGATGTTTCAGCACCTGGGCCTCCTGGGACTAAAAACAGAGAGACACATGGCTGAAATGGAATATTCATGTGGAGCAAAGTAACCACCATAGGGCAACAGTTCATTGAGTTTGGAAACTGCATAAAGCTTGTTGCTTTGTTGTTACATGAGCTGTTTGGAAAGACCACTGCCGTGTATAAACCAGATTAGCTTTAACAACAGGGGCTTTGAGGTGCTGTCAACCGCGGGGAACACGCCTGAGGTAGCAGCAGAGAAGTGTCCACAGCACTTCTGTTAACAAGAAATGCTGTCATGTGTAACTGCCCTGGGTTGTCTGGGTTACTGCAGTGGTTGCTCAACCTCTGACAGCTGCAGTCTTTCAGTTGTGGGCATTTTATTTTTAGAGCTAGGGGACTGGGGGCTGAAGGTATGAACAGTGTTAAAAGGGAGGTTGTCAACACAGGAGAGATGCATTTTTTGCCTGGGTTGGCTATCCTTCGATGTTCTTCAATAGCTAGTGATGGGCTGTGAAGTTTACTCCTGTGAAAGACAGACAATCAATTCAGACAATGTCTTTTCCCCATTATATTTATGTTTGGCTTCATCTCACTGATTAGGAAGGGAAAAAGGGTTTTATTCTATACAAAATAACAAAAACGCTATTTTTAGTTAAAAGTTCAAATTTTGCAAGGAAGATGTAACCTGCAGGTAGGAATTAAACAGATGCAGCCTATGCACAATACTGTGTTATTCTTCTTTATGAACTCATTTCTCAGAAGCATAAGCTTTGTTATTTATTTTAAATCAAATTACTAACACGAAACCACTAATCCTAGGAGAGAAGCCAAAGAACTTGCAGCACTGGGCCCACCCTCCAGGCAAGACTAGGCAGTGTGTTTCAGAGGGTTTATTTGGAAATGATAAACAACATTGTATGCTTTTGGATAAAATAAATAAGACGAAGCATGAGAAGCAAACAGAAAACAGGGAATGAAATATGGCTCTGGGAAGCCAAGTGCGTATTTCAGTGCAGATCACAATGCTCTGTTGCCATTGTTATCTGTAAAAATGAATTAGTTTAAAGCCTAAATTAAGGGCTCTAACCAATAATTACAATTACCGGTAATGAATCCTATTAAATTCTATCATGTGGCTTTAAATGGAGTGAAAAAGGCTGCAATTCTTTTACATGAGCGAGATCCAACTAGGAAGAGAAAACACCTATTTTAATGGAGGTAAGATACACATAAAGCCAAATGCACTGATGAGGCAAATTAAGCAGATTCTAGAAAAGGCTGCAAAACCCAGGCAGAACATCTTGCAGCAAGACACCGAAGTAAAATGTATCTGGCTTTGAAAGGCTGTAATGTAAAAATGGCTTGCCTGAGATCAGAGGAAAGAGCCACTTTTATCCATCTTGGCCGCTTAAATGCATTTGCTTTCACCTCTGGCCTGGCTGCAGTTAAAGGCTCAATCCTCAAACTGTGATCCCTGGAGCACTTCCTGATGGGGACGGTCTACTGAAATGGTTGGTACCTTACAAAGACTCTTCCTGGCTCTCACCTCCATTATAGCATATGCTGAATAGAAAGTAATAAAGCAAGCATTTTTCAGATCTTTGACTCATAGAATAGAACCGTTGTGCAGACCAAGAGATGTTGCAAATGGGAACAAGAAGTCCCCAGACAGGTGCAGCCAAAAGCAGAGGGAGTTTCACTGGTGGAGATTGGAAGGAGGATAAGCCAAAGGGAAAAAGAGCTGAGCAAAGACAGTATTTTGTAGACTAATTGAAAAATCATAAAAGCCCTATAAGTTTAACAAAAACATAAATAATTGTAATAATCATATAATGATTATTATCAATCATAATCAATGAAGATAGTTTATTTTGAAGCAAAATATTTTATTTCAGATGCTTACCATTTAACACTTCTTTAACTGTAAGCTATTTCCAAATGTAAAATAAAAGTTATTTTTAAAGATTTAGTACCATTGAAAACTAGTTGAACATCATCATCTTGCTTCACTGTTTTTGGACCAACTTGAGTGGCTCAGTTTGACAAGTGCTTGTGAAATGAGTCTGCATTTTCTATTTAATCCAGTATTCAGTGGCAAGCTTTTATCTCTTTTGGAAAAGTTATTGCCATTGTATTTTGTTTGCTGATATGAGTGCTATGAACCCTTTGCTTAAAGGATCTACAAGTAACTTTGATAATCTAAGAATCTATTTCCTTTCCTGTTGGGAGTTTGACCAGAAAAGGGACTATGATACTAATTGTAATGTCCTTTCCCATGAAACATTTCAGAAGTGACTTGTTAATTTGAAAGGCTAACATTTCATGGTATTTAAATATGTATATATAATGTGTTATAAAATCAAACCTTTTCAGATTTGGAAAACAGACATTTGCAAGGACATATCCAGGGCCCATGGAGATGCTATAACAAAAAGTAAGATTTGGACTGTGCCTACAAGCAACATTTTTTAAAAGATCATTTGCTTTCAACAGGAGGTAGCAAAATGCCTTTGAGACTGGGGGGCACTTGCCCATTTTTCCGGATTTGTTTTCTTCCATTCAAACCCTTTGCAATCTGGAACTATTTCTTATTAACATAAATCCTGGAGAACAGTGAAAAATTAGAGTTCCCTATCAGAGTACACCCGGTTCTGGAGGCCATGCTGGCGGACTACACATTTAAAAGTAATTTGTCCACTAATGCACAATAATGAAGAAAATCCTTATACTCTGATTCAGTGTTTGCTGGATGCAAATTGTGTTGGCAGCAGTGAAAGTCTGAATGAAAGCTAAGCCAGGCCTTGGGACCTGGCTTCACTCTTCATCCTTTATGATACCCTTTAAACAACATTCCCTTCCCTCACTCAAAATGTTCAAGGTATTGAATGTATGGCACGTTCAGTGGTTCCAAATAAAGGGACCTCCCTCCCCACAACAAAACATCCATGTGGCAGAGTCTCGTTTAGACTGATGTCACTCTTCTACTGCCGTTGTACCCCAGCTGTGAGTCTGCCTGTTTTCCTAGCATTCAGATCATTTTTTAAATCCCCTTATGACAATTTTGGAAGGCAGCTGGTATGTTTTTGTACTGTATTGTCAAACAATTTTCTGTTTCCAACACATTTGGCAAAATAACTTGGCCACCCTGTCTGCTCAAAGTCTACTGCACATCCAGAAATGGGTAAATGAATGACCCCAGATAGCTAGTGGGGCTGGGATTAATAGACTCCCTTTGTTGTTTGTGTTGGCTTTTAACTGCTGCCTTGGGACTCCCATGGTGTTGATACAGGATTCCAACATACTTAGGAAAGTTTTTATCCCAAATTTATTTTCAACATTGAAGTGCTGGAAAGGCTACTCTCCAATCCTTGATAGTCCATGTTCTAATACACTTGTAAATGGCTTACAGTAAGTGCTTCTTGTACAGCTATTCTGAGAAAATTAGTAAAAAAGGCTGGAAATGAGATGAAAGATAAAGATTAATAAGGACAGAAAAGTATGAAATGGTGTAGAAAGAAAAAAAACAATACTCAAGGGGGAACACATCAAGATGACTTCTTCCATGTAGTAAGGCATAAACAATGCAGCTACAGCTGCAGCATCTAACGGTAGCTGCGGAGGAATAAAAATGTTGCAAAACATTCCTGGTGCATATACCCTGGCTCCTAGAAATGCCCTGCTCTGCTAAAAAGATGGCTAATTCAGGTAAACTCCTATGATATGTCACATTTCTAAAAGATCATGTGCACCCCCAGCTTTCAGTGATGACTGTTTCACAAAGAAATCCACATCTCAGCTGGCCAGAGATAGATGCAGGCAACTAAACACTTCATGAGCAAAATTATTTATGGAAACTGGCTTTGGAGATACATATGATTTAAAATTATTATTCACAGGAAGAAAATTCTACTTATCTGAGCAACAGGTGCTTTGTTTTCTCACCTTTATCTATTTTTCTTTGACATGTGCATGTGAATATTTAAGTCATTTATGCAGAAATAAAATTAAAGGATTCCTTTTAAGCAAGAAATGGGCTCAGACAACGGCATTTAAGCTGGGGATTTCAGCTTGAATACATTCACCTCTGTTAGCAGGATCCTTAGTCACTAGGATGTATGAGGCATGCTACTAGTCATGAGAGCTCCACTTCCATAACAATTTCATTCACTGGCTAGATTAAATTGTTCAGCAGAAGCTGCATTAACCTTGGTATTCTGCAGTGTATTGTGTATTTAAGAGATAGTATTAATGGAGCAGAATGCGAAGACAGGATTAAAGGCTCCTGCTGCAACATAAATGCCAAGATGAAGCCTAGGTATTAATCAGAAAGAAATGATGACTTAAAGTAGTGATGTTTTCTGGGGAAGGAATACAGACTGGGGTTTTTCCATGTTAAAGCAAGGGAATGGGCTCAAGTTAGACCTCCCTTATGGCACAGTGTTCTTCAAATCTCTGCATGGTTACATCCTATTCCTCTCTAGGAATACTGTTATTTGTATTACATTAGCACCTGTTCTAGCTGTTGTGAGGATTCACTGCCCCAGGCAGCGTGCAAATACACAAGGAGAAGCAGTTGCTCTCCTAAAGCAATGACAGTGGCAGGAGAGTCAGAGACATCTGATCTGTATCCACAGGTGAAGTTCTACTTCTACTGAAACTAGGCAGTGCAAAATTTTGCTTGAATTTAGGTGAGGATCTTTGTTTTCTGTCCAGTCTGCCATGGGATCTTTGGGTCAGAGCTACTAAGAGCATGAAGTAGAGTGAAAAAATATAAAGAGCTCATCCATGATGTGATTCAAGAAAACTCACTTTCTCTCCCTCAGCTTGCACAGAAGTGCTGCTCTCTGGGTTGTGACCCACTGGGGTGAACAAGGAATGTTGGAGGGACGCAAAAGGTACAACCTGAGCCCTCTATTTGATGCTTCCCTACCTGCTCATGCGACATTTTGTGATCTACTGCAGCTGAAGGCCTAGCATTTTCAAGTTGATGAAGACCAATGTCAGTTCGTCTTATGATTGTTCATTAGCAACAAAGCCCATGACAGACTGTGGGGAGAAGCTTCACCAGCCTTGTGATGTATGCTGTCTCTGGTCATGACTCCACTCCCTCTGAGACAGACTGTGGTGCCTCACACCAAACTCTCTCCTAGCTGGTGGAAAATATCTTCCTGCAGGTACATATTCCATAGGCTTATGCTTTTTGGATAAGGAACTGAGAGGTGGCTTGCAGTTTTGGCTATCTGTTGTAAATATTAGGGGTGAAGCACCATGTGTGGGAATGCTATCAGATTGTGGCAGAAACACCTGGTTCCGGTGCTGATTCTAACTGTATTACTGGAACCTTTACATGGAAAAGCACTTCATGCTGTGTTCCCTCTCTGCACAAGCACAGCTGAGGGCCAGCAGTACCAGAAAGGAAGGCCAGTAGATGGGCAAGACAGGAGGAAAATGTCTCAGGTAGTGCCTGTCCCCCCTCCCAGCCTGCTTGCTTACAAATTTGGTGGGAAACCATGGAGGGGAGCAGGATTGAGTTGGAAGAACACAGAAAGCTCCACTTTTGTAAGGGAAAGTGCCGAGCCCTTCTCTGCCTCTCCTCTTGCCTGGAGCAGCAGTTTCATAAATCCCATGCAATATCTAGGACAGAGCATTTGTCCTCCAGCTCCGCTGCCTTCCCTGCCTTGGTGAAACCTTTTCCCTCAACAGCTTTACTGTGCAGTAAAGCATGGGTGGCTTTTTCAATGCCAAAGGAGAGATGGATCAAGAGTACTAACAAGTGGCTCTGCACAGGCTGTGGGGCTGGCTCAAAGGAGCAGTGAGGTGGGAGCTGAAGCCTGATGGAGAGTGCAGCCACGATCCTGGCCAAGATGCCCTGGGCTGACTGCCTGCTGCGAGAAGCATAGCGAGCCTTGCCCGGAACATCTTGTATCATTTCATAGTAACAGTATTAAAAACTCGTGTATCTATGAGTCTATTTCCAACAGAATGAAAGTTTAAAAATATGACTGTTCTGCATTCTTTGTAGCTCTAAGCACTAGGGACAAGCCTGATTAAATTTCATCCCAATACAAAGCCACTAAAAGGATTTAATTGCATACGATTTCTCTCCCATAATCCAAAGTCTAGTAGAAATGTGTGTCCCTTTAGTGTTTCATTTTTATACTAGTAAGTTGAACATGGGCAATAAAGATACATCATTTGGCATATGGCTCTTGAAGTCTGTACATGATGAGTAATAACTGCTGAACATTCAAGGCCAACGGGTAAAAATTGATAAATGATAATGATTCTGTAAGAAATACACTTCTACTGTGTACAACGTCACTGTGCCCTAATTTCTTAAGCGGGAAGGATGAAAAGATCTTTTTGATTATCCACCAAGGTGGGAAAATATAGCACACATATGCCAAAACAATAATGGCATAATAATGACATGCTGTAAAGAAGATTCTACAAATGGAAAGGACAAATCTGTAATTAACCCAAATGAGTCTTGCTGGGTGATGCAAAAGGAAAAAATGCCTCAGGTGAAACTCTCAGTTTGGTCTGAGAGTATGAGGTCATGACTGCCAAGTAAGGTAGAGGAAAAGGGGGAGAAAAGGAAAGAGCCCTATAAAAGCATATAAGGGGATAAACAAGAATGGTAAACAGGAAACAGCATAAGTAGGAGACTGCTGAAGCGCATGTATTTCTGTAGATCTCCTCATGAGCTTGAAAATTTATTAACAAACACTGCCTAATTAACAGAGCAGAACATAATTCCTGAAGAGTGTGAAGTCAATCAGTACTTTTTCCAAAAGGCAGTTCTCATCCATTAGTTATACTTGATTTGAATTAGAACTATGCTGGAAGGAGAGGCTCTAGAATGGCCATGCCTGACAGCTGCTATACATAGATTGGAAAGTATGGTAACAACTGCCATGCTGGATGCCAGAAAAAGTCTGCCTTGCTCGTGTAGCAGCAGAACGTGGAAGATGCTTAGTGAAAGTGTAGATGAAGTCGGGCAAATCCGCCCAGACCTTTCCTTAAGATATATATATATATACATACATATATATAGCTTCCTAGTTTTCAGCAGTCACCAAGTTGCATATTTTCTGAGCCAGAAATTGCATTCATATAATAATTTCCTACAAGGTAGTGCTCTATCCACTTTTCTAGTTTCTTTCTGAAATAAATGATATTTTAATAATCTCTAAATAGTCTGTGATAACAAATATAGCTTGATTAAACCACACATGAAAAGGTGATTCCCTCTCTCTGTTTTGAAATTGCTGCCTGATGATTTCATTGAGTGTTTCCTCCCCTTTGGATTGTGTGAAACAGAATATAATTGTTTCTCTTCATCTTCTCATTACCATTCATGACTTTGTAGACTTCTATCTTACCTTTCATCTGTTGTCTCTACCCAAGCTGAAAAGTGGACTATTTTATATATCTTCGTATAGAAGATTTTCTATTTCTCTGATTGCTTTTTTATCCTTTTCTGCACTATACTGTTTTTTCAGGCCAAAAATGAAGGCAACAGTTGAGATGTGAGAGCACCAGGGATTTTATCAGTGATGTAATGAAGTTTTTTGCTCTGTTCCTTTCCCAGCAATTTCTGCTGCATTGCTAATGTGGAGGATCTTGTCTATTAAAATAACCCAGTTAAATGTTCATTCAAAATGAATATAGTACCAAGGGGAAGAAATGGCAGGTGTCTATATTGCTATCACTGATTACCAGTTTATTGCATAATGAGTTTTTCTTTAGGAAGAAATGAACAGTAATGAAATCAATGAAATGAAATCTCTGGGACATTCAATTTGTATTTCCCACTAAGAATATGCATAATATCAGTCTTCTTAATTGCTGCCATTTTATTCTGTGGCCATATCTTTACTCGAGTATTTGTACTTAGTACAGAGGCACTGCACAGATTGAGTCTTTGGGGCCTATTATCCCTTGGGTGTGCTGGGAAGGTGCCAGTGAAAAGATGTATTCCTTTCACATACAGTCATGTCCTTTCACTGAAATGAATGCTCTGGCAGAAGTATTTCTTTGAAAGAAGCAATAGTGCTAATGTGTGTGCATTAGAAGTACAGTCTTGTGTTATCAAGGCAGCAGAAATGGCAAAAGCAGCAACACTTCAGTGTTCATCTAAACGAACTGTTCAAATTAAGTGAGGTCCAGCATAGCCAAATTTTTCTGCAAATCAAAACTGAGGGCCAGGTTTTAAGGACCTGTCAGTAATTTGGATCTACGGACTTTGATGGACTCACATCTCACCACACACCAGTGTAATCACTCCACTGGGTTTCTTGGAAGCAACCCTGATCTGGTCTGACAGGAGTGAAAGGAGAATGGAGCTGCTTTTGTTGGAGCTGCTCCATGTGCTACCTGTGGTGTATCTGCTGACTCTGGACTTCTGTATACATTTTTGTTCATACCTGGAAAAGATTGTGTGAATGTCCTTTTAATAACAAATCAGATTAAGAGATAAATGAAAGGCTTAGAGATATCCAAACTTGTTTTGTTTTCAGATACCCTCTACCTGGGACTCCATGAGCAGGTAACTCTTTGGAGTTAACTCCAATTTAACTGGTGCAAGCAGACTTTCACAAAATAACACTGATCATCTGGTTGAAGGACACAGAAAGTCATTCTACGGCTCCTGAAGCTTCGCTGGCTTCTGTGGCTCTCCTTTTGTGCCATAGCAAAAGGAAACATGGATTAACCCTGACAATATATTACCACATCTTGAGCATTCTGTGGCCATTGCAGCCAGCCATGACTTTCCTGAAATGGTACAAACCAGCAGAAACACTGGGCCCATACAGAACCCTGCTAATTTTCAGACTGGCTTTGGTGAGTGTCTTGTTGGTTTTGCCTGTCATCCTTCAACTTAACCAGATCTGATCTGGAATCTGGCCTTTTGCCTTCTGATTAAAAAAAAAAAAAAAAGTCATCTGAGCTAGCTCTGACTTAAGAGTAAATAAAGACCTCTTCAACACATCAGTCATGATGAAAGCCAAATAAACAGTTAATGTGGACTTCCCGCTGCATGCACCCTGCATTCGTGCTAACCTTTGCAAAGAAGGTGTAACAACCCTTCTAAACCCTATACGACAAACATTATGAAACAGGATTTTACCACTGTGGGTAAGGTCATAAAGAAGGGAAGACTTAGAGTGTAAATAATCCTAAAGGCCAGCTTCCAGTACTGTTGAGACTGTTTGCTAGAAGGGCCTCTCTTAGTAGCTGTGCTATGCCAGTGTCTTCGTTCAAGTGTGTGAAGAATGGCCCAGAACGCTCTTTATTCAGGGCTGACATGCCTCCATAGTGCAGAAATAAGACATTTTAGCTGCCTCAGGCAGGCCTTTTGAGTAATTTCTATGGGCACTACAAGGAGTCAAGATCTTTCAGCCCAGACAGTAGCTGTTTGAATTGCACATCCATCTCTCGAACTCAGACACCAGAAGAATTGCACTGCTTTTCAGCAACTATTATAGATGTTCTGAATGAACCACTTAGCACTCACACAGTAAGCATGTGTATTTGAACCCACTTCAGCCTCCTGTTCAAAGCTATCTTATTCTGTGATGCTTACTTTTCAACCATCAAAACCAGTGAGGTTTGTTTGCAAGCCACTGAAAGAAAACAAACTCATTTGTTCCTTTACACAGGTTAATAATTTTTGTCCATGTGTCAGGGATAGCAATGGAAAACAAATGGACCGGAAACTTGACTGTTATTCTGTACATTAAGTCAGGACTAATAACTAATATATTTTAAAGAAAGATACCTTTCTCCTCTCCTCTGCAGCCT
Organism: Eurystomus gularis; assembly: GCA_013400335.1. Classification (NCBI taxonomy): domain Eukaryota; kingdom Metazoa; phylum Chordata; class Aves; order Coraciiformes; family Coraciidae; genus Eurystomus; species Eurystomus gularis. Next base: position 157,569 of record VZZY01006432.1, on the reverse strand, counting down.
CCAGCTTTTTCTGGATCTCCTCAAGAGAGAGTTCTTTCTTCTTTGGAGAAGCTAAAGTTCGTGGTGCTTCTGAGACCGGGGATGGCGGCTTTAGGATCAGTTCAAAGGCCTGGCCTGAGGCACGTTTGTTGATTTGTTTCACTTCCATGTCTGCACAATAAAGTGAGAGATGGTAAGTCCTTCGATACCTCAGCGGTACTGAGGAAAGAAGCAGCACAGACATTAGCATAGAATCAGAAGTACAGGCAAAAGATTTAGCATCTTTGCCTTGGGCATTTTAAATGCAATGGCAGATTATGGGCTGAAAACTGTTCTCGGAAGTACATTCCATTTTATCTGTAATAGCTTAATTATACCTTAATCTCATAAAGATAAAAATTTACAGCAGTTTTGGAAGCTTATTGGGGTTCTGTGTCATTTCACATTCCCTGCAAGCAGTGCCCAAGCTGATTAATTTTTCAAGCATGCTTTCATCTTTTCTTGGTTTCCTTCGGAATTATATCAGCTGTGAAGAGCTGTAATTCTCAAATGGGGAATAGGAAAAGTACAGCTCAGTATGAAAGGGCTAGCTTTAAGAGTTTAGTTAGCTTCTACTAGAAACATTATCTAGCATCACAGGCAATACACAGTAAGTAGAAAGCAACAGACCTAGGAAATAAATTGTTAATTCAGCAAAACATGCAGTGGCTAACATTATGGGCTGGGATTGTGAACTGAGTCATTTCCCAGCACTAGCACGTTATCTGACCTGCAGGATGATTTCCAGTGAAAGGCACTCACCATCATATTTATAGATGTTCATGTTGCGAGGTTCTGGGTAAAAACAGGAGCAGATCAGAGAGAGCATGGACAGCTCCTTCATCTTTTCCTTGTAAGCTGAAACGAGAGATTGTGTTAGCATGCTTTGCTTTCCCAGCTCCTCCTTGCTGAATCTCTAGCTGAGGTGACTGGGCTGGGGACCAGCAAATCTGCTCTGTCACACACCTTGCAGATTTCTCTAGAATATTTCTTCTGAACATCGAGCCTTTATCAAATCACACACGAGATGCTCAGTGCTGCAGAGACTGTTTCTGATCTCCTACATGACCTCAGCCTTGGGTGTAACGCAGTCGGCCCCCTCTGACTTACACAAAGTGAATCTGGCTAGTAGGAAATGTATTCAGCACTGGAAGAGTGCCACGATTCCACTCTCTCCTGCCAGGTGGGGTGACATGAAGCTCTTATAAATTCTCTGACATATCCAAATGCAATTGAGAGCAACTCTGAAACACTGCCCGTGTGTTGCCATAGGCAGGCACTAAAGACATTATCTGTTACAAATGAAAATGTCATCCAGATAATTAAAAATAAAACCAGAAATGAGCATACATTTATCAAATCCTTTGCATAATGTCCTTAATATGCATAATTACTTGAAACAAAGCTTTTTCTTCCTCACTTACTGGCCAAAACATGTTGCTTCCATACTCAGGTCTAGGGTATATTGGCTGATGCAATAAATACCCTTGTAATTTACCTCTACAGTGTTACTTTAACGGACTTTGTAATGCATACAGGCCCCAGACATGGACTGATGAGGAGATGGTCTAGAAATGGTGATACCAATACCTAACCATTATACAGTGTTCATGCTGTCTAATTGCTATTATCCCAGCTTGTAAGTAGGAAAACAGTTTTGTATCTGGTCACTGGGCAAGTCAATGACAGAGCCCAGACTAGAGCCAGCTCTCCTGGATGCTGGGGCAATACCCTAGCCACTGCCCACACTGCATAAAGTGTATCTGTTGAGCGGGGTTTGCTTCAAAACTCATCTTGGCACACTACAAATCCCTGCTACTATCCAAATCAGATCTACAGAGGCAGACACACATTTTCTGATTTAATCTAATTTAGCTTTGCATGGAGGCCTCTAATCATGGACACTAAATAAGCCACCTAAAGGCCATACAGCTTTTTGGAAACCATTGGTGAAAGCCAGCATCTCAGGTCACGAGTATACTGAAGATTTTGCTTTCTGTGAACTGAGGTTGTCAAGGATGGCTGGACAAGTTTTTTGGTTTGAAACAGAAGTACCAACTTGCAAAGAGTAACTCAAAAATCCTCTGAAGAGACAAATCATGTTCAGCTGATGTCTGCTAATAGTCAAACAAAATTACATGTTCATTTACACCTCCATCCAACAAAGCATTTGTACAAAACATGTAGGATTCAAAGCACACAGGTGTGGTTGTCCAGACTGTTCATTGAGGAGGGCTTGCCCAGCTGGCTGCCCACACCACCCAACGTGCATCCTTATCAGCAGGGAGGCTGCGGGGTGGGTGCACATGAGACTCCACATGCTGCTTGGGAAGCTGCTAAAATTACAGAAAACGGACCCTGGGTTGCTTGTTAAAGACATGGCCATTGATGACAAAATCTGATAGCTAAATGTTCTTGTCAGAGGTCTGCTCAATCACTCCTACAATGTATACCTTGAAATATCTTTGTAGAAAGAGACATGCAAAGCAGCGTCCTAGGAATCCTGCCTTTTGTCACCTTTGTTACTATTTTTTATCTTTGCTTGACATTGAATATGTCTTGTTTCCTAACAGCATTTAAAACAATTCGAAAAAAAGTGTTTATTCTCCCAGCTTGTGATCTGCAAAACACAGCTGGAGAAAGATAAGAACATGCTCAGCTCTCTTACCTTTCAGTACAATAGCTGCACTGAAAGCACATTGGCGAAATCATTGTCATTCTGGCCACTGACAAAATTAGGGTGACTTTCCATGCTTTACATTTTCTTTTTTCGTGGTATTGATTTAGTCTCCATTTGCCTTAGAAAGTCCTTCAACCATACTTGGAACTTGTCTTGAATACTCAAAGGAAGTTCTGGAGGCTGCTACAACCCTGGGAACTAAACAACCTGCCATGTTGACAAGTACTGTTTTTCCTTTTGGAGACATTAAGGGATGAGGGCCTCAGAGGAACTGAGGAGCTACACAGCTCCTCAGGTGTCCAGCATCGGCATTGGGATAATTCGTCCCCCTTGACCAGGCAAAGAACAGCTTATTTGGAAGCACTGAGTAGCAGGAGCCCTGCTTTGACTCAGCTGTTCTTTTCTTAAACTGCCATACGTTAAAAAAAAGGCAGTAAAGTTAGCCCAGTTAGTAGTCTGAGGAGAGTGGCTGGCCCATGTCACACAGGATGAACAGGGAGAGAAGTTAGTGTTTTAGCCATGGAAGCCTGCTCTCTCAGAATGAAACATTTTTCTATTAAAAAAGCAGCACACGGGTCAGAAAGCCAACAGCACAGCATTTATGCAATCTGCACAGGACCTCCTGCGTTAACTGAAACAGGCCCAAAGATGATCTGTCTTATAGTGGAGATTTTAAAAACCCTTGAAGACAAGCAGTGATTGCAACAAAGTTTATTTTCCAAATGTATTTCAACTGGCTTGCTAATGATATAGCTCCTTGTGCGGTCATGTAGGGACGTAGGGTACGTATCATGCCACTAACTGTGCAAGTTAAATGAAGGAAGGTAAATGATGGTAATCATAATACTACAAAAGCTTTGAGAGGGAAATTGCTAGGAAAGAACAACATTGACAAAATTCAACAGAATCTTCTTAGTTACATGCAGCAAGATTTAATTGTTTATATGCATTAAAAGCTTCAAAGTCGGGCAAGAGCAGAACACTAATTTTTTATAAAAGCAGAAGGGATTTCAATATTAGCATTTCTTGCACTGTGAATATCCTAGTATTTACAGGTCTTCTGAAATTCTGAAGCAGTGTGATTATTTCAAAACCTCAACTATTAAAAAAAAAAAAATCCTTATATTAAGAGTTGCAGAGAAAGCCTTAGAAATATTACCTAATGCCCCTAAAAGCTTTCATAGCTTCAGAGAAGAAACTCAGATAGCTTTGAAATTCAAGAACTCATGAGGTTTTTTTCTGAATGAGTCCCAAATGGACTTTTATATAATGGTTTGAAGCCAGTCTCACCATTTTTTTCCCTAACTTAAGGCATTATTTTTAACAGCTATGTTTAGAAACTGTGAAACCACTCCCTATGTTGGGTGAAGATTGCCATGCTTTTCTTTCATGGGCTCTTTGCTTGTTGGTCCAGGTAAGATCTTTTGGAGTCTTTCAAGGGCACCAGTGCTACATCTGCGTGAGCAAGCAGGGAATCACAACAGGACTGGATCTCTGGAGGGAAACAACTCTAAAGACTCCATGCTCACGCTGTATAGATTGTGGGTTTTTTTTTTCTTTAGACTAGTTTGGTCCCATGGTCTGAACAACTGTTGGTGCCTGGAGCACAGCAGGTATACTGCTAATGCACATCTTGCAGTTTCCTTACCTACTAAGTAAACCAGTTTGTGCACTCAGAGATTGCTCTGCAGTGAGCATGGTCAGCCAGGCTGTTCTGATGAATCTCTTTGAAAGTGCTCTTCTGATCTCAAATAATATGCTTATTCAGATATAACCCATATGCCTCCACTAACAACAGAAAATTAGTCCATTGCCAGTCCTGCAGCTCACTTGGCTGTTGAGTGAAGCTAATAAGGAAAAATGCTACAACTGCCATTAGAAGTCAGCAAACACTTTCTTATTGCTGGGAGAAATAGGAAGATTAGGGAAAACACTGGTAAAATCACCCTGTCTGTTCTCATCTGTTATCCAACAGCTATAAGGAATTTTTTACAGTTTACGAAAATCTGTCCTGACTGATGGGCCATGGGCAATTTGGGTCACATTTTGTTCCTTGGCAAAGCAGAGGTAGGACAGATTGCTGTGTCACAGCAGAGACCGTTACTCATAAGCAAGACTATTTTTAACATATGAAAGCAGAGAGATTAAGTGTAAATGTTACTTACAATTAACATATGATGAAGGCAAATCTGTTGATTCTTTTTGCCTTACTGAATCCAGTCCATATGTAATAAAGGGCTACTCATTTAAGTCTCACCTACCAACTAGTTCTTGAAGTTCTGCACACCTGAAGGACACAAAAACTGACACGTTGCCCATGGTCAAAATGCTCAACCCATAACACATCTCAGCCCTGTCTTCCCATGCTGGGCACCTGTGAGACACCTTTCTGAGACTGATCTGAAATCCTGCTTTGTTTTCTGCTTTGGAAGAGATTGAAGGAGCAAAAAGTAAGATTAGGCGAAGCATGAAATGCCAGGTAGAGAAGACCTACCACAGTCATCCTTTACATCAATTTCTCATGGATGTTGTTGACAATGCAATTTGTTACAAATTTCACTTTGTTAATGCTCCCTTTGCAGTGCTAGAGGTTTTGGTTTGTCAAGACAATGCTTTAAGTCATGAAAAGGCATGTATTTTGTGAACACCAACACGCACACTCTGTTGGCTAGTATGTTTTTAAATTTATTATCCATTTTAGTTGTGTGTTGCAGCCTCTTCTGTCAAATGAAGTGGTGTTATATGAATATAACTGTAATTGTTTCCTCATCACTGGTGGGGTATTTGAAGAAAGCTGCATGATGAGTGCTGGTAAAGTGGTGAACTAGTACTGGGACTAGTTCATGGGACTGGGAGAAGTAAAACTCAAGATGGGGCACAAGTGAGAAGGATTCTAGGTATCATTTACTTTTTGGCACTCATCTGAGATGTATGAGTCTGGGATTCACTTTAATTAATGCTAGCCATCTAATATTTAGGATAGCTAGTTTACAGCAGTCATGAAAGCTTTTTGTCTAGTCAGTGGAGAGATAAGCACTACCAGAGACTGTTTGGTCTGAAGAGATGTCTAAGATAAATGAATTGAGTTGTCTTAAGGCCAATGAATTTCTCTCTGTTGTCAGAAAACCTAGGGATGTTTATAGGCTTATGGAGTCACCAGTGATGGAGGGAATGAAAGCAAAAGCTCCTGCAGTGAGTATATCTTCTCCATCACTTACGTTCAGTCTGGAGTGACATCTCATTTTGGTGGTTCACATAAGCGGGGTATATTTTGTTACTGTCTCTCTGAATACAAAACACTGCTCAACAGAGTATTTGGTGTGAGTCCATCTCACAGCCTTGTGTATATGCCTACTTTTACAGTTTCCCCATCAAAAATAAAGTTGCTTTAAATTATACTAACAGCTCATGTGCTCCTTCATGCCCTACAGTGCTCACCTGTTTCACTGGTGGGAAAGGTGGCATGGGACCCTCACTCACCTGGGACCATTCTTTGGTGATGGAGTCTTTAAAATTGCACTCCATATACTGCAATGCACCTTAATAGAGAGACTGTAGAGTTTTGGTCACCTTCCGTCTCCCTGAACTTGTTTTGTATTTCTGTATCTAGGCTATAGAGTAAGCAGGTACTATGAAAAGGAAACAAGAAATAGAAAACGAGGAAAAGAAATTGTGAATTACTGAGCTTCCTCTGCCAACAGACTCCAGCATTTCCTGCCATATGTCCACAAAATGAGAAAGAAGGAACTCGGACAGATTTAGTCTGCTTTTGTGGCAACTGAGAGTTTTAAAAAGTAGTTTTAGGCATTACTTTCTGTAACCTTCATGACCTTCCTGAGGTCACTAAAGCTACCTAAGTTTTGGCAGAAGTATTAGCAATTTAATTCCCTCCAGTCAGAGATTTAATTCCCTCCAGTCAGAGATCCTTTTAACAGGAGCTTTTAAATGGTTTGGGATGGAATCAAGCTTTAGTGTCATTCATAAAAGCACAGGGTGGCAATAAAATCAGGGACCACTGTAGCAGCAGTTCTTCAAAACACACAAAAAGATGCAAATGACAGATCTGACCCTTCAGTTTCTTATTAAGACTGTGTCAAGTTGTACCAACTAACCCTGTCCTTCCGTGCAAGCCCTTGCATGGCAATTCTACTGCGTAGTTCAGGCGACAGCACAGGATCTGGCTGGAAAACCCATCCCAAGGAATGCAGCACAAGTGGTTGTTTGCTTATGTAAACACTACCCAGTCATGATTTTCTTGCATGTATGGTGTGCGGATGCAAACACATGCAAACATGCAGACTGGAAGGTGGCACAAGTCTGACTGAAAATTGCTCCTAAACTTACAGTTTAATCACTGATCATGACTACGGATTTTTGGACTAAAATGGACTACACCAGATGCCATGTCCGTGATTTTTATTTACTATGTGTGATTGGATTCAAATGTCTTTGTTCATTTCATTTTCTGATGTCAGAACATTAAGATGTAAAGTTACTATTTTGTATTACTTCAATGTATGTAATTTTCACTGCTGAAGCAGTGAGAAAACCCACTTACTGAGCCCTGACAGTTACGATCATCTGTGACATGAAGTAATGGGACTGCTGTGTTGGGTTAATGCAACCACACTGACAAAATGAGATATTAATGGAAGGGAGTTTTAGAACTTGGAAAAAAAATAATCTTGTCATGGTTACTCAAAACAAACAGTGATGCCACAGTCACTATTAGAAAGTCTTGGGCCAGACTGTACTGTCCATTTACAGAAATGAAAACAAGCGCATTTCCATCCAGTGTGGAAGGAATACAGACACATGCATGTCCAGAGCCCTGACAGCCTCACCACACTGCATGCTGGTGGAAACATGGGAAGAGCAGACAAGAAAGCTATGGAGGAGCTTCTCCTCCTTCTCCAGCTCTACAGAACCTGGTCTGTAGCACTGGCAGAGCCAGAAGCTGCACCATCTCTTCTAAGCCATCCTTTTGGAGAGCCAGTGCATTGCATTGGCATGAGGAAGCCCTTGGCAGTTCAGTTCCTATAGTCCTCCAGGACTGAGGGGAAGGCTACAGGTCCCAATGCTAATACAGAGGTCTGCAGCCATCCTAAAATTCATCTGAACTTCAGGGAACTTCAGCCAGGGTGATTTTTTCCCCACGTGAGAAGACCTTCTTTCAGGTCTGCTTTGCCATCGCAATTTTTTCAAGGCACTTTCCCCCTCCATTTCCCTCCCTACCTCCACACCCCATCTCCCTCAGTTTTCTTCCCATAGAGGGATGTGAGCAACTAAAACAGACTCTGAAGACAATGGGGAGGATGAACAGTAAGAAATTAACTCAAAGGTTACAGTACTCCTAAGACAGCTTTATTTCCTGCTGAGTAACTGAAAGCAACTGTTTAATCTTTTGCAGTGTGATGTTCAATCCCTCTTCTTCAGATGCTTTGGCAGGATGCTGATGTTTAAGATGCTGAACTTGTGCCTACCTTGGTAAGAGGCCACCACAGCCACAGAGAGTTCCTGATACACTATTACCACCTAAGTGTGAAAGTCACCTAAGTGATGTAAGTATCCACAGTTTGCAAATCTTTACGGCAGCCCCACCCAGTAACATTCTGCCATTTGTTGTCTCCTGTGTTCTGTGGAAGCTCAGAAGACTGAAAATTCAGCTATGGGATGAGGTGAACCAAAGAGATTTTCCTGAATGTGAGCCAGATGGAAAAATTAAAATGGAATAGGCTGTAGCACCAGGAGGAAGTAACCTTCCTTACCTGGCTCACCTCACCCACTTGAGAACTGTTGTTTTTGTTACATACTTGCATACAGGCAAAACAGCCTCTTTTGACTGGTGTTGTAGAAAGCTTGGCTCTGTCATGTCTTCTAGAAAAATCCTCAGTCTTACTTTATTTTAGGACTACTGATAGAGTAGCAGTAATGATACTGCACATATCATTCTGGATCTGATCCTATCATTAATTTTCCTGTTCTCAAGCTAAATCCCTATCCCCTGAGCTATCACCCAGAGTCTTACATGAATGATTTAAGAACCAAAACCTTAAGCCCTGGAATTTTCAAATGGGCAGATTTGCCTTCTATGATTTAATGCTCACTGTGTGAAATGCATTTCCTTCTCATCGTATGCCTGAAAGGTTGTGACAGACCCTTTCGTCAGCACACAAAGCTGTTAAACTCTGTTATTTCTGAGACAGCTTACACATAAAAAGGCTTAAAAAGCCAGATATTTCACTTCAAAATTTCCACTAACATAGCTTGGAAGATCTCCCTGGTAAGTAGCACTGAACCGGAATCTTAATCTCCACGCAGGCTAAAAGCAGTGTTTTCAGGAATGTTAATGTTCATGTGTGAAGACCAAACAGGGCTTCTCAGAGACTCTCCTCAACACACCCAGCTCAGCTCTGCTGTACACAGGTTATCTTGTCTCGGCATTTCTGAGATTGGGGCTACCACCTGTACTAGCCTGTCATAACAGCAGCCTAGTAGAGTTTGCTTCAGGACTTCCCTGCAGCAGGACAACCCCCAGATTTATGATCCTCCCCTCTGAATTGGCTGTGTAGTGCTCAGGAGACCCCCTACCCATGCTGTTTCCTGGGTGTAAAGCTGTGGTACTTGGCTTGGTCCTGGGGCCATGCTGGTGGCTGAAGCACCATGGAAGGTCTTGCAAAGGAGGTGGTAATTCCTCAGTGTCTTTCTAAGTGTTGTGTGGGGTGGACTGAGTTACAGCTTGGAAGTTGCAGAGCCTGCAGGCAGCCTGCCTTCCCCAGCAGCCTGGTATGCAGGTATCAGTCACCACAATGGCAGTGTGCCGACAGCTGGCTGCTGATCCAGGCACTGGGTGGGAAGTGCAATTTTGAGTCCTTGTGTGGAGCACACTAATTTCCCCTGGAGCACACAGGGACTAGGCTATCAGAGATGGCTGCTGTCTCCCAGTATGCTCTTAAGCATAGGCTGGACTTGATCATCTTGGAGGTCTATTCCAGCCTCAGTAATTCTGTGATTCTCAATAATTCTGTAAGGTCATCTTGTCACTGTATTGTGGGAGCACCTGGAGGCCCACCTGAGATCTGCACTAGTTTCTGTGTACATGTCAGATGTGAACACCCTATGACAAAGAGCTTATGGTGTAAATGAGAAAGACAGGCAAGGGATGCTGGGGAGCAATGTCCCAGAGGTGAATAAAACTGCTTCATGCCACAGATTCTCGCTGTAGGAAGGCTTCATGGAGACCACAAGTGCCCTGATTTCTGGATGAATGATACCTCTGTTGGCACAGGCTGTCTCTTTGAGAGTGTTGCAGGGAATATGGGTGTTGGCTGGTGAAACAGCCCCCAGAGCGACGATGCAAATCAAATACGACAGAATAGAATGCCAATGGTTTGTTTATGCAGCCTACTATGATCAAACAGCATCTTCGCAAGGTATGAATTGTGCTATGGGGTCTGTTTTAGCCCAGTAAGACTGGATTACTAGAGCAGGGTGTGACAGTGCTGGCTGCCAGTATTTCTTTCATTTTTCTGAATCTCACCCTCAGCCATATATGTTTGGAATGGTGGCATTTTTTCCTAATGACCTCTTCAGAGGCTTCCACTAACTTAATTTTGCTTCACCCTCACTCCATTATGTAGGCTTGACAAACTCTTCCTGGTCTCGCATCACTCGCTGACATTGGATGTCATTTTATTCCATGCTGGCTGTGTATTACTACACCTAGAGAGTAATGACGTAATTCTGGCATATTGCCAGGCTTCACAATTGAAATAAGAGTTCTGCTACTGTTTCTTTTCATCTGGACACAGTAGATCCTTTCTGGATTTGTACCGATATTTCAATTGTGTTATGAAATCCCTCTCCTCCCATCTTTGGACTGAGATTACAGTCAAATACAGCCATACTCTCCTCAAGAGAGCAAATTTTTAGCAGAATTACCCACATGCTCAGGAAGCAAGCCACTGTATCAGTGGCAAAGCAGGCAATTAGGAAAGAACGGGCAAGTAATCCAACTTTTTTTGTTTTCATCATTCAGGTAGTCTCAGCTGTTGTGGAATACCGCAGTTGAAGGAACAGAGCTGCATTGCTACAGTGCCAGCTTCCATCAACAGACAGACTGGTCCTTGCCATTCTTCTGGGATCAGATATACATGTGGTTTTAATAGCACCATAAGTCAGGTATAAAAGGTAACTTTTTAATAACTTATATAGGGGTTGTTACCACAACTCTCATTTTTAGACAACCTGTGCCATTCCAAGATATTTTTGATATCTTCCAATATTTTACAAATAGTGCTTTGAACCAATGAAGGCCAAAATATTAGTTAGTCATAATTAAGGCTCAGAAAACAATAAGCAAATTCACTTGCAAGGTGCCTTTTTTTTTTTTTTTCTTTAGGCAAAGAAAATATGAAGGCAATCAGCTAAGTAGAAATTTGTGTTTATATTATATGGGATAAATGCAATTATAATTTGCAGTAGGGTTGGACTTTTGATCCTTACATTCCAGTAATTAAATGTGTTCCTTGCTTGCTGAGTCATTTCACTGGATACAGAACCTATTGCAATTATTTTGCAATATCAGGAGAATCCATTTTAGACACAGGATGCTACTGTGAGGGCTGTGAAGGTACCCCTCAAACTAACAATTTCATATAGACTAGAAACCCCATTTTATAGTGTCTGAGAAGGAAACACACAGAAGCACTCCTTATTTAGTTCATATATATGTGTATACATAAACATATATATAAAGCTTTTAAAATTTAAATTTATTGGTTGATTTTGAGTAATCTGCACGTATTTAATGTGCTTAACCCAAAGCCAACTATGTGTAACGGTATCTTTATGCTACAGAATCACTCTTACTGGCTGCCATGACTACCAACTAAATGTCAAAATGCAAAAGACAATGAATGGAGCCAGTTTGAAAAATCCAATTTTCTTCTGGGTTTTGAATGGAATTCTAATTTTGTGGGACCTTTTAAAATAAGGATGTTTCATCAGTTTGAATAAAGGCATTAGTTTGCTTTCTGTACGCAACTGCAAATGACACATGTAAGTAGATTACTTAAAAATGAAGGGTTCCTTGCAATAATACAGACAACGACATACACATTAGAATTGTGTTGATTAACAGTAGTATTTAAAATCTGAATGCCAGAACAAAATTGTAGTAGCTTTTAGGAAACTACTTTTAAATTTCTGTATAGAACTGTTTGATATTAAAGTGTGCCTGTTGACCTACCTCGTATTTGTGGAGGATTCTGCTGTAAACCCAAGGAGGTGTGATAATGAAAACTGTGCTGCAGATGCCCTGATACTCTGATTTATACTCTGTTGCTTTTTATTATATTGATTAATTCCTTTTTTTTTCATAATAAAGACTACAGAAATTTAGATGCTTTTAGACAAATTTAAGAGTTTACTCAATTAGTTATACGTGGGATCAAGGGGCTGTATTTATTTAATGATAAGCTACTCCAAAGGATTGAATTTCATGGTTTAGAGAAATGGAGTCCCTAAATTAAGAAAGTCTCCCTCTGTAGGCAGGGAGAATGTGTTTATCCTTGGAGAAATCCTTTGGTTCAGAAGTAGTGTCTTCAGGTTTTGAAGGACTTCGAAAGCACTGCACAAAGTAGGCAAAACCAACAGCAACTCTCTGATCAACTGTGTTGATACAAAGCTGATTCTGTAAAGCTCAACTTCTCACTCAGTGTTATCTCCTAACAAGTGGGCAGCAGAATAACTAGGAGAAGTACTTTTCTGCAGGTCCCTATATCTAGACTGGGGGTACTTCTAGACATTTCAGCGTTTAATATATTCACCGTGAAAATCTATTTTCACAGCATTTAAAGACAAAAGATAGTTTTCTACTAGTCTTCTACACAGTCCTAAAGAGAGTGCAAATGTCCAAGTGAGATTTCAGATGATGTTTTTGTGAGTAGCTACACAAATCCATAACTGTCTATGCTGAAAGATGAAGTCTAAGCACCAAAATAGGAATGGATACTGGGGCAGTGAGTTTAAAAAAAATAAAAAGTTACAGAAATCAATTCAGCATATGTAGGTTGGCTCTGAAAGTCTCAGAAGGAAGAGTTCTGTCTTTTACAATTTCTTCCCTCTTCCTTTTAAAGGGGTCAGAGAGAGGAAGCAGGCCAGAAGCAGAGGTGTGTGTGAATCAACAGGAGGGGAGGTTGTGTTCATCAGTGGTTGAAGGTTATTTGGTGTTGTGGATCTGCACCCAATGTACTACATCCAGTTTTTGGCCTCCCAGTTTAAGAGAGACATGGAGAAACAGGTGAAGGTCCAGTGAAGGGCTACAAGAAATGTGAGGGACCTGAAGAATGTGGCCTGTGAAGGGTGGTGGAAAGGGCCAGGTTTGTTTAGTTGGGCAAAGATATGGCTAAGGGATAGTATACTAGCTGCATACAACTACTTGAAGAAAAGATCAGTGAAATGACAGAACTAAAGTCTTCCAGGTAAGTGAAGGAGGAACAATAGCCAAAAATTGTGGTTTGGGAAGATGGGAGATCATCCATTCAGGAGCTGGCTAGACAAAGTGGCAATGGTTCTTCAAGCAGGGGGACAGGCTAGATAACCTCTAGATGTCCTTCCAATTGTTTTCTCCATAGTTCCCAGTTCTAATTTCCTGAGCAAGATCAATTTTATGTGTGTCACTGTGGGAGGGAGGGCTTGCTAGCAACTTACAGTCCCAGCTCCACTCCTCTTTGTTATTCATGTCCTTTAGTGCTTGCTATCCTAACAAAAATGCATCTCATCTCATTGGACCTCTGCACTACTGCTATCATTCAGGATTTGTTCATTAGCTGCAGACTCTTGGTGAGCTCATCCTCAGCACGTTACCGCACCAAGTCCCTCAGGCTCCTTTCCTGGCTCTTTCCCCAACCACTCACTCACTCTCTGCCCTCCATCCAACCTCCTTTCTTGCCAAAGAACCTCACAGTTTCCTTTTGCCATGTTTCAAGAGCACAGTTTTGGGGGTAGCACCAGGAAGAGACCCCAGCTGTTCAGCTACTCGACTTCAGATGTGGCCATCACCACAGGCCACTTCCCCAGTCATCCCAACTCTTTTCTGAAATGCACTCTTCCAAGTACCCTTTCAGATTTGGTAAAACCTCTCTCAGCATTTAAGCTTGCTTTCAAAGCAAGCAATACCCCATACAGAATAGACAGAGACAATAAAAAGGATACATGAAAGCAAATAAATAAGAATTATTGTCACTATTCTTTTAAATGTTGGCTTAGCCACACTAGGAAGATTTTTTTATAGCTTGAGGAGTCTAAATGATAATTTCATTCTTGGAATCGCTGCAAATAAAATAGCAGTCTGGTCTTCGGTGAGTATTAATTTATGTAGAACAACAAATCTGTGGTCTCTGCAAGTTTTGCTCTTAAGCAAAACCATCAAATCGTATTGGAAATAGAGCATGCAGATGTAAATGTGCTATTTTAACCACAAACTGGCACACTTGAAAACATTTATAGCGGTTAAATTTAAGACCTAATCTAGATCATAAAATAAATCTGAGAGATGTATTTTATTGGACATTCCTTGCTTTTTTCTTTTTTAGCAAAACTGATTTGGGCAGGCCAACAATCAGTAAAGTGACTTGTGTGAAGTGATGGATGACATTTTCAATCACCTTGACTCCTGAAAGGTGACAAGCATTCTCCACTTTGTCACACCCTTTCTTAGCCTGAGAAAAAATGCATGCAAAGCATCAGCTTTGAGGACTCACTGTGCTGTGGCCATTTATCAGTGGTCCTCTACAAGCTCATTTAGAAGCTAGGGCCCATGTCCTGCATCATTCCACTGTTACGAGCTTACCCTAACTGCAAGTAAAATTAATTACAATAGTTTGAAGTTTTTGTTGGTCCTGATCATGAGCTGATTAATACTGTTTTACTAGCAATCAGTAAGTTTTTAAGTCAAAACTCTTTAAGTCAACCAAGAAGTTCTTTGACTTTGGTGCATTTAAGTTTCATCCAATAGATGCTTTCTGGGAGGCTTTCTAAGATGAAATTTTTGAGGTATTCTTCACATACCTGTTACTCTGTGGCTTTCTGTATGATCTTTAATTAAACTATCTATGCAGCTATTATTACTAATTACCTGATTTAGACTTCTACTATTGTATCCTACCATGCCTTTATGCATATATTCAAACATTTGATTGCCTTCATTAAGAAAATAATGATACCACTCAACAGCATATTGCTAAAATTTATCGTATTTAAGCATACATTTTAAATATTATTGAGTACTTCAGTCAGAAGATACATAAAATGAATGAGAGAATAAGAAAAATAAAGACAACAGCCTTTTATTTGAAACCATACTGATGGTGCAAATAAATTAGTATAATATTCAGAATTGATTAAATTGGCTGAGAGATAACCTTTGCTGGTGGGATACAACTGACTCTACAATAAAACTAGAAGAAGAACCACTGGCAAGAGGAAGTGACCTGTGGTTTAAGTAGCTTTGTTCAGATTTGCATAATAGAAATAAATTGATTTTTGAAGATGTAAAATTAATGCATAAATGTCTAAGCTATAACAATTTATACTGACTTTTGATAATGTGACTGCTCCCAATTAAGTCTTTCACGATCCACCTCTGTTTTCCACCTTTGCCGTCTACTTTCCTCTTTTATACTTTTTTCAATGTAGTGATTTTGTTCCTGTCTTGAAATATTACTGAAGATTTCTAGAACTCATTTGCTCTGGCAGTCTATTTATCTCTCTGTAGCTATTTTTCTGCAGTACTGGCCTCCACTTACACAGAAATGGATCTTGCTGAATTCAAGACACCACTCTGCCTCTAAATTAACCACACAAGGAGTCGATCCCTGCAGAGAGGCCCCACTGATTTCTGTGGGGCTCTGGCGGGAGGGTGCTTGGCCCACTTAGACTAAAAAAGGTTCTTCACTTGCAATTGGTAGATTTTCAGGGCACTGTGCACCAGCACCCACAGTCTGTCATTAAAGGCAAATCAGAACTTCTCTGTGTTGTTCAGCCTGCCCTGTATAACAGACTTACAAAACTTCCAGGACAGCCTTGGCTGTAGTATTCAATATGTTATAAAAGTAGCAGGAACTGGAGATATCCAAATGTCAACTTATAGCAGCCTGTTTTTTCTCTTCTGTTGGGTAATTGAATTCTTTTTCCTGTATAAAAAAAGCCTCTTTTCCTGTATAATCAAATTCTCATTTATTAGCGTAGCTGGCTTTTATATGACTTTTCAAAACAATAAAGGAGATATTTCCTTCCTAACCTGATGCCTCGGAAGATTTAAAGGGGGGAAAAAATTAGTTCATCAGACGTAAAACAACATAGGTCTACTACCACAGATTTCCACTGGTTTAAGATCTAATTCTAGCAAGACTGGTGGTGTTCCTGGTTGTTGCACATCTTAGCGACTTCAGTGCGTGACCCATACACCACAGTAAGCCATTGCTATTTCCCATCTAGTGCCACTTCTTCCACTGCATTAGAAAATATGGGAGTCCTCCTTCCGTTGAACGTTGCTTTGTTACTTTCTAATGATTTGGTCTACAGTTTTCTTGGCTGGAGGGCTGCCTCTTGTTGAATTTTGGACAAGATTTTAGCAAAAATCCTTTCACTATTTCCAGGAAGATGACTAGGGAAAAATACACTCGTGGTAAACTAAACAAGCACTTATATTTGTTTGAAAGGCTCTAGCACTTTGTGCCAGGAAATCATTCCTCATTCGAAAATTCTACCCAGGCCTGGCTGTAGAATAAGTCATTAAAATACCTGATCTCAGGCTTCAACTATGGCTAGCAGAGACATGTTCAAGCTTTGCAGCCCATTTTTCTGAAGACACTTTGTTCTGGACATGACTGATTTCACATGGGCTGAGAGCGATGCTCCAAGCACTGCTCCTCCAGGTCCAGAGGAGTGCTAGAAATCGGAAAAAGAAGAGGAAACAACTATCTGGGGGCCTTAATTTTTCCCCTTCTGGCCCAACAGAAGTGTGGAGGATTATCAGAAAGAATGGGCTGTGTGAAGGGATGACAGCTGAGTCTGCCTAGTGGAAGAAATTGCTAAGAGCAGATGAATTAAAAAAAAAGAAGAAGAAGAAAAAAAAAAAGTAAAAGTCAGTCAGGGGATGGGATGATTGAAACTGGACTAAAAACGAGGATGACACTATGACTGACTGGATAATAAGATTGGGTTAAGAAAATTAGGGAAAGGGTACCAAGGAAATGGACTGGGACTGGAAATCAGTAGGTGGTGGAGATGGAGCAGATGGGAGACTCTGATTAGGATGGCAGATGGTTCACAATAAAGTTCAGAGTCATCTGAAACGGAAATCTTCCTGACCGCTAGCTCAGCCTTTCCTCTAATATGTAAATGGCACTAAAAGACTTTAAAAATATTAGAGTAGCAGTTCAGGGACAGATTGAGGTCCATCTGATAAAATATTCTGTTTCCAGGATACTTCCTCTTAATTTTTGTTTTAATCTATGAAATTATAACCCTATAGCTACATACAAATGTACTAAATGTCATTTTGTAACCTTTGCATTGTAGATTACTCCTGTTTGCTTCTCAAAATGCTTAGAATTTTCTGCCAAGGTTCAGTATTTATTCCTACCATTGCAATTTTTTACCCTTGACAGTACTGTTCACATCTTTTGCGCAGAAATCAGGATGCTGGCAGAGCTGAGACCTCTAGAATAGCACTGGCAAGCTATACAAGCTGGTAATTACAATTTTGCAGAGCACTTAAAAGCACCTCTGTCACCTTTAATGCTGTTTTTCAAGCTTCACCACTAGAAGGTGTTAATCTAATGCAGTATGAGTCTCTAAGTAAGATATTTCCCTTCTTAATATTTCACTGCAAAAAAAGTGAATGCACTTCAAAAGAGAGTAATGTGAATCCTCAAAGCAAATTAAAATATCTTACTATTAGTTTTCTTAGGAAGTCATTATTGATATTTTATTTAGAAAATAATGAAGTTTAGAGGTAGAACATTGTTTCCACAGTAAGAAGTTATTTGCCTTGAAGAACAAGTGTCTTGTTGATAAATATTAAACATTTCATTTTTTAAACTGCAATAAGTATGGGCTTTCCTACCTACAACATATAATATCGAAAGCTCCCTGACTGCAGTCTTGACAGTGTCAAAAAATATCTAAACACATAGAAAACAAATTAGCTTAAAAATACATCTACATAATAAACTGAATAAATGCCAGTGCCTGGAGACAAAGACTATATATTCAACTGACTATAAACATCACTGCTGAATTATATCAGTTGCTCTTTCCTTTCACATGAATGATGTAAGAAAAAAAATACATTAAAACAGTTAAATGTGGTATTTAGTAAAGGCTAATAAAATGGTTTAGAGAAGTGAATTTCAATTCCGAAAAAAAAAGGTCTTTTAAAAATTATAGAGCTTGATTCATACACTCATGTTAAATTAAAATATTTCCTAGGAGCATGCAAACATGTCTTACAGCTCCACTCAGGTAACCTGAGGAGTTGCAGTACAAAAATAATAGTAAAACAAACAAAAAAATTTGCTACACTTTTATATAAAACTGTAGGTAAATTTTTTTAATGCACCTTTGACCTGGCTGTGGTCTTTACAGTCTTTTGAAAAAGAAAAAAAGATGCAACTATAATAACACTTCAGGGAGCCCCACCAATTAAATCCCATCAGGAGTCATCCTAGTGGAAACCAGAGGATGAATTTGAACATGTGTGAATCAGAAATCTTAGGCCAAAACGCCAATCTGTGTTTTCAGTAATTTTAGAAAGGAAGAAAAATAGTATCAAGATCAAAAGTTATAGCTATATAGTCACTTAGTGACTAGCGAATATATTTAATTGTAAAAAATCTAAGCATTAAAAGGTACGTTAGCTAGCTTCAGGAAGAGCATACCTTAAGAGCATATTCCCATCTTAACGAAGAGAAAGTCAGGTCATAAAATGATTAAGGAGCAAATCAAATAAAAGAGCTAGGTGCCTAAAATGATAGAAAATTAAAAAATCAGGCTTCTAAATCCAAAATGCGGATTCTGCAAATTCCTGCACAGCTGCAGAGTCATGAAAATCCATAAATACCACAACTTGTGCTCTTCAAATTGATGGTGCATTGTAGGGTTCTACTCTTTTGTGCAAGGGAGGGTGCCTCAGACGTGAAACATTTCATCTCCTAACACTGGGAATTGGATGTTCTTCCAACCTAGGCCCTGCCCTCTGAAGAAATTTGTGTAGTCTATCTTCTGAGAACATGTGGCCCAAATAGGTAAGACAGGTTCCTTCACATAAGCAGTGTCAGTCACTGCCTTCTCTTAAATGCAGCTGAGGGGAAATGTTGCTGGCTTTTACTCCAGCCCTTTGTGACAACTGTCTACAGTGAGCACCTTCAAGTGGGAAATGCCTGAGGTGGGTTTAATCTCTTTCCGAGACAAGGAGATTTAAGATGAAGGGTCCTAACTGCCACTCAAAGAAACTCAGGTTTTATTTTCTGCTCTGTTCTATTGTCCTCTCTCCACCATGATGCTCTTCCCATGGAAGGGTAAGAAGAGGCCACAGTTTGGTGACTCTGGTGTTCTCCGGGGAGGGAGGACACGCAGGGACAAGGGTCCCAGCATCACACTTGGAGGCCAACCACCGGCTGTTTGGCTGAGAGGCAGGAGTGCACCCATTGCCATATCTTTTTCCTCACACCATGATGTAGGAGACTGAAGCGGGGCTTCTCTGTGGCTCTGGGTGAAGTGCCAAACGACAGCTGAAGTTTCACCATTCAGCAACGTGCTGTTTGACCACAACCAGAGGTGCTGACATCTCCCTACAAGCTGTGGAGGTACAGTCACACCCGCATCCCACCACAGGTGCTTTAAAGCTGTACTAACTCTATCCTTAGTCACCTCCCTAAACTAAAACACTTGCTTGGGGCAAAATGGGTGGAAAAACTCCCACCAAACGCCAACAATCTTGTCGTGGGATTGTGTGTGTGAAGGGTCACAATTTCTCCATGCAATAACTGCTATAACAGTGGTGGGTTTTGTGTATTAGAACGAGTGCATAAATTGTAATTTATTTATGAACTTCTTGGATTAAACAGTCATACCTTAAAAAAACCCCCACATTTATAAATGTATCCACCAAAGCCTAATGTTTTGTGTAGATGCTGTGCATCTGTTTAACTGCACATCCTGGCAGAAAGAGCTTAAATTCACTTCATTTGTTAAATTATGTCTTAGAAGACAGGAGAAAGAAAAAACATAAGTGGAAGAGAAAATGAAATAATCACAGAGCAGCTTTGTATGCTGGTATTGCTCAGACATGCAATGTCTTGAGTATTTTGTTCCCAGGTCTAGTATTTCTGCATCAGTACATTTTTTCAACTGGGGATGCAGGTCTCCGCACATTTATGTCTCCAAAGCAATTTTTTTCTGGTTTTGAAAAGTGCTGAGCACCGAGAGCAATAGATACTGCCTGTACTATACTCATGGGTGCCCAGCACCTGACAGGATTGAGGTGTGTCCCAAGCAGAATCTCTGGCTGATGTTCACAGGGGGAGTCACACTTCCAAGTGGAACCAACAGTATTTCATAGAATGGCTTAGGTTGGAAGGGACCTCAAAGATCATCATTTTTAAACTGAATGAAAAGCAACAATATCTCACACTGTACCCACAGCATTCACAGTGTGAGGACTGTGTGTAGCCTAGAAAGAATCCTGACTAGCGGCCTTTCTTCCAAATCAGCTCTCAATTTCTGTGTCCCCATGGGCTAAGGATCAGCTGATTGTGCTGAGGCCAGTGGCTGAACTCCATTGGCTCCACCGAGGCAAGGCTCATTGGCAAAGTTAGTTCATCTATCATCCATTTTATGGATACTGCTGAAGAAGACATGTTCTTGACAAGCCACCTGATGACAGTAACTGTTTCTGTTTATAAAGGAGACTTGTATGGAGAACTGACATTGTATTTTTGAAGGTAGTTACTGCAGAGGTAAATAAGCACTTCTGGTTTATGATGCAACATTTGCTCCTCCTTAAAGCATTGGGTAGAACTACTGAGACTGCCAGGATAAAGGGCTTTGAAGCATGGTAACCTAAGTTGAAAGGCAAAAGTACTCAATATATATATGCAGCCTGAGGGAACACACTCTTTGAGAAGACTTGTTGGAGGATTTAACTTCCAGCTGTGGTGTTGCCCGCTGGTCACAAGGCTGGGAGTCACCCTCAGGCCCTTCTGGTTCAAGTGGTGGCTTTCTTGCTGCACAATCTTTAGCACAGCTTTTAGCGAGCTCATTTTCCAACTATAGCAATTATTTAGAGTGACACCATTTTAGGATGCCTACTTTAAGACACCTAGGGCTTAATGTTTTTCAGGAGTGCTGAACATCTCCTGTTCCTTTTCACTATGAACTAATTAGGTAGTTAAATTAGACCTACATGAAAATGCTTCACAGGTCAAGTATTGCCAGACCCACCTGTCGTGGGAACCCTCTGATCTCGGTGTTTTAGACTCCATAATAATGCCTACTTTCACAGAAGGCTCTTAGGAGAATTAATTAGTTAATTTTGTATAGTCTTTGAGGGCTAAAATGCTAACGAAATATATGGCTGGATGTGAGTGTCCCATTTCTCTTCTGTAATGAGCTTCTTAAATTAATGCTATCAATTTGAAAATGAAGAATTCTTTTCTAAAAAAAAAACCAAACAAATGTTACCTGAGAAAAATCTAACCACGAGGTTAGATTACAGATATATTCATAGTGAAAAATGTATGCAAAATGTGATCTAGAGAAATGTACTATTGTAGTACAAATACCAAAGAGATTAAAAAAACCCATCCAGGCATAGTTAATTTATTAAAAGAAATTCAGATTGTCAAAATCAATGTGAATGAATTACAGGAATACATTTCTAGACAGGGAAGCCTTTAGTCTCGATCGAGCTTATATTGGGACAAAAAGGTGATGGAGGTGGAGGTGAGAGAACATTTTGGAAGTGTTCAAGCTGCTGAATTTTATTTTTATTTCCTGAGCATGTTATGGGATCTCTTCCATAAAATGACAGAATTGATGATGCTCCATCCTCCTGCCTGTAAACTTCACAGTGTAAGTAAAGAACTGCTATGAGGCAATAGAAATTTTTAGCCATATGGACTGGTTTTAAAATTACTACGGCCTCAATTCTCAACAGCAGGAAGAGTAACGTACTCTTTAAAAACAGGAAAAGAATATGAATAGGTGTTATCCTTCAGTCCCTGGTGAATTGTCCTTGTCAACAACTTTATATTAGCTTAATAATAAAAATTATCAGAAAAACAAACTAATTGAAATGGTTCTTCTGCTAGATCTTGACAAAATCTGGAATAATGGTGTCTCAGTCAAATTATATTTCTGTTAACATTATAAGAAAATACTCTTTTCTGAATCTTGTCTACGTTCATTCTCATCTTCAAGTAATCTCCTATTTGCCTATTCAGATATGTAATTTTCTGACAGTTTAAAATAATTGAGTGCTGATGTGCGTTCATTTATTTATAAAAGTGGAAGAACTGTATTTATTTATAAAAGGGGAAGATCAAAACCTTCTGCTATAAACTGCACAATATGGAAAGGAGCATGTTCAGTCCAAATGCAGCCTGGCACTTAGCCATATGTTGCTTAACTTGAAGCCCGTCGCTGCCATTGATGTCCAGATAACTACTGTTCAAGATCAAGCAATTGTTTAAGTGTACTGGCAGATCAGAGAGGCAGAATGCTTACCCCTTTGCAGTAAAAAAACCTAGTTATTAAATAATTGAACCAGTCAAACTTCACAACCATACACTTATTTATGCCTTCAGATGCATGTTTACGTACCAGATAAAACAATAATGTTGTACTCAGTTAACAGACAAACTTAGTGGTGACATTGCATCCATCATACTAAGTATCGAGGTCTGAGCTTCTCATTAAAGTGCAAATGACAATGTATAAGAACAACTCTGAAGTGCTTTTACAACAGTTTAATCAGTCTTACTGAGATATGCAAAGGAGGCAGAGCATGGGGCTGCCTGAATTCCCACATCCGCATAATCCCATCAATTTATCACCTCACAGAGTTCCTGACTATCTCAAAAGGAGTCTGAATTAAAACACGCCTTTAACACATTATTAACACGTATCCCATGTATTTCTATTAAGCAACTTCCTATAAAATAAACAAGAACCATAATCAAGTCTGAGACTTTCTGTATGATAATTGTCTTAAGTTGTTTTAATAATAAATATTCTTTAAATTAAACACCACAAGGAAATAATGGAACAATGGTTTCAGACACTTTTTGTCATTCCAGTGGCATCACTGGCTGCTTCTCCCTCACACTGCCATGTACATTCCCTAAGAAAGTTTATCCAACGAGGCACACGGCCTATCAGGGCTGTAGTGACCCTGCCTTGCAAGAGCTCCTGACTTATATAACAAATATCCTGTGTGGCAGGGAGCTCAACGTATGAAGGAGTCCATCCATACTATCCAGATTTCATTTGGAAGATGGCGTCAAGAGGAGGTTGCGGTTTACAAGCCCCCAGAATTCCTGTACAGTAGTATTCTATGAAATTTTAAAATAAGACCCACTGACATATAATAAATAAATAATACTTTTTAAAAACCCCAAAGGGGGGTGTGTGTGTGCCTTGTGTGCATCGTTCATATACTACGTAAAATAAACAGAAGAAGAACTGTATGGGCATTCTGGGTGTACCAAGATCCAGAAGATCTAGCAGCTGTTGAAATTCCTTCGTGAATCAAAGGAGCTTTCCTTGAAAACCTTTTGTTTAACACAGCCTAAGAGAAAATGAGGCTTAATTTTGCTTTCTATGGCAGAATATAAAGATAGGCTTATCAAGGTATTTAGCATCTGTGTAACCAGAGTTACAAGAGGAGTTCTGTCCAAAGCCAGTAGGACTATTCACTCTCTCAGACTCAGACACCTACATAAGTGCCTTGCTGGACCAGGGCCAGAAACATAATAGCGGGTCAGCTTAAACTGATTAGAAATGTTCTGTTGGCTCCAGTTACAGCAGGATCTAGCCTTTATTGCCACTTTGCAAAACATGGTGCTCAACAGGGGACAAAAAATCAGGCACTCTGTAGTTCTCTCAGGGGTCTGTTGTGTAAAGCTTGAGTACAAAACAAATGTAGTTTATGTAGCACTAACTGGAAATGTGTATGGCTGAGAATGCCTCTGTTTCTCCACACGAAGATAAAATCTGTTGCCTTGAAGAAACTCTCGAAATAAAGCGGTTTATTCTAATAGGTTGTCTATATCCTAATTTCCTCTACAAGGATGAATAAGGTTTAAACAAACGATGAAGATAATCCTTAACCCTTGTACGTTTAAAGAGGGAAGATGCTTTTAATAATGTCTCTTTCGTTTTTTTAATTGAATGATGTTGTAGTCTGTATTTTTAGAAAGCTGAACTGGGTAGTTCCATTGCTTTTTATTGTGTCTGTAGCTTGTTAACCAGGTATTAACAGGCAAGCTGGTCACAGCCAACCCGTCTCTGGGCAAACCGAACGATTCCGGGCATCACTCTTGCTGCAGAATCCCTTCTACGTGTGTGCCGAGAGATCATTAACCAAAGGCTGAAGAGCCCTTTCTTCCCTCGTGACAGAATTCCTAACGGGGCCTTCTGCAGCGCTCAGTCTCCGGCGGACTGCGAATTCTCAATAGCGATTACCGGATTGCTGCAGTGGGGAGGGGACGGCGCGCCCGGCACTGCAGGGCTGGCCGGACTCCCACAGCCCCTGTCTCCTGCCTCTGTTTGCATCTACAGCTGTCTCCTGCCTTGTTCCCAGGGGTGCCACAGCCGGGGTGGAACGCTTTCCATCCACACCCGTTATTCCTCGGGAGCGGAGCATCAGCGCTCACATAGATAACTGTGTACAGCATCGGTTGCAGGCAGTGCCGAGATTCGGCAGGGCTTCGGGTAACGGGGTTAGAAGCGGTAACAGAGTCTGCCCAGAAGAATGGGAATTTGACTGGGATTTGCTTCCTGGGTTGGGGGGGGGAGTAAGAATTGTGTTGGAGCTCTCCGTCCTTGTTGTGTGGGATTTGTGCGTGCAGGACTCCCAGGGTGCAGGACTGTGGAAACTTGACTCTGGCTGCGTCAAACGCGCGTCCTGCCTCGCTTCCCCCACGCGCCCCCCCTCCAAAAAAAGGCAACAATAATAACAAAGATCAGTCCCAGAGCAGCAGGGTCCGGACGCGTTCCGCAGCCCGACCCCACGGTTGTCCTCCTCTCGCTCCCCCCTCCCTCCGCTGCGACTTGCCGCTCCCCCGCCCGCTTCCCTCGAACAAAGAGGCCGGAGCCGCGCGGCCGCCGCCCGCTCCCGCCGGGACCAGCGCC
>VZZY01006432.1:112595-128667 GCA_013400335.1 Eurystomus gularis | reverse complement strand
TTGTCAGGCCGAGGGCCGGCTCGGCACCCCCCGGGAAGAGAGGACCAGGCTGCTGGGGCTGGGGGTGCTGAGAGAGCGGTGCAAGAAATTGCATGGCAGCCCCTGTGGTGTCGGACCCCCGGCATGCGCGGGAGCGGCCGTTAGCCGCTCTGTATATCGGTCCTGATCCACTGCCACCTTGCAACCTTGTGGTTCGCGTTTGTTTTAGAGGAGCATGAATTGAGCTCCGGCATGTCCCAGCAAGGTGAGGACTTGCTTGCTTTCACAGTCTGGGCCTTCTCCTGGTTGACATTAAAATGCATTTGCAGCCCAGCCTATCTCCAAGCCTGTGGATGTACAGGCTGTGGGGATGTACGAGCTGCTGAGCCAAGCCCTCCTTAACTTCTAAATACCAGTGGGAAATTACCGGGGCTTTTGTCCCGCTCTTGTTGGACACATCTTCTGTGGCCTTGGCCAGATCATTGAAAAGCTTTTGTTATTTTCCTTATTTGTTCTTTTCTCCATTTTGCTAGAAAGGATCTTACTTTCTACCCCCTTGCAGACAAGGGAGAAGGGGAGGTGGTACTGGAAAGACGAATGTTTTTGCAGCACTTTGAAGACTATTGTTGCTGGGTAAATTAACCACATTGGCACCGAAATAATGCAAATGGCAGAGGTGGGGATAGGTCACGAATCTCATACATTCTGCCTGTGCTTTGTGTCTCTACTGCAGAGGCTGGGAGACTGTGCAGCCTTGTTTAGCTTTCATAAATAACTTAAGAAATTTAGCCTTTTCTTACTGTTTTTGGAGACTTGTTTACACTTAGCCTTTGTCACTAGGAAATGTAATTGACCTAATATAGAGCAGCTGATTTTTTTTTTTTTTTCCTTTGGTCACTCCTCCTTTAGGCCTCCTGGGGCAATTTCTCTTTGTGTCTATGCAATTTTAGAAAATTAACTATTAGTTCATGATTAGCTTGTCTTCATCTCTATTGCTTACAAACTCTCACCAAAACCTATGGTAAAAAGATATTATTCAGACTGTATGGTGAAGTCCTCAAAAGTCAGAGAAGAATTTTGCCTTTGCAACCTTAAAAACCCTTTCTATGCTTATATATAATGGTACAGTTTCAAATTATATACTTACATGCTATTTTTTCCGCCAGATTCTCCCTACGTACATAACAAGATGGATGGTACTCCCTTGGTAAGCACTATTTGTTATTTTATTTTCATTCTATTTTCATAAACCAGAACCTTGACACAGTTCTCTGTGCCCTTGAAATCATGGGTACAATAAAGATTTTCTTGCAGGAGTGTTTGCCAGAATATTTTTCTAACATGGGTGAAAAAATTTTTTGTCTAGCCTTATTCTGCACAGCCTAAGTATAGATTAGAAAATGTTAGCATAGTTTGTGTTTCAGTAATCAACCCAACCCTGCGTATTTTCAAGTGAAATTTAAAGAGAGAAGACTACAAACATATGCCTGTGTGATATTGTGATTTTTGTAATGTTTTGGCTTTTTTTGTAAATAAAAAATATTTCTTCAGAACGCTATAAATACACTAAGCAGATGAAAAGATAAGCTGTGTACTGAAAGCACAGGAAGAAAGAGCACTGATACATGTGCATAACTGTCTCTTTCATCTGAAGCATGGTCACCATTTTCTTCTTGAATTATATTTTTCTTATCCTTTCATTTTCCTATGTAGTACTCGAGTTATAAAGCAGTAAAATGCTGTTACGTTTCTATTAGCATTTCTCTGCTTCTGAAGTCATGCTTTTTTGCTGGGTGTAGCCTATCTAAAAATCATCTTGTTAAAGCTTGCTAGTAACTTGATAAGCCAGCTGCAAACAATGTCACCATTAGTGATTTCAGTTGCTGCTCATTCCACATACACGTTGGAACAGTGCAGCTTTAGCGCTCGCCTGGTTTCATGCAGGCTTTTACACTTGCATGGCTGCACGTGGTGTTCCTTTCAGCAGCATTCAGGATCACTGCGGGGAAGCTGAATAATGGTATTATGGTATTTGCGGATTTTTTTTTTTTACCTAGAAGTCTGTGAGCAATGGCTTAATGCTTACACGGGGATTGTACATAATGAGATCTCTCTCAGCACCCTTGTCCATGAGACCTGAGCTGAAGCTGTGCAAGGCTGTGTGATGGGAGTGACTTGGTTGCACCTTGGTTGTCCTGTGCTGCAAATAGATAAACCACCATAGGCCTTGTGGGGGAAGATGGGCAAATTGAGGCAGAAACCAATTGTGTGATTCTGAATGATGTTAGCGTGTTCACGAGACCATGAAAACTGTCGTGTGGAATCAGACCAAGGGGCCACTGATCCAGTAGCCTGTAAATGGTATATTCTTCCCTCCCAAGGCCCCACCAGAAAGCAGGATTTTCTAGTCAGTGATGTTCTTGCCTTGGGTGAACCTCTTAGAGGAGGCAACTTGAAGGGAAATCCCAGTGCCTGTGGGCCTGGTTTGGTTTTCTCTTCCTGATCCATCTCAGGCTAGGCTCCACTGGGCAGCCTTCCTGCCTCCTTGCATACATTCAGAGTGCTCACAAAAGTGCTGATGCTCAGCTTGATGTCCCCCTGTGAATCCCTGTTTTCTACATTTGTAATCCTTTGACTCCTCGCTGCCATCTTGTTTCCACTTCCATATTCCCATGCATTTGTTTTACCTCATTTCTTTCCTCTTTATCTCACTGTTCACAGGTAAAGTCTTAGGTTGTTTTTTTTTGTTTTGTTTTGTTTGTTTGTTTTTTGTTTGTTTGTTTGTTTTGTTTTTGTTTTTTTTTAGGGAAGAGCTGATACCTCTCTCTGGAATGGGAAACATGTAGGAAGAGCAGCCATAAACAGCAGAGGGCAAGCATATTGGGTAGAGCTCCCATTATTCTCCCAGTATATGCAGTTCGAGGCCTTCCTGTGGTCACTACACATTTAGTAACCCTCTAATTACATATTTTTCCCAGCTTTCCCTATTATCACTGGCTTTAGGTGAATACTGGTGAAAGTCTGAGGGTAGAAGAAGCACGTACCATATTACCCCAGGGATCATTCCAGCCCCTGACTGCTCTAAGGAGATCTCTGAGCCTGATACAGTTTTTCCTGCTCAGTAAGCCTTGATGGATCTTACTTTCTTCTACAATATCCACAATTTCCCATGGTGGTTGATTCCACAGGGCAGCTCCTTGCTGTGTAAAGAGACATCTTCTTTTGCTTAATTTAAGCATGCGTCCTACCAAGACTTATTAGGTTCATCTACATGTGAAATACTAAGTCCACTTTTAGTTCTGGAATCATAGGATTCTTCACTCTTTAAAGGAGAAAGTAATGGAGGGAGGAACGTCAGATCCAATTCTCCTTTTAAAAAGGCAGGAGATAAGTAGATAGTGCAGAAGTGGTTAGATTAGGCTGATGGGGGACAATGTCACTCACTGCACTTCAGAGGCTCACAATGAAATTTTCCTAGAAAAACAGAAGCAACGATATTCAGCATTTCTAAATCACAAGTCATTCCAAGACCAGGGGGCCTCCTTTGAAAGTGCCCTCCAAGTGAGCTATTGAAATGAGGTACCTACTGGCATGTTTCTGATTTGGTTTCCTGACTGTAGTTTTCTGAACAGCAAAATGCTTTGTGTAATGAGAAATCAACAGCAGAATTATGCTGCAAAGTGCCTAATTCTCTTTGCTCTCACTCTTACTGTTTGTAGTAAGAACGTATGGGACTAATTTAACTTTCTTTTGCTGCTTTTGCTCTTCTTCGGATTGACTAAATTTCTTGTGACTGTTGGATGGTTATCAGCTGTTTCATCGTGGCTTTTGTCTCATACTCCTTGGAGAAGACCAACAGACAATGTGATGCTCTAAGTACGTTCTAGACCGTTTTTCTCTGTGTGGTCAGGCATATCCATAGACATGTGTGTTGTAGGACAATAAGTGTTATGTTACTGCCAGCTCTCAAACAATGATCCATTTCTTGGTATCAGGCTCATCATCTATTCTTTTTGCAGCTAAAATTTGTTTTTACTTACTCAGTGATTTATCACAGTAAAGACAAGAGATGATGATAAAGTAAAAATATACCAAGGCTAGATAAAACAGACTTTGAAGTTATTAGTTGCGTTTGAGTGAAATTCACACTTGGAGGGAGAGAGTAGCAGAAAACCACTTTGAGAATGAAGTGTAGGAGAAGTTTTTTATTTCTAGTCTTGCTCTTAGCCTATTAAGTTTACAGGAAATTTAATTTAACAACTGTTTTTGTTCGCAGCTCTGCCACACTTCATTATCTTTATCTGATGTTTTTGGTGTTGCATGCCCATTGATTATTGTTTGTGTTTGAAAAAAGTCGACTGAGATGTCATAGCTGGTTGAGAGGATAAATTTTACACAGTATGACAATGTTTTGCTCATTCTGGTGATATTTTCTTGGAAATACAGCAGCATGCCCTATTCTGCAATAGACAATTGAAATCTGCAAATAATTGTAGGGGTAGCAGAGAGATGAACTGTCTTTTCACTGTAAAAATCCACTTAAACTTGGCAGCGTTTTAATGCTTTAGTAAAAAACCTGTGTTTATACTGCTTTTGGAGACACTTGCTAAAATTTTAACAATGAAAATCTGTGAAGTTTCTCTCCTCATTGAGCACGCTTTATTCGCTTTTTAACGGTGTCTCATCTTCTGGGACTGAGTGCTAGTCAGGGAAATAGGACATGGGACACACTACGTACTAATTATGGAGAACACAAAGGCAGAATAACAACTGGAGTAATGAGAGAAAGCTGGTACTGGCTGGACAAAGGAACTGCAATGAAGAAGCCTTTGGGAGCATGGGTAATTAGGGTCGCAGAAGCAGACTAGGGCAAGAGTAGGGTTGTGAAACAGGGCCTGGCGTTTATTTGCTGAAGAGATGAAGGACAAGGATTTGCAGCATAATGTAGGGAGGTAGTTGTGTGCAACCTTAATTCAATCCCCTTATGATACATGTGTGATCAGATATTGTTTTTATGCAGGATTTCTGGCTCAAGCGTTGTGCAGGATTGACCTACTCTAGGGATGTACTAGGGCTGTGCAGGAGACACAAGGGATGCCTGCATGACTCCTGCCTCAGTTATTGCTTGAGCTGGGAAGTAATTAATGAATGAAGCAAAGGAGGGTGAGGGAAGGCCAAGTGACTGCAATAAGGCACTGTTGCATTGGACTTTTCTTACCCAGTGCCAATATAGCCACTTAAACTAGTTCTGTGATCTCTGTGTGTGGAACCTCTAACAGTCTAATAGCTTCTAATTCTCTAATTTTTAATGATCACCTTTAAAGTCCTAAATCCAGTTTGCTCACCCTTGTGACTGATGCCACAACCTCTATGTTTGAAGTGTTGTTAAATACTTTGAAATTACATCTATGATACCTCTGGACATCTAAAATCAGTGAACATCTCTGCCTTTAATTTTTCTGTGCCTCAACACCCTGTTTGTTAGACAACAGTACTACCTTTTCTTTGCCAATGTGGATTTTTGTGAAGCTAAATTAATTTGCATTGGTGCAGCAGTCAGATATTCAAGTGATGAGGACCATTGAGAAGCCCTGGAGAAAATTAATGTTTCTGCCATCATAACACAATTGAATAATGGGCAGTAAACAACGCATGGGCCACACAGTGAGTTATGAGGTGAAAGCAAAATATTGATTAGCTGTTTGGTGAATGAAGCAGTGGTTCTATGCAAAAAGAGAGATTAAAGACTATGTTGAAATACATAGGTACGAGATTTTATTACCACTCTTTTACAGCAGAGATTTCCAAGAGGAGGATTAGACAGTGTACTGGTGCCCCATGTGCCTTCTTCTGTCTCTAGGGCATGGCTGTTTGTTTGGATAGTATGGAGTTTCAGGTTTGTGGTGAGCACTTTAATGCCTATTCTCCTATTTTAAGCATGTAGTGTTTATTTGTGCACTTTACGCTGAGCAGAAGATGATGGAGTTTTTGGAGGTTCTTGTCTCTTGTGGGAATTTTCTCCACACTATGCCCCACATAATCACTGTGTTCGAGTAGTAGGGTTGGATACACTAGGAGTAAGTAGTGCTTAGGTAGATACTTTGTCGGTGCTATGGAAGATAAGGGCAATGCATTAACAGCTTGTGCCTGGTTGGAGATTAGATAAATGTTTTTAATGCTGCTGCTTGCAAGGAAAAAGGTGTTACAGTAACAGTTCATACAGGCAGGGAGCTACTGGCTTAAACAACAAAAGTTGTTTAAAGAGAATAAAGAATTGTATCCCTTTGTATTGACATTTTGTTTCCATTATTGATATACACAAAGTGGTTTTTAGTAGTGTCTGCTTGCAGGTACTGTAGGTGTGGGGCTCAATAGGAACCTACTTTCTGGATCACGTAACATTTCTCCCCATGTTTATGGTTTGGCTCTGAGCTTGCAGAAGCCCGTGTACCACCTGAGTTCCAGCTCTGTGACATGGGTGGTGGTTCTGCTGGCTGGCATGCATCTGCTCTGTCCCTTTTTGCCTCTTCTTGTTCTGACTTTTGTATGCAGCTCTGCAAGGCCCGTATGGTGCAGTGCCGTGTTCTGCACCCTTATTTTTGGTCCTGTAGCATAATTAAAACAGACTTCTGTATGTGCCACATAGAGAAGGTGGTAAAAAACCCAGTGCTACCAGCAGCCTATACTATTTATGCTTTTTGCTTTGCATAGCTGTTTCTTTTTTCATATCTAGAGTTTGAATGTAATCATTATGTCCAGAAGGAATGAATCTTTTCCAGTGAATCTTCAGACAAAGAAGTAAAAGGGAATCTTATTAAATCACAGAACTTGAAAAGACCGTGAGCTATTATTCATATGAACTAATTCAACAGACAATTAAAGCAGTAACTCACTTTTATCTTTTCTAGGGCTGAAAAATTCCGGTCTGATTTCCTATTCAGTCAAATGCTATCAGTTCAAGTCAAGGGCTCTAACTTTAGCCAGAAAAGGAAAAAAACAAAGCGCAAAAGCTGCCTGCCTTTGTTGGTGGCTCAATGGTACCTAGCCATTATAATAACCAAACATGGAAAATCACAGTAGATGAAAACTTCCAGTTCAGAAGCTGAATGGGACTGGGTAGGAGTGCATTTTCATACTGTTTTTAAAACTTAAATTCAAATTGTTCAAAAATTCTTTGAAGTGTGGGGTTTCGGAGTGGGCTACTATATACCTCCACAGAATCTGGCAGGTAGAGAAGTCTGGGTGGGTCATAGTGTTGGTAACCTACAGATTACAGCTTCACTGAACACATGCAAGCTGTTTTTATCTGAACGGTGAAAAGGAGAAATGGTTGAGGGAAGTTCCTGGGGAACAAATGAGGTTGTAAGCTGAAGAGTGAAGCACTCCCTTTCTGTGGAAGGTTCAAGTAGGAATCTGCATTGGCAGGTGAATATGTACTGCTATTGCTAGCCACAGTTGCATTCGGTGGACTTCTATAGTATATCTGCTTCCAAAAGCTGGTAGCTTTTAGAATTAAGTCAATTTTAGAAACAGAAATATTTCATTACCCAAAATTTCAGAATTTAGAATACTACATTTATATGATGGCTTGCAGTAGAAAATCCAGCTGCTAACCCCAAACTTTTTGCCGTCCTTTGTATTCTAACGCATCTCTAAAATATAAGTAACATCTTGGTGATGTCTGAAGCTCACAAACCCAAGAAAACTAAGGCTGTAAACTCATCTCCTTTTGAGACTGTTGCATTAAAATATTGCAGTGTATATGTGACATGCGATTATGCAATATGAAGATGGTACTGCTAATGTAACAATATGCATTTCAGTATGACAGCTTTAAGCTCTTGGATTTATAGATGGAATAGTTAAGCAAGGATCAAATTGCATTCTTTCAAGATGTGGATCTTCTGAAATTGCTTATTAGATGCCTGGTTAGCAGTGAAGTTCTGGCAACAGGACTCATTGAGCCAGAAAACTTTGATCTCCATTAGCTACAATCCTTGCTAAACTGACCTTTCTACCTTTGTAGATGGACAGAACAGACAGAATAGTAAATCATAAAGTCTCTTTCTTTCATGTATTGAACAAATACCCAGTTACTCTTACATTCTAACAACTGTTTGGCAAAATGACTCATATTTTCCTAAGACTATTCTAGAAACGCATCTAGTCTTCACCTGAAGGCACTGAGAGATGAAAAAATCCACTAATCTTTGTGAAAAGTAATGTCTAGTTTTAATTTGAATTTCTCTGCCTTCTGAGTCCATCTTCTGGTTGTCTTTGTGTCTTTTCCTGGTTTAGTTTCCAGTCTCTTCTCAGTACTTTTCTTGAAAAAACAAGATGATCTGGCCCCTGAAGTTTCTTGCTTTAAGGCATTATCTTAGGCCTGAGCTTTATGTCTCTTCTTATTCCATTTCTGTCCTTCTTTTTTAACATCTTAAAAAAAAAAAAAAAAAAAGGGATAGTAGACAGGAATATTTTGTTCTAAAATTATCTCATCAGTAGGCAATACCCACCTCCCCATTTTGCTCATTTATTTTCTTTTAATATGTTAAAAAGTTTGTATTAACTTTTCTTGCCATAATGTAGCTGCTTAAGAGTTCATGACATTTCTCCACTGGCACTTACAGACTCTTATAGGTTTGTAAGACCCTTTAAGACTTGGCCTTTCAAGTTATTGTTCTCTGTTATATTAGGCTGCCTATTTCTGGATCTATACCTGTCCTGGTGCGGCCAGGACAGGGTTAATTTGGTGCAGCCAGGCTATTCTATACCATGCTGACATCCTGCCCTGGGGCCAGTTCCAGTTCCCCAGGCAGCTCATGGCCTATGGCTGATCTGCTGGGGTCTGTCTGTTTGCTCATATGGTACTGCTTATTTTTGTACAATGCAGTTCTTACTGTTGTTATTAGTGTTGTTGCCGCGATTGTTTCTTATGTGTCACTGTATTAAACCCTCCTTATCTCAATTCAAAAAGGCATTTTAAAACTCTTTTGTTTGTGGTGGGGGGGGCAGCCGCAGCTGCCACGTGGCTTGGCTGCAGGAACTGAATCACCGTAACTTTACTAAACCACTACAATACCTTTGTACCGGAACATATTAAAATGCAAATTTGTATTATTTGCAGAATATAACAGATTTATTTTTCCAGACCTGTGACACAGGTTCCAGCATGTTGCAGTGACTGTTTACATCTTCATCACTATAGTAAGGATTTAAAGTTAACTGATAAAAGAAACAAACCATCTTTTACATCTGATTTTTAACAGTGTGGTTTCATCAAATATGAGATCCTGCCATTTACATGTCTCATAAGTAGCTTTATATTCATATGTAGATAAGCATAAGATACCTGAAGTTAATAAGAAACACTCCCTGACTTCACTGGGACGAGCAGTTGGCTCCTCAGTAGGCCACTCCGTGAGCATGAAAATGTTTGAATGTGGAGATGTTTGCAAAGAACGGGAGCATAGTATCATCCTGCTAAATACTGTGTTTAATTCTATGAACAGTTTCATTAATTAGGCCTATAGAAGGTCCAGTAAATGCTCCAATCAATAGTGTCATCAATTCATAAATTTTTAAGCCTGGAAAAGGCTGTTACTTTCTCTGAGTCATTCTGCAAATAATTATTTATGAAGTCACAAATTTTATTAGTATTTTCATGTGTAATAGTATCAGTTTAATAGTCCCATTTAGATTACTGACAAATGCTGCTTCACATCCGATTTAAAGCAGATCATTTTTTGGGAACCTGTCTAGAAAGTACCTCTTTGAACAAAGATGCTGTGCTTGCCATTGTTTTTTCAGTCGCTTTGGTTAATCAGACTTTAGACATTTAATGTGCTCACATTTACTTAAGGCATTTCCAAAAATCAAAACATCAAATTAGTTCAAGTTGAAGTGTATCTTACAAAAACCTGTTATATGAATATAATGAATTTATATCCCTCATTAGCTTTTTCATGATATTGCTTAAATTGTAATTCCTACGACTAAATGAATACAAACTTTTTAATGAGATTCCTAGGTATTATATGGATCAATGAAGTATTCCTGTATTGCCAAAACAGTTTTGATTCCAGTCATTGGGTTTTATTTGCAATTCTTCCTCTGGTAATAAATTTTACAAATGGAAGAAATTAAATTGTCTGAAAGGATGATAAGAATCCTGAGCAGCAAAAGGAATGCAGCATCCGTCACTTCTGGAAAACCATGTATCTCTATTGCTAAAAAGGGGTAATTTTGAAAGTAAATAAGACACATTTTGGAGAGCTCAAATTTTCTATTAAATAATGCATTTAAATTTACATTATTAAACATCAGTTATGGCAGCAGTGATTATAAAGTGAGAATTGTCAACCAAAAGTTTGCAAGATTCAGTAGGTTTGAACTAATATAGTACCCCCCCATGCCCTTTTTAATCTCAGGAGTCATCTATCTCACCATTGTAGCAGTAAGATAATTGTTTTTCCTATGTCTATGGTGGTTGTAGGGGCTAAGAATTTGCTTTGAATGACCTCTGGAGAAGAAAGGACAGTAGCATAAAATTAGTTTTTTACCATTAAGGTGGCATAGTTATTTGAAAATGTCAGTTGTGGTGAAGAATGGAATTGCTCTGGCAATAATACAGCAAGCATTTTTTTCTTTTTCCTGTTGTGTCAGTGTTAACAAGATTTTGTTCAAATTTGATAGTTACAGAAACAGAGGTCAGGTGGTAATGTGACTTTTGAAAGGCCTCAGCTTGACAGTCAGCATGTTTCACTAAGAAATTTGTTTTCTTTACTCAAGAATCTGGGTGCTCAACTAAAACTTTGTATGTCAAAACTCCTCTCACACAGTAACTGCTAGTCTTCTAATATGACTGTATTTAATCCAAAGGAATCCAGTTAGCATGCTTCAATCAATGGTAGGATGGCTGTTGATAAACAGATTCCTGATGAAAGGGTGGAAATGTCTTACTTCTCTGCACGGAAATGGAATATTGTATCCAGTTCATATTCATATTTTTAAAAACTGTTCAAAGATTTGAGAGAGCAAGGGAAAGAACTACTGAAATGATTCATGAGCTGTAAGAAATACCTCATCCCATGAGAAATAAAGAAATTGGCATGTTAGTGAATTAAAAACAGGACTCAGAGGTGACCTCATTAAAATGCCTGAACATATTCACAATAAGAAAATTCAGAAGCAATGGCTGGAAGCTGTCACCAGCCAAATTCAAATTAGAAATTCTGTGCCTGTTTTTAACAGAAAGAGTGATTAATCATTGAAATACATGGTGAAGAGATGGATTCCCCATCTCTCATTTTTAAACTAAGATGGGATGTCATTCTGGAAGATGTATTTAAATTGAACATGAAGTTATTGAGCTCAGTACAAAGGTAATGGCCTGTAATAAGCAGATCGGATTAGGTGATCACAAATGGCACTTCTGCATTTAAGCACTGTGACTCCATGAGATCACGTTTCTGCCAAGAGCTAGATGAGCAGCTGGTCTTTTTTGCACCACTTATAAAACAGAGGTTGCCCAACCCCTACTCTGTTACTCAGGTATGTGGAGTGTGCTCCAGAAGAATTTATTTGTGATAATCCTGGCAAAACTAACTAGACCAATTCATTGACCAGACAAGCTACTGAACACAGTTGACTTTAGTATGTCTTGGATCAGATGACACAATTTCATCTATTAACACGATGTAAAAACTTCCATACCAACTCAAATAATGTCCATGTAGCCTTCTAGCTTGTTTCTGATACAAGCTAGGATGTTAAAAGTGTAAGAAAAGAATAGATATAGAGGGACGTAGCACAATTCAGGTTGGAAGGCACCTCAGAAGGTCTCTGATCCAACCTGCTGCCCATAGCAAGGCCAGACTCTGAGGAGAGTCCAGGTTTCTCAGTGCTTCCCAGCTTCTGGTGATCACTGGTCAAGAGGTTTCTTAAGCAGCACCTGGAATGCTGTGATTAATGTCCCGTCCTCTAAATTTATCTAGGACTAATTATGTGCTGACTGTCCTAAGATCCAGTGATAACACTCTCCACAATTTAATAGTACACAGTACAAAAAACCCCACTTCACTTTACCTTAAACCTGCTCTTTACCCACAGCTTATCCTGTGAGAAATAATGGAAATACATTTTCTTTCTCCCATGGTCCACATTTTGCTGAAGATCTAGAGTAGTCCCCTTCTTTTACCCTGCTAATAACATGCAAATATATATTTGTGCTCTTTCTGCTTTAGTACATGAGATTAAAATGTGATGTTGATTACATTAAAAATAATGGAGCAAACACACGTTGTACCTAAAGGTCTTAGCTATAATGAGTTTTGGCTTCACTCAATAAAAAATCTTCTACAAAGCAGAGCCTATTCAAGACTGAGTAAGCTGTGGAAAATCAATTTTCCATGGCTGCTCTGGCCTTGTGCAAAAGCTTAGTGGTTTTTATAGTGAACCAAGTTTTTTTTGTTTTATGATTTGTTCTGCTTATAAATCGTGAAGATTGAGCTAGTAATTTACAAAGGACAAACAAATCTTGTGTGACAGTTTAATCACCTAATTAATATCTTAAGTCAGAAGTTTTATTGTATTTTGTGGGATTTTGCACATTAACACCTGAGCAGGAACAGGTAGTAAAATGTATCATGAATTTATCAAATGTCAAAACCCGTAACAGAGCTGTGGTAGTTTAGTAAAGCTGTGGTGGGGCTCTGCAGGCACCCGAGTCACGCGGCTGCCGCGCGGTGGTTTGTTGCTGCCCTCCCCCACCGCGGAAAGAGAAGAGAGTTTCAAAATGCCTTTTTGAGTTAAGGAGGGTTTAATACAGTGACACATAAGAAAGAATTGCGGCAACAACAGCAATAACAACAGTGAGAAAAAGAAATGTAAAAATAAGTGATACTTCATAGACACAGAGATGCTCCTGAGCGGATGGATCGCAGACCGCGAGTCACCCTCACCCTGGAACCGGAACTGGCCCCAGGGCAGGATGTCAGCATAGTATAGAATAGCCTGGCTGCACCAAATTAACCCTGTCCTGGCCGCACCAGGACAACATCTTAAAACTAGAATTTTTACAATGAAATGATATTTGAATAACTGTTACATTGTAAAACTGCAGCCCTGCGGAGGCTGATGGAAAACTACATTTCAGTATAGTTCTTGAGGACTGCTCCCGGTGCATTCATTAGGAAAATTACCACTAGCTTTCTTGGGATGAGATTGGGTCCAACTTCTTGGAATAACAATCTGATTCTGTTATGTATACTCATATGCCGTAATTCCTCTGCACGTTAGGGTCCCAACTTTCAAGCCAGGGCATTGTACACCATGAATAAGCTTGGGCTCAGTCCTGCAGGCTGCGGGTATTAGTACAAAGAGTCGAGGCCTTAGCAGGGAGCATGTATTATTTGCTTGGCATGAGTGAAGCTGCATTTCTGCGCTCTGCAGAAGAACTGGAAATACGCATAGCTGCAGGACTCCGTGAGCGAGCAGTAGCAGGCAGTGTGGGCCAGGTAGGAGGAGAGACCTGGTTACACCACAGTTCATTCACTACAGTTGATGAGCAAAGTCGCCAGCTCTCAGGACTTGATTTGATCCCCAGTAGGAGATGGAGGTAGCAACCTTCTTGGCCAAGGCTTGCAGAGCTAATCTCTGAAGAATTTTGGCTTAGAAGGATTTTGGCAACAACATCCCAGAAAGCTAGCTGCTGAACATCCCAAGGTGGATACTAGGCTTAGCTTTCACAGGTCTCCTGTGTTTGCTTCCCTTATCTTACTGAATTGAAAATAATTGTCATACTCAGCAGCCCTACTGGTTTCTCAGAGTTTTTTAAAGTCGCTTTGCTGACTTCCCTGAATGACGTAATTAGGAAGTCGTATATGATGGTTCTGACCAGCTGCAGTTAGCAGACATATTTCCATAGCTTTACACCAAAGATTACACTTTTACAGCAGTATTTTAGGTTAGAACATTGTGATACTGATGTTGTGAATTACAGTGGTTTCTAAAACTGAAAGCTTGCCTAGCGTTGGCTTTTAGTGCCAGCTCCAGTCACCTTTCCTGAAAGCTTCACTCAGGTTTAGGAAACTCTGGGGTTCATACCTTGAGGTCTTTGCTTCAGAGAAAACCCAAATGAAATTCAGTGCTTCCTCCTGGGTATTGCTTTGAAATTTGGAGTTCATTTGAAACCTTCTGCATATACTTTGGAAGCTCTGAAGTGTGGAAGCAATGGGAGTGATGCGTGTACCAAGTAATAGCAATGGGAGCCATCCAGGATCCTCGTAGCCTTGGGGGCTGTTACAACTTCCAGAAGAGTGAAGAGCAGTCTATATTTTTGAAAATTAGGCATTCAGGTGCCTGTTCCACTCCCATTACTGCAATGGTGCATTGGTTCATTCTGTGGTGTGTCTCAGAGCTGCATTTGTGCATGGGTGAGACAGAGAATGGAGGGGAAAAAGTAGTCTTTAAGGCTGAAAATATCTGCTTTCACACTTTTATATCCCTAGACTTGTATTGCATTGTTTT
Source organism: Eurystomus gularis (assembly GCA_013400335.1). Classification (NCBI taxonomy): domain Eukaryota; kingdom Metazoa; phylum Chordata; class Aves; order Coraciiformes; family Coraciidae; genus Eurystomus; species Eurystomus gularis. The sequence goes on along the minus strand of VZZY01006432.1, from coordinate 114,162 downwards.
TTTTTTAACACAAAACCAGACTACATCTTTATATACACATACAACCTTAACAGTGAAGGATAATACAAATATTTGGTTCAGTTAGTGTTTTGTCTTAGATGGTTTTGAATTTAGGATGGCAGACCATGATTTGTGTTTATACAATAATTTTCCAGGTCTTCTCCCTGAGATTGTCAGTAAATGTGTTCATCCCATTCACACAGCAATGATTGCTGTAGTGCTGTCAGAGGTTGCAGAAGTAATTGTGAGCCTGTAACCATGGAGTGCCGTGCTTCAACTGCTGGAGTAATAAGCACAATTCAAGGGAACTATTATGTAAATGTCCTTGAGGAAACATCAAGTGGTGAAAACATCAACAGCTGTAAGGACAGGACCCACTTATTAAAAAATAAGGTCAACTAATGCATTGAGCTCTCCAAGGAGGAAGAAAAATGGCTTCAGGGTAGTTTTACATGAGGAACCAAAGTTTGATAATGGGACCTTCATTTTAACAGACCCTGGTCTAAAAAAAGGTAGAGATGGAAGTTAAAAGAAGATGGTTTGAGCCTGTAAGTATGGCTTACTTTTTAACCATGGAGGTTTCTAATAATCTCAATTATTTCTCAAAGGTTGTGATGGTTTTACCATTTACAAGTCAGTATTTTCTTAGAGATAAGTTCTTATCCAAGCAGAAATTAATTCAGGAAACATCTATAGGTATAGAAAAGATTGTGTTACTTTATCCCAGTACTCTCAGCTTGTTTGGCAATTGCTGAATCACTCATAGTTTTTTACTTGAAAAAGCACAATGACATTATGTACGTTGACTTGTATATGGTCACTCTAAGCACTGTCACGACATGGGCATGGATACCTCACTTAGTTAAAACCAGTCACATAGGGAGGGACATTTCTATGTCCTCCTTGGATCCACAATAATTATTGTTTGCAGAGTAGCCCTTTCCAGTGCCAGAGCTATCTCTCTCTGCCCTTTCACCTACTTGATTATCCACCAGTAACACCTTGCTTGGAGGCAACCATAGCCCCTGGTCAGGTGGCAGAGGAGAAGGAGGGCAAGGTGATCCCTTTATTTGGTGGGGCACCTCTTTCTCTTTGTGCTGCTGGGACAAGGAGTCACACCATGCTGCAGCCTTCAGCTCCCCACAGCAGGTCTCCACTCAGTGCATCTGCGACTGTGATTTGGCTAGCCCAGTACTGGGACTAGGAGATGAAGATCTGATGTCCTCTTCTCTCCTCTCTTCTGCCTTGACCAGTCCATACTGTGGTATTTGGATAATGAGGTGGGGTCCTCTGTGCTCAAAGAGGCCTTTGAGCCCCTCCAGTGCAATCCAGGGGAGTGGAGAGTTGCCTGGCTCTCACAGGGCGCAGAGAAGGAGGGAGCCCTACTGAGGCAAGACAGCCCTGCTTCTGGTCAGCAAGGAAAACAAGATAACAGGAATTGGCGTCGTTCTTTGTTTCTAAGAAAAGGCTATCAAATCTGATAGCTGCCCTTTGCATATTCCAGATGACACCCCATCATGCTAAACATGTATGACTATAGCACTCGTCTCTCCACCCAAATCATACT
>VZZY01006432.1:0-111856 GCA_013400335.1 Eurystomus gularis | reverse complement strand
GTTCCACGGAGACCATCACCAAACGCCGAAAGGACACATGCACGCACACACACGCACCATCCACACATACAGGTCGTATTTTGACATAATTAAGTCCTTATTTGCCCTTATCTCTCGGTGGGTGAGAGAGGGAGTGAATGGGTGGGCGTGGTGTTCTTTAATATTGTAATATTTCCATAGAGTAAATAAGGTTTTATTTGAATATGTTTGGTAATAAACTTGTTAGATACTCTTTCGGTCTCCATGTCTGCTTGCGAGCTTGGTGGGGAGATGTCCCAATTTACCCTCAACCCTTCTCCCTTTGGGAGGTGGTCGGACCTCTGCGCGCCCGACCGCGATACTCAGTATCTGACAGAGCAGTCGATGGGCTGTGTTCTCTTCACCTACCCCAGGCAGGGAAGCCTCTCTGGGTAAGTGCCAAACCTTTCACCCTCTGGTGAATGTTAACCCCAGGTTGTTGTACTATTACTATTTCTGCTAGCAATATTAGCCTTAATTAGTAGTGCTATGTAGTTAGTGAACTTACCAATGGCAATCTCAAATCTGTTCTTTTGCTCTCAATAAAATAAATAATTTTGAATTATTTGTGAATCTGACTCAGTGAAAGTCCTTTGCAGGGACTCTAATAAATGGATCAGTGGAAGCCCTGGGTCTCTGGCAGACAAATATAAAAATTGCATTCCTTTTAATGTGACACATGCCTGTGAAGGTTCTATGTTATTGCTTAAATTTGACAGAAACACTTGTGCTGTTCTGTGCTGCATAGTCTGTATCAGAACTGTGTCTTTTAAGACACTGGGATACATATAAACATAACTATAATAATTTCTAATGCATTATCTGGATCTACTTCAGTGAACATTTGGCAAGTGCTGGTGAAGCATACTATGTGTCCTGCCTAGGAGATACAGTTGCAACAGGACTCATCAAAATCCCCCTTTTGGAAGGATCCAAGGAAGGATTCTTTTAGTTTAGTTTAGAAAGCAGGATAAAAAGCTATGATCTGTCATCTCTGTTCCTATTGTTCAAATTTGGAGAGTAACAATTTAGAAATCCTAAGAGTCCTTGAATTGTTTGGTTTTGGTTTTGTTTTTTTACAAGACACATACTATTAAAAATGTATCATTATATTCCAGGTTATACTGCAAGTTCTAGCAAAGAGATGGGCATTTTGTGCTCACTGGTGACCACAGCCTTGGCACAGCACACCATACATGTATGTCTATACTGGGAAGCTCTGTGAGAGGGAGCACGTGATTCCTTACCTTGTCAGTATGTATCCCTACTCATTGGATAGAGATTTCCATGCAGCAAAAGCATTTTCTGCTTTCTTTTGCTCAGATAGATCCTTAAATTCTTAGTTACTAGTAAACATTCCAGTTACAAAGTGCAAGATTACATACCAAATGTAGAGGCATACGTTTTTTTTTCCATGTACAGAAGAAGGGGTAAGATTTCAATGCCCATGTGTTAGACCTTCAGCTAAAAAGATAACATAATAATAGTGATTGAATGTTCAGCCTATTTAAATTGGTGACAGCAATGAGTGATGTGCATTAGTCCACAATTGACTTGATGGTACCCAGCAGAATATTCTTCCCTTACAAGTTCTCTTTCATCTGACATGATTGCTTTCCCTTTCTATTCTTCCCAGACCTGCCGGGTTTAGAATTAGTCCCATTAGTCAATTATTTTTCCTTTTGGCAATGACAGCCTCTTTAAAACAGGCCCCTTTCATAGAGATTTTAAAGGTTTTCTGTGGCTTTTCCTGAAGTCTGACAATTACTAAACCATCAGTAAATTAACCCTGTTGCTCTTCAAGCCATTGTGCCATTTTCAGTATTTTGCCTTCCCTCCAAGGTCTTTTTAAGAAATGATTTCTTCCCCCCCCCGCCAGACTCCAACCCAAATGCCTTCAGTTCTACAAAGTACTCCTCATTGTTGTGAACATAATATTTTCAGTGCAAATGCTTCACAGGCCCTCATGCAGACAGAAGGATGACTCCTCTCATCTGTGAGGTGACAAGGGATCTTTTGCTGTAAGTCACAAAGTGCAATGTAAATATACATTGTTACATGGGTTTTAATAGCAATAAGCCCATAACTATAAAATAAAACCCTTTTGGCAAGGCAGGGATTGAGTAAAAGAACAGCCTGAGTTGTTCTTCTTTTCCCTTTGTAGGGGATAGGCTGTTCTTGTGCTTCCAGGAGGTTATTCTTGAATAATTTTGTGGAATGTAAACATGTGGTGCTGCTAGAAAGCAGGAAGTCAGGAAGCTTCTTGCGAACTTCAAATTAAACAGCATTTCTCTGACTCTAAGTCAGAGACCCGTATTCATTATTCTTCTACTGAAGACCGTGATCTGTGTAGTTTAGTCAAAAATGTCTCTAGAGAAGGTCATGGGGAGTTAGCCTTCAAGTATGCTTGTGTAGAGCAATAAGTGAAGTTAATCTTTCACGGCTAAGTAGGAAAACAGGAGGAAAAATGCTTAGTTTTTCTAAAACAACACAGAAAACTGCTGATTCGCAGATTCTTCTCGAGTCCTCGTTGGTAATTGGACAAGGAAGGAGTTAATAGGTGTTAGCCCTCTCTTGGCCATCTGTAGAACTATATATACCCATGAGTGTCAGAAAGCTGCAACTTACAATTGTAGCTTCAATACTGAATCTGTTGAAATCTTGATCTATTCATTTCCCTTTTTCTATCTTTGATTCGCTTTTGATGGGAAGATGGAATAAACAAAACCCCACAGAAATGTTGTGAACAGTAATTAGGGACTGTTGACTAAACACTGGCTATTTATCATGTGGACTGATAAACAGACATGCAAGTTTTTTCACATGAGCAGTAGAAGTAAATTAACATCCCAGAGGACAACCCTATGGTAATTTTCAAATATCTGTAAACTGGCTTAACCAGATAATCTTGAATGCATTTATCCAAAACTGTTAATAACAAAGCAGAGGTTTTATCTGGAGTGAAAATCTTTAACGTTAGAATAGTTTAATTTTCTATTTTAAAATCAGTAACTCTTGCTACTGCTGGTGGGCTGGGAGATGTTACTCAGCTCATTTGTTCTCTCTTCCTGATGGAACAAGAGAAGGCAGATACAGAAATAGTCTTCTTTATCAAACCCAGTATGAATTTTTCCCACAAACCTATCAGAGAGGATTAGATTTGGTAAAAAATTCTTTCTCAGCATTTCCAGTGAACCAGCTCCCTATTCAAAGGGGGAAATAGACAACTGCTTTAATTGCCCTATTAAAAGAGAATTCCTGTATCAATTAAAACAAGTATGAGTTTATACAGTTGATTTGGAAAGTTTAGTTGGTTCAGTAGCATTTGATTTCATAGGAAAACAGTGCCTGTGAAGTGAGGTAAGAGGCATTTCTTTTCCTGCCAATTGCAGTAATGTTTTTATGGTTTATTAGTTCTCACTGAGGATGGTGACCCTTTGTTAAAATACAGTATGATAGGCTATTATATTTTCATCCTGTAAGGCATTTTTATGCCTTTTCTGCAGACTGTCTTCTGATTCAGAAGAATTTGTACTGAACCGTCATATGAAGTCCAATTTTGTGCCAGTTCTAGGTACAAGGTGCATCTTGTAACCGTTCCTGCATCCCTGGAACATTGCCACAGCAAGACCATATTTTTTGATTTAGGCATGTGCTTGAGAAGCATTCCTGTTTGGAGGGACAAAATGTTTCATTACTTAGATCACATGCATCAGATCTGTGCATGCTCCAGAGTCACTTTGCTTAATCAACTAATTAGGTTGCCAGCTGTAGCCTAAACAAGCATCCTGCATGAGTCACATTAGAAAGCAAAGGGACATTGTTAGGAATCAATGGTTTGTAGCAACAGGGTGAGGGGCAATGGTTTTAAACTAGAGAAGGGTAGATTTAGATTAGATGTTAGGAAGAAGTTCTTTACTATGAGGGTGGTAGGACACTGGAACAGGTTGCCCAGAGGGGAGGTGGAGGCCCCATCCCTGGAGACATTCAAGGCCAGGCTGGATGGGGCTCTGAGCAACCTGATCTAGTTACAGATGTCCCTGCTGGCTGCAGGGGGGTTGGACTAGATGACCTTGGAAGGTCCATTCTGACCCAATGCATTCTATGATTCTATTATTCTATGATTGTATACCTCCCTTTGGTGTCTCCCAAAGTTCTACAGAACACCAGGAAGAAGGAAACCATCTCTATCTTTAAAATCTATTGTCTAGTTTTAATGGTCTTTTAAGTCTCAACTATAAGCAAAAAGAACCAAACCCGAAACAAACAGTAAATAACTGTCATTAGAAATAATCCATCTTCCTCTGTGTACTTTCTATAAGATAATCTTGTCACCCTTTCTCCTAATTTTTGACATGTCATCCATTTGGTAATAGGATTCATTTCCTAAATAATTTTATGTTGCCCATCCTATCTGTGCTATGCTGTCCTCAGTACTTCATGGCAGAAAACACATTTCATGATAACAGCTCAAGTGGGAGACTGCTATGAAAACATTAAGAGCTAGTTTCTATTTGCAGCTGAAATGGAAATTACAATAAATATTACTTACAGAAATTGCCTGTAGAATAGTTTGCAGTTGCACTTCTGTATACAAGAAAGATTGATTGAATTCATTGTAATGAATATTCAGTGCTTTGAAATCTGATTGCAAGGTGGCTCAGACACTTAGGCAGAGCACCTGAGGGACTCTAGGGCTTTCTGTTCCCCTTGACGTGCAAGCTAACATGTCTGCATTAGCCGGTACTGTGGTCCAGAGGGAACAGGGTCTGTAGAGTGAAATGCCATAAGACTCTGTGTCTACACTGAATGCGTTTCAAGAGTCTTTATTTTGGACAAATTCTTGTCTGGCTGTGAGCACTGAAATTATGTTTGGGAGAACAGAACAATAATTAATCTGATTTGGCTGCTTTTCTGGAGAATACTTTCTTGTTTAGTTTCATCCAGAAATAAATAAATTCAAATTCATTTCAGTTTAAACGCAGAATTTCAGCTTGAAAACCCCTCTGTGGTGCAAGCCACAGTGCGGAAATGCCCAGGACTGGGCAAAGCTTGTTAGTGAGGGTGTAGCACTGTATGAATTGAGATATGTTGCACACAGCCTTCCGCACTGCCAGATAATGCAGGAAAACAGACGTATTAGTATTAGTAAGGCTCATCTTTACAGTATCTATGTCTCTTTTAATAACATCTTATACATTTGCTAAACATCAAGATTATATACAGTGAGGTTCACACTAGTGGCATATGTTTGCGCACCAAGATCTGGGGTGAAATTCCAATCCCAATGATAATTTTACATTTTGAACTGGGGTTGGGGGGGGGGGATAATTTCTGGCATATTATTTCCATTTTTCTCCTTGTATTTTCATTTAAGCTGAGGCAAAAAAAAAAAGGAGTGCAAACTAGTGTAGATCTCCTCTGGTGATTTTTTTACCAGATTTCACTTTTTCATGTGCTAGTCATGTTGAAAGACAAAGTTAGGCTCTTCCTTATTCTGCTCTACGTTAAGGAAAGCTGGATGGAAATCCCCCTTCTCTTTGCCTCTCCTCCTGCCCCAAATGACTAGTGAAAATAAAACCTATAAAGGAGAGAAGGAAATGAATCGATGAGGTGAGAGACATGTACCAGGGCAAGCTCAGGATTCAGCCTGTTCGCAGGAGCTGGAGAAAGAGTAATTCCCCCATTCATATGTGGAGTGGGGCTTTTCTTTCTTATCTAAGGGAGGATACAGGCAGGTTGCTGTCTGCTTTTATCTTTATCTCAAACTGTGGGAGCTGTGGCTTCTAGTTTTTTGAGGGCTGTAACATGTCTGTGCAAGTAACTGGGATTTTTTTTCCGAGTTCAGTTGAGTTGAAAAGTATGGAAGAGCATGGGAAGGAACAGGTAATTAAGGTCATAATTAAGGTCATCCCTAATTGACAACATTTTAGGGTGCTTTTTTTTTAAACAAACATAAACCAAAGCAGGTCAAATAAATCAAACAGAGCATTTCAGCAAAGGATTTAGTTTTTAGCTCTTTTTATCTCCTTTTTAAATACTGAAAAACGGTTGGGGTTTTTTTGTTTGTTTGTTTTTGGGTTTTTTTTTTTTTTTTGTTTGTTTGTTTTTAACAGAAGTCTAAATTAGCCCTTTTGGAATGTTTGAGCAAAATTAATTTGGGAACGTGAAATTCTTTATCCAGTGAATTCTTAATGTGCAAATCACTTCAGTGTCCCTCAAAAATCTGTATCAGATGCTTCTCTTTCCACCTATTATTCTTTAATCTCCAGTCCCAGATAGTGTTATAATTGGCAGCTGTCATAATTGTTTAAGCCTTTGTTGAAGTCTGTTAAAACTACAAACTTAAAATTAATTTAAAATAAATTAGTCATATTTGGCAAATATATCTTGTTCATCAGTTCACAACATTAGTATCTTAATGTATTTGTAATAAAATAAGAGAATAATATAGCAAAGGCTAAGGTGGCATCTGAAGGACACTGAAAATCTTTTGGTAAGGCTATGTTTAAATATGATCCAGATGATCCTCGAGGTCCATTCCAACCCGGTATTCTGAATAGCTTTGGTCTAACTCAAAATATTTGAATGTTTACCTTGATCTGCTCAGACCTGCTCCAGCAGGTAAACTCCAAAGGAACTGTATTGGAAAAAGCTCCGTAGGTGGACCTGATGTGGGAGCACTGAGTCTCTGAATCCTGCTAAGAGATGAACAGGTGTAATAGCAGGGTGTTAAATAAATCAGTGTTATTGACAGGTGATCCTAGCCAGAGACAGTCAGACAATAAAAGAATTATTCTGTTAGAAAATTAAGCACCCACTGCTGATGTTTTCAAGCTCCACTGTGCAGACCCTGGGGAATCCCTGCATTATTCTTAGGTTCTTAAAATAAAGCAAGTTGAGAGTGGCCATACAAGTCACATAGTCATGTTTATGACATTCACTGAAAAATGTCTTTGGCTCCACAAACTGAAAAGATTAAATCTCTTGCTGAAGGAAATTTGGATGCCTTTCTGGTTAGGTGACAGCTAAGTGCAGTTAGGGTCCCCCTCAGTTTCTGCTTTGCCTACAGTGGGTAATGGGAGAACGTAACATTTGGTCCAAAAGACAGCTAGGCAACCATGCCCTGTTCTGAGGCTTTCTTACACTGGTCTTCATTTGTAAAATAGATAAGAGCATAAATCTTGGTCTTGTTTGCTTTGAAATGAAAGGTAAACATTCTCTTTGGGTTCAGTGTGGAAGGATCAGGCTTATAGCACTTCTGCTAGCACGCAGCAGCTACAAGATCAGGTCCCAAGGACTGCCCATCTGCCTAGTACACAATAAAATACAAATTATTATCATTCCCTAAAGAGAACAGCTTTCCAAGACTGACCAAATAGCACTATCGAATTTTTTTTGTCATCTATTTTGGCATGTATATGTTTCGTTTATGGGGGCATGATGGTGGAAAAAAAGATGAAAACAAGAGGTTCTTAAACAGGGATATGCTATTAGTAGTCATCCCCAGGCATTACTCTATTTGCTTTACATATAAATGACTCTAATCACCCCTGGGATTGTTTCTTAATGCATATTTCTATTTTGCATCAGAAGGGAAAAAAATATATAAATAAAACTCCCAAAGGTGAAGAATGGCTTATCATCTGGACTAAATAATGAAGGAAGGAGTACTGTGGACAAGGAAGAAAAAAAATAAACCAAAAAGAATATTAAATCAGAGATGTTAGCATGATAAAAACATAACACTTGTATGTTTTATTATTCATCACTTACTGTTATGGAAATGCATGCAGTGGCTCCACTATGATGCATGCAAATCCTCAACCCATTCTTTTGACATTGACCATCTGCATGATTTTCATTAGCCCCGCCATTTTAGGTCAGCTTCAAGTACTTCTGTACTCTTATTTTAACTAACAAAAAAAAAAAAAGAGAAAGTGAGGGAGAAGAAAAGTGTTCCTAGCATAATGTAGCATCACGGAAGCTGTTACCAGATAAGCATGTGTGAAGTAACTGAGATCTGCTGATGTGTGTCCAAGTCTCCCAGTGATATGGTGAGAAGGCATGAAGCTGATGCTATGTGTAACCAGTTTGTAATTAATTTCTTTGCTATACTGTTTCCCAACTCCCTGGTCACATAGCTGCTTATACTTGGAGGGGCGTAGTGAATACGTAGCAGATAAGCACGATCAGTTTCCATCTGCACAATTTTTCTGAAGGTCTCTGTTAGGACAGGCATCCTCCACTGCCTCGTTTCATGAAGCGGGGAATGTAACCTGTCAACTCCAGGGACATTACCCAGAAGTAGGATTCATAGCCATCTCTGCTGAGGTCCTTGCAACATGTTATTTTTGTTTTTTCCTGAATTCAGGCCTTTTGGGATGGTTTTGCTTGATTTTGAACAGAGCTCACATATGTGCCCCATGCTGAAATACTTTATTTGATCAGTACAAGGGAAAGGGGCATGGCAAGAAAATGAATCACAGTACCACAATGATGAACCTCCTTAAGAGAATTTCTCCTAGGGCTTATTCTGTGATTTTGTTACTTATCCTCTACTGTCATTTTCAGATAGAAGAGCCCACGTATCATTATTCTTTCTAGACTGTAATACACAATGTCATGTAGCTGCTTGTAGAAATACTTGTTAATTTTGACCAGAAATATTCTAAATACATATTACAGGACCAATGGCATGTCCCAGATACTTTAAAAATGCTTATACCCTATAGACCCAGGAGATGCTGAAATTTCAGAAATTTGGCTCCTGAATCAACATTTTGGAACTCTTCACAAATCTGAATATTCTGCAGTCTTACTCCCATTAACTACATCCTTTTGATGACCCTGTAGGTAGCTGAAAGGTTGTACTGGTAAAGTTGAAATGGAGTGTTTTAGTAATTTCATGAGAAAATGTCTGGATTTTGCGCAGATTCCTGCAGACTGCTTCATCTGAGAACTATAAACTTGTGGCAAACACTGAAATTGGTGCTATAAAGATGGTTTAGTTAAAATTGAGAAATTTTTTTTATAAATTACATGATAACTTTTTGGTGCTGAAATGTGACATACTATTAGTGCTAGAAATCTGAGCAGTCTAGAGTATACCTAAATACTTAAAAACCTTATTATTATTTTATGCATATGGAAATTGTATAGGCATTTGTGCCTGTAAGAATGCCCTTAAAAATGTAATGTACCTGTATTTCTTACCTTTCCTAGAAGTGCTGTTTCAAAAGGAGACAGAATGTTGGGGAATTGAATTATATCATCAGAAATGGAAAATTCCTGTAAGTCTATGAAGTATTTCCTAGAAATAAAGCTATGAAGAAGTGTGTCTACCTGGGTAGTACTATAGGTGGGAGTTAGAGATTTATCACCAGTTACTTTGGGTGGATATCTTCTATTCGCAGACTGATGAGTCTGTATGTGTGAGCTGCCTTACTGAAACATATGTTTTTGTATTGCTTGCTGACTAGCAACTCTTAAGAGGAGATTGAGGCTGAAAAGATTCCCAAAGCTGAATGACTCCCTCAAGAAGCATCTGTGTATGAGGATAAATGTGTTGGGGAAATCCTGGGGCCCATCAAATCTAGATCTGCAGTACAGAGTATGCTGCTGGTACAGTCTTATAAGTGCCAGCTCATGATGATTTGTTCGTGGTGATTTTTTTGTGAGCACATTTCCAGCAGGCTGTGATTACTGCTTGTGGTAGATGCCCTCCTTTAGCATCATGCCAGCTTTCTGCGCCTGAAAAGAAGGGGCGGGCGGTAAACTTGCTTTGGGTAGAAAATTACCCAACATCAATTAGTGACTGGCTGATGTTGTCTGAACATTACCTTTGACCTTGTGAAACAGTGGTACTGATGCTTGTTGGAGCTATTTATTATGTCCAGAACCTAATCTTTCCTATAATCTTTGGACTTAAAGTTGTTTTGATGATACATATATTTTCTGATGCTGATAATGTAAACAAGCAGAATTAGCTGTCTAATATTGTTGGTTTCCTTTGGGAACTGGCAGAGCTCTCTCTTGCAGTGGCTCTTGTTGAAAGCTGGGAGCTGTTATCTACATGCTGGCAGCTAACATGAGGGTGTGGAGACCACAGGCCTTTGACTCTTCCCAGGAAGACAGAGCCCTTCCACTTGCCCAGTCGTTAGCTTCGTTGCTGATGGGGTCATGCAAACTGTTAGGTTAGAGCTGAGATGTAAGCATTTTTAGTACAAAAAGTGAAATCTGATTCTGCTTTGTAGCATACCCCATTACTTCAGGATCCATTTCTGTAAGATCAGAATTTTTGTAAACATGTTGGCTGACTGAGTGAACAATAGTAGAAAAGTAACATCTCCATGCCACAAAATTGCCATAGCAGAGGGAAACTCCTGTGGGAGTTAGTTCCAGAAATGGAGATCAAGATTTTGGGATGTCACACCTAAGCTAGTGGTACTGGTGGGAAGACATGTCCTCTCCAAGGCAAAAAATGAGGGGCGTTTAAATCACCCCTCTGCCAGAGTGAAAAAAAACAACTAGATTACAGTAGAGCAGCAAGGTCCTGATTTTATGTAATGATATTTTACATAGGTATCTATGTAGCTGCGATAGCTACTAGTAGCTGCTGGAAGGTAAGACTAAACTATTGCTCGGAACAATGAAGCCAAAGGCAAACCTTCTTTGAATCCTCCTTAGCTTCATTGTTATTAGCTAGGAACTCATTGAAGATGTATGGTGGTGTTGGAAACAGAGGTTTGGGAACTTACAGTTATCCATGCGCGGCTGTAAGTCAGGGAAAAGTGAGAGAAGCTAAAGAAACCCATGGAGTCCTCCATAGGCAGCAGTGTGGATATCTGCTCCACTGTGGTCCTCTATGGGCTTCAGAGGGACAACCTGCTTCACCATGGTCTCTTCCACTGGCTGTGGGAGAATCTCTGCTCAGGTGCCTGGAACATCTCCTCCCCTTTCTTCTTCTCTGAACCTGAAGTCTGCAGGGCTGTTACTCTTGCGTGTACATAAATGCACATATGTATAATGAGACTGAGACAAGGAAGCTCCACTTTGCTATCAGCATCTCTCAGAAACAGCTTCGGTAGCCTGTGAAGGCCAGCTAATGCCCCAGCTCCTGTGGGAAACATTATATATAACTTAACATCTAGAGCACTGAATGAATGGAGTGGAAAATTTGTAATTTTCATTTGAAGGAAATATTTGAAGAAATCAAAGATCCGAAATCCTTTCAAGAGTGTTTCTGGATGTCTGAACATGTTATTAGCTAATGACTCAGTTTCTATGGAGCAATGTATCAAAACACACAATGCCCTGCGTAACGCAGCGCATCTGTAAGTGGCATGAGCAAGAAAATAATATAGTTAGCAGACACAGCAACACATAAATACATAGTATAGATCAGTAGACCCATTTTAGAAATGACGAAATTAAGCTTTCAAGTACCTTTATGGACCTTGCTCTTATCCTTTTTTTCCTTTGTTTCCTCAAAGAGTCAGAACATGGTTCACAAACATAATTTAAGTCCTAAAGGGGTATTCAATACCTGCATCCAAGTTCTTGGTGGTCCTCATAAAACTACTGAGCTGTTTCTGAGTTTCCAGAAGAAATTGGGTTCTCTGGCCATAGTTAGGACTTTTGCCTGGTTAAAAGCAAGTTGGAGCTCCAGTGGTAGCTCCATTGATGACTTGTGCATTTTATTTAGTGGCTATTTAACATTAAATCTGTAAATGATGACTTTTGTCTTGATCTTGGAGCAAAACTACCTGCAGAAGAAGTGTAGGCTTCGGATCTTTGACTGAACAGGTCAACCTCCTAGTAGCACTTCAGATGCTTTGCAGTCCCTGAGGAGTGGTAGACTTTGGAAGTCACTCAACTTTGCCTCCTGGTTAGGGTTTAGTAGCTTAGTAGTTCTTGCCAATCTTCACAAATACCAGCACTTAGCTGTCATCACACTTCACACAGAACAGGTGAACTGCAGAGTGCTGCCAAGGCCCCTGCAGAGAGCAAGTCCACAGCACGCGATCAACCTGACTAAAACTGCGCTTGAGTCACTTAGAACCCAGGCAAGCAGGCAAGATCCTTGATGTGCCGTTTCTTTGTCTTAAACACACAAGCATTTTTACTTCTTTTTAAAATAGTACATTCTTAATGTCTTTGCTTTCCTTTAGGTGTAAATAATTGACTTAGGAGATATTTTACCTCTTACCTTTAGTTGTTTTCTGATACCTAAAATTATTCAAAGTGACAACCTATCTTTGACAAATTGTTGCAAGAGCAACATTTAGATCACAAGAAATTTATAAATACTTAAGACCTGACAACCAGGCATATTTCTTTCCTAAACCAGGAAATACATTGTAATGAGATCAGTCTTTCCAAATGCATGTGAAATTGAGCAAGACAAAATTTTATTTTTTGCCATGCACCATGTGAGATCAGCTTTGTGCTACCTTGTGTACAGGTACAAAGAAATGCCTCATGAAGTCAACTCACCGACAGCCACTCTCAGACTCTCACACTGGCAGTGTAACAATAAGAGGACTGAAATTTGAATGGTAAGGCAAACTTAGCCCAAGATAGTCATTACGAGCAAAGAATATGAAAGTCTTGGTTAAAGCAAAGCAGGCTGAGTGAGTTTTGGAACACAATAGAAATACAACGGTGAGACCATCTGCCATTTCAGCCTCAAACAATGCTGCAGGCCATAACAAAAAGGGAATGATGTCTCCTGGAAAAGCAAACTTTTAAAATGATATAGCAAGGTGTCCTTTGAACCTGGTAATATGACTGAAATTTGAGAAAAAATTTGAAGAAAACGGGACAGTGACATCCTGACCTCCTTTACTGCTCCAGTATTTCAGCAATACTCATTTTTCCATTTCTTCATCATGTACCGTTAAAAAAAGTATAGATCAGAGCATATAGTATTTTGTAGGAATATTACATATGCCTGCAGTCTTCACTCTAAAATGAGTTGTGACACTTGTGTTTGTTATGTTGGTAGGGGTGTTTGTCAGTCTCATCAGTTTTATCAGACTAAAGAACAAACCTCCCATTTGCTCACTGACAAAGCCTGTTAGGAACCTGGCTTTTCCCTGGCTCAGTACCAGTGAGAGTTGTCCAGCTACTTTTAGAATCAGTTTGTGTGTTCAGATGCATTTCTGATTTTGCTTATCTGTGAAACCCAAAAGTGATGTGATTTTCTTACCGCTGTCATCGAATTTGAAGAGGAAGTTAGGCCCTTATTTCTTCTGTGGACTCTGTTCCAGGTGCCAGTCTTTCAGGCTTTGGCTTTCTACTCCAGTGTTGTTTAGAGAGCAAAACCTGAAGCTGATCCTTGGCAAAGTTTAATGTTGCCTCAATGCCTGTCTAACTTCTGCAGCTACCAGAAAAAAATGCTCTTGTTAATGGAGGCTGTAATTGCAAAAAGATCTGCATTTGTGTTTGAAGTGTCAGTAGAAGCTCTTCTGTTATAGACTGTACCTGCTGGAGTGTTAGGCTAGTGGGTTTGGTCATCAAGTACTCTGAGTTTTGACAAGTTTGCCTTTGTTAGCCACTCACAAATGGCTTGTTAGCAAAGGGAAATACAACACAAGGTAATCTTTATACTTACAGAGTTACAAGGGGCCACCAGCCTGCACATGAATGGCATTTTTCACTACATTCTTTTGTGCTGCGTACAGTGAATGTATCAGGGACATTAGCATCCTAGTGAAGAGTTACAGTTAGAGTCTCACTATACAGTATTGTAGTGGGTCTGGCTGAGCTGGTTTTCCACATAGCAGCAGAGTTTTGTGCTGGGAGCTAGAAGGGTACTGATAACACACCCGTGTTGTGACTACTGCTGAGCAGGGCTCGCACAGCACCAAGGCTCTTCCCAACTTTCCACCCCCCTGGTGGGACAGGGTGGGCAAGATCTTGGGAGGGGACACAACCAGGACAGCTGACCCGAACTGACCAAAGGGATATTCCATACCATATGACGTCAGCTCAGCTATAAAGCTAGGGAAAAGGAGGAGGGGGGGGGCCGTGCCGTTGTCCTCCAGAGCAACCGCTACGTGTCTTGGAGCCCTGCTTTCCAGGGAGTGGCCAAACATCGCCTACTGATGGGAAGTAGAGAATAAACTTTGTTTTCCTTTGCTTCCACGCGCAGGTTTCCTTGGCTTTGCTTCTGTTATTATTAAACTCCTTTTGTTTTCTCATCTTATTTTCCTTCCTTGTTTTTGCTCTGCTGAGGAGGGAGAGGGGAGAAAAGTGGGGGTGATAGAGCGGCTTGATGGGCACCTGGCGCTCAGCCAAGGTTAACCCACCACAAGTATAATATAGTTGTTATATATGGTTACGTTTCCTTCTACTAGTAGTCTTTATTGCTGTACTGTGCAGTTGAAGGGCGATAGAGGTACATGTGAAGGACACTTTGCTGAAAATATTTGTCAGCTACTATACACAGGCAAATCAAGTCCCCAGACCTGTATATTATATACCTGGCAGGATCTCAACCCTGCATTCTAATGGTACTTTTGCTAAACATGCTATTGATCAAGCTATATCTAATTTTGCGTACTTCGGTACTCACTACTGAGTGTAAGACCTTTTTGTGTCATGGCTGGTTTCTCGATCAATTGAATTTATCCTGGCTGTAATTAATTTTGTAGAATTGTGAAATATTTTGCACATTGGTTGTAAATAGATTAATTTCCATCTGATTTACTGGTTAAAATAGAGGAAATAACTCTATGTTCTCTGCCTAGGTGAAATCTCTATGCTAATGTTGATTGAGCAGTCCTGACACTGTAGTTTCTTAGGCTGTCTTTGTATTTTTTCATTGTCCTGGCTCTTGCTCCCTGATGCTGTCTGTATGAGCAAGGAGCAGCAGAGGATTAGCAACTTCACCTCTTCATTGCAGTGAAGCAGAAGTGAGAAACTGTGAAACAGATAGTGGCATGAAATGAATGGAGAGTGTGTTGGAAGAGTGAGATGAAGACCACAGAAGTAGAGCGCCAAAGACCCGGAGTTTTACAGATGTGGTTAAAATATCATAGTCATGAAGCAGGGTGCAAAAAGGGGTCACAGAGAGCTGCTTTTATGTAGCAGTGTATGGTTTTTTATTATTATTCTTCACAATGGAAAAAAGCTGATGCATGAAAGCTATGACATCTCTAGACAGTGACTATAGTTTTGATCAAGGCTTAGTAAAAATGAGTGGAAATACAAATGATTACTCTATATTGGTGATGAGAAATACAGCTGATGACACAGACTCAGATCTACTGACTTGAGAGCAGGGCCAAAGAGATAAGAAGACAGGCAGAGAGGTCCATGAATAAACATCACCAAGATGCCAGGGGAACAATAACAAGACAGCTACTGATTATTATCTTTAGGTGTGTATTGAGGTGTTCAGAGCTGCAAATCAGTTGTCAGATATGTGACCATGAATGCAGGTGCTGATAAATTATGCTGTGTGCTATCCCCAAATATGAATAGCAAAACTAAGCTATTTCCCGAGTTTGACTGTACAAAGAAACGTTCACCGATTGATGCACTAACTGTGTATCATGCCTAGTAAAAGAGGTGTCTGCTATTCTAAAGAGCATCTGGCTTTTTATATGCAAGGATGTCAACCTATCATGCACAACTGATGGGTAGGTAAAGTGTTTTATTCAGATATTGGAGGACATGATAGAGGACTTTCTAATTAGACTGCAACCACTGGGTCATTTATTGAGACACTTCTCTTTGTCTAGCAGGCAGCAGCAAAGTTGTAATACAAGACTATTTGGGTTGTAAGATTGGGGTGAGGAGCAAGAACAGAAATTTCCAGGTAGCCTTGCTGAACAGGGTCTGTACCTTGAGGATATAGAGTCAAAGAACAGGGGACAGAGTTCCAACAAATTTTGAGTATCACAGGTAGGTTTGAAGTACAAGTTATCTGCAAAATGGCAAGGATCTGTATGAAATACTTTGAAATAGAGGCTGGTTGAGCCACAGGTGCAGGAAATAATTTTGCATGGGGAGGGAGGAAAAGCCTGGCTTTTAAGTAGCCCCTTATCTCTGTAAACTCAAGCTGAGCCTAATCACACAAATTATCAGAGGAAGTGCAAATAGAAAGTCAAAGGACGGTAGAATGCTGTAAACCTTTAGAGTATGTGGTACAGAAGTTAAGGGATGTGTTTTCTCAAGGATGAAGGAAATGCATCTGTTGTCACATGTGGACACTTCCATGAAATAAAAATGGTCCTTGAATTAAGATTAAAACCCAGGGAAGCTGCTAGTCAAAACCAAGAGCTGAGTGAGATGTAAAAATAGAAAATGACAAAGGAGTCACTTATCCTGAGGGAAAGACAAGTAGTGATGTCCTAACCCAGATAGCGTTCTGGTAAGTAAATGTGAATTCAAATCTAAGGCATATTTGATGAAGTGCTAAATTTGCTGATTTGCTGTGTCTATGTTCTCACTGTTTTAAACTCTGCTGTATCCCTCTGAGCAGAAGTGTGAATGTGGGGCAGCAGGGAATCTTGCCTTTCCACACATGAAATTTGGTTTCCCCAAGTCAAGTCTGTCTTTTGCCCATGATGATAATTGGTGAGTGAGCACTCCCTGTCCTTTGTCTTGACACTCGAGCCTTTTATTGTATTTTCTTCTTCCCATTCCACTCCAGGGGGTTTGGGGCAGGGGGAGGGTTGGTGAGGGGGAGGAGAAGGAGAAGGCGGGGTGGTGTTGTAGGATTGAATGAGTGGCTGCACGGTTGCTTTGTTGCTGGCTGAGTGGGCTTAAACCATGACAGACATATTCAGATGACACTGTGATTTTCAGTGAACAACGGGAAGACCAGCTACATGTGATCAGGATTGTTTTTTATGAATTTGGAATTTAATTAGGAAGAAAGTTTAAGAGCAATCCCTGGGTAGTGTGTGTAGACTGTAAGTGAGTTTTGTACTTCGGGCTTCAAGGCAAGAGGCGTATAAAACACATGAATAATGTCCAGATGCAATGCAGATAGATTATCATAAATTGAGCAAGAAGACAGATGTATGCATTTTTTTTTTTCTGTTTGGCTAGCTATACCGGGTGGTTTGCATCTAGGTTCTTGGAAGTGGTATCACTGCTTCCAGAATAAAGAAAGAGAACGGTACCACAGCTGATGGTGCCAGATTTTTCAAACCATTTACACTCTAGATAGATGCCTCCAGCAAGGTGAAGGAACTGCATTATATTGATATAACATTAAGTATACTTTTAAATAGAATATTAGCCTTAAGCACAAAGCTATCAGCATGAGAGAAAGCATATTCAGCCATTGAGAGGGCATCCTTGCCCACTGGTGGGAAATTACAAGCCTGACTCAGTACCTACTAAGCACTTGCTTGTCTTTGATAGGTATTATGTACCACATCATCCTGGATGAAGGGTTGTAATTATAAATTACTGCTGTCATCCCTCAATCCACAGCTCTTTTCGTTTGAACATGACCTTGTGAAGGTACAGACAGATTTCCTCACAAGGTGGACCCTCACCATGTTTTTGGGACATGGAAGAAAGTTGCAGTGGGAGATTAGGAAAACTATATTAATGCTCACAGTACTTCCGGTGGACCTGAGTGTCTCTTTGATCTGTCCCCTGTGGACTACTGCCCACTGAAGTAGCCCCTCCAGGCAGGGCAAGGCAGGCTGTGTCCTGAAGTGAAAAAGGACCTCTGGGAGGAGAGGGAGGTAGATGTCTCCTAAAAGCTGGACATGGCAAAGAAGCAAAAGGACAGAGATGGCTGACAGCCTGCTAGGGAAAAAAGCCTGAAAAAGACAACCAAAAAATGCATGTCATGGGTTTAGCTCTGTGTGATGTTAAGAAAACAGTTTGTGACAGTGGCATGAAGTATCAGCTCAGTATTACAGGGATGATGCTGGAGATACAAACCCCAGATGTTCCCAAAAGCCATCTTTCACAGGCAGTCTACAGTACTGAGTCTCTCAGGGTGAAAGACAGCAGTATTATCTCTGCCTACTCCGTACTTGCTGTAAGGCAGATGCCCAAAAATTGTCACAGAACACTTGTACGAGCCAGGATGGGCCTGATTTTCAAACACACTCATTCACCCACAATTGAGACTGAAGTGGCAGCAAAGAGCAACTGGAAATTTGGCCATGGCCTGTAGTATATTTAGAAAGCTAAAAATAAGTCTCTGCCTAGGGCACAAGAATAACAGAGCATTCCTCATGGCCAGTATCAGTGTCCGAGAGAAAGGTAAAAGCACAAATGAAAAGAGAACATCTGGTGCCTTCAGAAATGAGAAAGAAACAAATTGGACATTGTGCAAACCACTTTTGCCCTGGAACATGAATAGTGAGAAGAAGTCATAAAAGGAGAGGTAAGAGCAAAAGGCAGCAAAATGCTGCTACAAAGCAACAGGTCAACCATTCCTTTAAAAATAATCTGCTGCGTAGTCTCCCAGGCTCCATGCTTGTCAGGGCTATTAGAGGCTAAAATTAGCAGTGGAGATCCATGGTCCAGTACTGCCAGCCTTAACATAACGTGACACAGCCCTGGAATACCACTCTGCTTCTGCAGTGCTCCTGAAAGCACTAGGTACAGGTGTTGGTCAGTGCAGAGTTAAAGCTGCTTTGACATCTACCGATGCTTTTTTTGCTAATGAACCATTGGGCTTAGTAAGAGAGGTTGTTCAGCCACAAATAAGCACTTTTCTTGCTATTTACTACTTCTTAATTCCTTTACTCCCAGTTCTTCCTTGTGCCTTACACAGCTCTCACTTTACCATTTGTCTCAACTCTTTCTGCAGAGGTAGCTTTGGTTGCAAATATACTAATGTCTGGAACTTTCATTATAATTATCTCTTTCTAGGTTCAGAACACCAGGTTTTAACATCTTGGAGGTACGCACTCCCTGTCCTAAATGAAGGTATGATGTCTTTTGCAGGCTCTGATGGGATACATTTCTGTCCTAGATGTACAAAGTTAAAAAGGATAAATACCAAAACCTACTTTCCTCCTCTTTGAACTTCATTGCAAAGGCCAAGTATTTAAGGTCACAGTTAGTACAGTTTTCCTTACAACAATCATGTCATCATTTTGCTGTAGAAGAAACAGAAAATGTGCTACATTGTACTACACTTCAGTAAGTTATGTAGCACCTCATTCACTAACATGTCCAAGGGAACCAAAATAAACACTGAGGAAACTGGGCGTTGCTCTTGGAAGAAGGCAAATTATGGAGATCAGAATCTGGACCTTGATGTTGGTATAGAAGAGAAATTCTGCAAAGGAGAGAGAAGTCTCATGATTCCAGGGCATTTTTATGAACTGCAACATCCTAATTAATTTCTACCCTTTATTTTATCTCAGATGATACCATTGATCTTAATTTTCCTTTACTTACCCCCTCCTTGGCTCTGGGGATGGCATTCCCTTTTCCATGCAATTTACATGAAAATTAACCTTCCACATTGGTGCAAATCCACGTGGGTGGAAATAATGTGGTCTGTATATTGCCCAGTAACCAGAGGTTTTTGAGTAGACCCTGGAAGACATTCAGTAAAAACTAATTTACTATGTTTGCTGTAATAGTAGATACTTTCCTAAAGCTGTTCTCCTGCAAGGTGTTGCTGTACTGAGTCACCAAGGGTTTTAAGATTTTATGAAGTGTTACCTGTGCATTTGGAAAATTTGTATCTGAAACAAAAATAATAACAATAATTTAAAAAACTGTTAGGAAAGCAGGAAATCATGAAGTAAAACCTAGGGCCTTAATATCTGTGCGGGAGACAACAATGTCTGCAGCAGGTAGCAGCTTCCTGAGGGATTGCTGTTACCTATTTGCTTTATTCCTGCAAGTAGTGAGTTTAATGGATAGGGTCCCTCTAGGTGGGCAATCATAAAATTATTATTTTTATTCTCCTGACAGAAAATGGCATCTCTTTTTCCTAGCAGGAAATGACATTTCCCCTAGAAAATTCTGATGCTTTTTTAGAAGTGATTTTCCTTGTCAGAGTATCTCTCTGAAGAAACATTGCCCACTGGTTTTACAGTCTAGGCAAATTCTTGAGCAAATTCTTCTTTACTCACTTATTTTTAGTTAGTCAGCTGCTCTGGCAGCACAGTCTCCCCTTAGGTAGCTTAGGGAACAGGTGGAGACCATAGTTCCTCTGTCTTCAGTGCTACCAGATTATTCTGAGGGTAAGAGAGATGATTTATAGATGCTTTTGACCTAGTTTTGGCTGCTTTGGAAAATTTTCTAATTTTTTAATGAAGAATAAACCCTTTCACTGCTCAGAGTAGTGACTGAAGGTGCTGGAGGTGGGGAGGCTGTAATGGTCTGACCCTCATTTCTACAGGTGCAACTACCTGTTCTTACTGGTATAAGAACAACTCAACTAAATAAACTGAGGTTATTGTGTTTTAACTGTCTTTTCATAGCATGACTACAAAAGCCTTGGACCTCTCTTCATTAGACTCTGTCCTGTCCAGTTAGCAAAGTCCATCCATGTTCTGTGAAATGCTCTGCCTCTTGTTAACAACTTTTCTCCCTTAAAATATGGGTACCAGCAGCATTTACCCAGTGCATTTAAGAATCCATTTTACTTTGTTATATTGGATGTTTCAGAGGTATATGGTTCTGAAGATCTCTTTACAAATAACTAGTAAGAGGAGATTCCTCTCCATCTTACAGTGCTGCAGCCTTATGAACATCAGCAGTGCTGAACCAGGTGCTCTCCACTGCTCCTCATCATTCTTGTGGAGACAGTTTCATCCTCTGAGCAGAGGCTGACAGTTGGTCATAATTCTCCCTTCATAATGAGAGGGATGCTTTGAAAAAGACAGTGTGTTCAAACCTGAAAATTACTGTGAAACAAAGCTTTCCTTTGGTTCGGTTTACCTCACTGAAAATGATGAAAGTCATAGCTATAGCTAGAATCTTAAATTTTACTCTGTTCCCAGAGCAGTCCTCAGAATTTTTGTTCTTAAATTCCCAGTCATAAAACATAGCAAAATGGAATGTGGATGTCAGTGAGGAACGGCGCTAAGGTCCTAACTTTGATATTATTCACTTTTCACAATTAAGTTTATATCAGACTCTTGGTATTGCTTAAGTGGATATTTAAAAAATGTTTATACTCTTATGCACAGGTTTTGTATTTAAGAGGCCTATACTCAATGGACCTTGAAATTAATTAAAGAACATCACTCATCTAAATTATTTCAGACAACCTCTTTTGCTACTTACTCTCTTTGAATCATTAAATGTTATCCTTTTGTCGAGACAAGTCATTGTGAAGTCTGAATTCATTAATAAGGAAGATCCTCTTAACCATCTGTGAAATACTCATGGGCAAGTATTTCTCTGTCCTCTAGAAAATCTTAACTGTGTGATGCTTTGGGGTACACAGATGTTTTCAATGCCCTGACAGACAATCCCATCAGGTTGCAGGTTATAGGTGACCCCATTTGCTTTCACTAATTGAATTGCACTTGGATTTCCCCTGGGTTTGGCAGGGAAAGCATCTCTGATAAGGATTCATGAGAAGGATAAAGCTCATATGCTAGTATCAGATGTCCTGCGAGGAGAGAGAGGGAGAAAGAGGAATTTCCTGCACAAGTCCTGAACCTGCAGCTAGGCAGTGAAAACACAAGCGTTTTTATGGCCCTGGTTACAGAGATGGATGGTACTATACACAATGTTTTCATCTGTACTCTGACTGAAATCCAACACAGGCTTCCCTGACCTCTTTTTTTTCTAGAAATAAGTCCTTATTTAGGCATTGGAACCCCTCTTTTTCTCCATGCATAGGGCATCTAATCAGTCTGATGAGAGGGTGGACTAGTAATAGGTGGACTCTATTAAATATAATTTATAGGTGTATCTATTATTAAATTAAATTTATTATTTAATTAGAGGTGGACTCTTAAAAATACACAGGCCAATGTCACTTTATAGATTGTTAAAGGAGAGTTCAGAGAAGGGCTTCACAGGGTTTGTGCATAGTCCTGAATTTGAACAGGAAACAGAGTCTTGAGCCAGTCAGGCTGTCCTGTGCCAGGAGTATTGTTATCAGGAATGCTGCTAGATATTCAGTTAACTGCTTGTGGCTGCTATGAAACCAGAGGACAGACTTGCATCATCTAACTTTGGTTTCTGGGGCCTTCATTTTAGGAATGCAGTCATCCCTTTCCAATCCCAGTTACAGGCACTCACAAAGGCTGATTCTGCACCACTCTCTAATCATGACAGTGGCAGCAGCGTAATGTTACCAGAATCCTGAGTAAATTGAAAGTGAACTTGGGCTGCATCTGAAACAGTGGTGAGGAATAAAGCTGGCTTGCCAAGCATCTCCAGACTGCCAAATGAAATACAGAATTTATATCATGCAGTTTCCCAGAAAGCAAAACTTGCTGCATCAAGAGCATCAGTTGCTGGGAACAAATCCACAGTTCTCCTGCAACACTAGGTTTAAATCAAGACACCATCACTGATTCCCTGTGACAGCCATACAATAGGTCTCAGATACTTTTTCTCACCACAGATTCCAGCTTTCTTATAACTTATGTTCCTCAGGAGTTACCAGATCACTACTATAAGGGATTTCAGTGCAGACAGAGCTTTATTACTAACTGGCTCAGGACTGTGGACATTACGATGGAGTCATTTGGTGGCACTTCCAACAAAGATAAGGTAAAATTCGTATTTGTGTCGGTTTTCCCATAGTTGCAACCCAATTAACAATGCCTGAGAAAAGAAGTCAGAGAAGGATTAAATCTCAACTTGTGTCAAGACAAAAAGAAGGCAGGATCACAAATAAAAACTTATTAATGTACCCTGCTATTGAGTATAAAATGGAGTTAAAGATTTTTAGATCTTTAGCAGATCTCAGAGCAGATTCTTCATATGCACTGAGTGAAGTATGTGTTTAACTGTTATGCTTAACATTGTTTTCACACACTTCTCATTTTTCTTTGACTACTCTGTCACACCTACCTCCTGCTATTGCAGTTATGTTCTGCTACAGACTGAGGAGACAAAAGTTTACAGCAACTGGAAGGCTGAACATGAGTAATACAGAGGTGCTGTCCTTTTTCTGTGTGACTTGGCTAGTGAAGCTGGAAACATATTTGCTGTTGCTGACATTTGGTAGCAAAGGCAACTGTAAGTATTATTTATAAGCAAA
Organism: Eurystomus gularis; assembly: GCA_013400335.1. NCBI lineage: Eukaryota > Metazoa > Chordata > Aves > Coraciiformes > Coraciidae > Eurystomus > Eurystomus gularis. The sequence continues at coordinate 88,659 of VZZY01006432.1, read as the reverse complement.
TAATCTATGTTCTTCAAAAGCAGATCCTTTAGATTCATTGGTTGCATTCCTGCTTTTTGGAAACAAAGATAAATGTCCTTCATCTCTGCACTTAGTTCCTTCTCCTAGGTGAGTTCTTGAACAAGAACGTGGTGCAACCAGCATCTGTCATTTAGGAAAATCTGATGCTTGTTGTTTGCTGAGTTTGTCAGTTGTCCTGTGTCAAGTCAGACAAACCATTTAAATGTTTGTCCTCATATGCAGTTTGATCAGGCAGCTGGCCTATCGCTTCAGCTGCTGATGGCAAGGTTTAGGCAGCTCTCTGAGGTGGTGGATGTGTTTGTTCAGGTTTCTCTCGCAGAATGTGCATGCAGCACTGCCTATGCCTAGCTCTGTTATTAAAAACAGACTCGTCATTTCTGCATGTTAAGACCTGCCTTCTTTCTGACATTAGGTAGTCTATATCTGCTTTCAGGACTTTGTCTGACATACTTCAGCTAAGTTGTTAGTAAAGAGAAATGACAAAAATCCCAACCAAAAAAACTCTACCTTGTCCATTTGTTTCGTATTTGGTTTCTAGGTGAGGTTTCATAGAATCATAGAATCATTAAGGTTGGAAAAGACTCTGCGATCATCAAGTCCAACTGTAAAATAAAAAGACATTGCATACACTCACAATGAAATGTCCAACAAACTGCCTTAGTTTCCCTTTTACATTACTGAAAAATAAACAGACAGTCCAACCAACCATTCATGTGCTTAGCCAAAAGGTTAGTCTTGCACCTTTTAACATTTAGCCAGCATACAGATAACTAGACAGCAATGGATGGCATTTATCAAGGATCGCAAAGTACAGTTCAGGCATTGTATGTAATGATAAATAGAGTCTCAGAGAGGAAAAACCAGATGTGGAGTAAATGGCAGAGTCATGGCTGGCCTCATGCACAAGCACATAGATAGATACACATACTTATATATAATCAAACTTGAATTTTGAATTCACATTCTCTAGATCATGCAAGGTGTGACATTTGTCTTGGTCCTGTGGAATACACATATTTTTGTTTACTCCTTCTTTGCATGATGCTCATCTTTTAACCTTATAAATATTTATTTTACTGTTCCTAGTTTATCAACTGCATTCTCAGAAGAGGTAGGTAACTGTTTACTGCCCTGCTGGGAACAGTCTACGGCATTATTTCTGGTGATGCTCTTTGAAGTTTCAGGAAAATTAGTATGTTTGAAGGAACCTGGATACCTCTGAGTGTTCTTGTACTGTCCTGTAGATAACAGATTGATTCATAGAGAAACACTGTGCTTTTAAAAATTATCCTCACTAGCAATGTTTGATTTTTAAGGATTGCAGAAAACGGGATCCATGAAAAACCTGTTTAGAAAGTGCTAGGAAGTCAGGATCAAAACTGCCAAGCCCTGGAAATTCTGAGAGATGCAAAAATTAGAGGCTTTTATTGCTACAAAAAGTAGCACTTACTCTTATAGAAATACGTCCTTTTTATCTGGCAAATATTTTCAGTAAAAATAATATACTGAAGAGAAATCTTTAATGCTTCTGAGCACAATGCACAATTACAATGATCAGGGAGAATAGAGCTGCTGATGCTGTAAATAACTGGCTTTGAGTTTCATTTCAAGGTACAAATGACATGCAGCCTTTTCTGGGACCCAGAAAATGCACGGAAGTTCAACTTTTTTATTCCCCTTTGTCATACTGAAAGTCATCATTGCACAGGGGAGAGTCAATGTTATGGGTAATTTTACGTATTTGGTTACATCAGCCCAACAGCTGGGAATTAAGCAACCTTTCAGATTTTGGACAGGAATTCAGATGGGAGCTTCTTCAGAAGCTCCCCTCTAATCTCATCTGTAATGTCATCTGTCAAAGCACTGGCATGCACTTAACATCCTCTTTAGGCATTCAAATAACCTCAAAGAACACATTTTTTTTCACAGGATTAAACACATAAACGAGACATAAGATAAAGTATATTCTGGATTTTCCTCTTGGAAGTGTGTTCCCAGCATTTGTTCACATGTCTTTTAAATGATTGCATGCAATGTCTGGGTCCTGCTTTGAGGCTGAAGGTTTACTGGAGAGCTTTTGGGGTTCCTATCTCACTCTCCTTTATTCTACAGTCTTTCTGTTAGAAAGCTTTCCTGGTACACAACCCCATCTTCTCTTTTACCAGTCTAATCTTTCCATACCTTTCCTGTTTTCATTCAATAAAGAAGGCATTTCCTGCCTTGTGCTTTACAATATTCCAATATATTTTGGACTGTTTCTTTAAGTGTCCTTACATCTCTCTAATCCAAGTTAGTTGATTCTTTAAAATTTTGTCTCTTATTTCATGCTTTTGCATCCTTTGCATTGCTGGACCTTGTATCCAGTTCAGTTGTCTTTACAATTCTGCTTTCCAAAACCATGTTAATAACATCACCAACGTGGAAAGCTTTCAGGAAATCCATGTCAAAAGTCATCTCTGCTGAAGGACCAAGCACGAGATTTGGTAATGTGCTATGGAGCTGCTGATATTTTTTCCATTATTAGCCAGTCATGTTTATTCTTGTGAATGAATCACAGACCATCTGCATTTCAAAATGATTTTTTATTCTTATGGGGTGGCAGTCTAGTAAAACCCTTAGAATTAGTTTACATATAGATGATGAACCATTTAGTGTCTTGAACTCCTCATTTTAATATACCTACATCACTAGACCTAGAAAGAGAGAAGTCAGGTATGGAAGAGTTACTAGCGCTTAAGTCTATGGGACTGTGAGCAACAACTGTTCTCTCTGGGTGGTTCTATTTCTTTATCAGCAAAGTTAGATATGTAGTCAAGAATAAAACAGAAAGAGACAGTTGTAAGCCACATGTGGAATCCACTGAGAAGACATGTAGGTCCATTTGAAAAGATTTAAGAATAAGCTTTAAGAATAAACTCCTGCATTTTCATTGGGTTAAGTGCAAATATGGAAATACACAGCAGCGTATACATCTGACCCTCAGTGTTACCCAGAGCATATTCCTTATTCACAGAAGATCCTCCAAATGATAAATGTAATACGTAATCTTATTTCATAATATACATTCACATATCAGAATATGCTGGGGAATTATTAGCCTTTGACACACTTCCTTTGGACTTTGGCAATTAGCAGAAATGGAACTTGTTAAGATTAAATTTATCCTTTGGACCACGCATAATTTTAAGGCTTTTTCTGTAACTCCGTAAAGAAATGAAAGAAGCCAAGCACTGAGTTTTCAAATAATTGTGCAGTGATTTAGCCAGCTCCTATTGACGCTATTCAGACTATGAAAATGACCTATTTGAAAATGAAATTCATGGCCGTTAGAGCTCCTTTGAAAAGTGTGCCCTCTTTCCCCAGCATCTGAAAACAGCATGTGAGCACAGGGAGTTGTTGAAGGTGGAGAGGAGGAGCAGGGTTTGTGGCATTGTTTAAATTATTGCCCACGTATGTTGTCAGTTAGATTGGAAGTATCCTCAACATGAAGAAAATTGCATTCTTTTAGTGCCGGGAAAGTGGAATTGCTCTATAATGCAGTACTGAAGCCTTTCAGAGGAATGACAGGTGTCTGTGCCTTATTGATGCAGGTAAATGAAGTGAAAGTCAGTAAATTGCTGATGAAATGGAGTTCAGTGGTTTGTTTAGTCCCTTCCATGCTGTTGGTCTCTACCATACATTACCCTCCACCTTGCCCAGCTGAGTTTTAAGTAGTGGGACTCCTGACACTTTTCTTGTTCCATTTACAAAAGCAATGGCTTCCTCTTTATGTTTATTTGATAGGCTAAAACATTTAAGTGGAAAAAAATAATGATAGACCAGTATTTGTCTGAATTGCAGATAGTGTTCACTAAAGCAGCAGCTGCTGGTGTGTAACAGTACCTGCAGATTTGGCTGGGATCCCTGGTGGAAGCTGAGCAGAACTAGCCATTATGGGAGGAATCTGATGAAGCTGCAGCTTGTCATGATTACAGCATTGGATGGAGCAGGCTTTGGAAAATACTTATTCTCTTCATCAACAGATATGTTATTTCCATCACACAACAGGAAGAAACTTTGAAAATAATTAAGCAGAACTGTAAATCTGTATTGGAAATTGTTGTCTAAAGTCAACTGAGTCTAGAAAATCCATATGGAAATATCCGCTGACTACAGTAATTTGTATACGGGTGTATATGCTGTAAAATTTTACAGGTTGATTAAAGGAGATCAGAGGTGGAATTTTCTATTCCATAAAAATATCTTAAGTAATCAAGAGTACTGTTGCTATTGAATACTAACATATATTTCAAAAATCTGTTTCAGTGGCTGGGTAGGACAGGAGTGTGGGAGCTGGAGTGGGGCCCTGCGGCAGCGTAGCTGGGACAGGGGCTGACAATTTGCCCCTACCCTAACCACCACAGCCCTGAAACAGAATGAATCCAGCTTCATCTTGGCAAGAAAACCGACAGTGTGGAGGTTGTAGGAGTCTATGTTAATGCAGCGGATCTCTTTGGTAACAGATATCTTTAAATCCTGGCCTGGTGAATGACCACAAAATGGGGCCCCAAGCTACTGGTAGCTGCATGACGTTAGAAATAAAGGTCTACATGCGTTATTGCTTTGGAGAGCGCTGATAATGTTTAGGATGTGCATTTGTTCTAAGGAAGTCTAGCCACTCGTTGATGCCTAGGAAGGCATTGGAAGGATGATATGACTGTTACTGTGTCAGATTAGCTGCTACTTGCAGGGCAGTCAGAAGGTATAAAGTATTTTAAATGCCTCTGCTTAATTATTATGAGTGGCTAGCAATGCCTAAATAGGACAAGTGACAGGCTTTCAAGCATGAAGTAGTGAAATACCTAGAGGGAGACATATTTCCCTCTCCTGGAGTAGATTTGGAGATCTTTCATTTCAGTTCAGCCAGCAAAGCCTTAACTGATGCTGTAACATCTCAAGGACTATCTAAATTCTTAAATGCTGTGGGACAGGGTCAGGGATGAAGAAGAAAACTTTTTTTGCAGTTCAGAAGGCTCTTGAGGTTTACACAGTCTGGGCACTGGGTCACCAGTACAGGCTAGTTTTTATCCACAGGTAGAAAAAGAGAAAGCTCAGCACAATCCACCAGTTATTCCCCAGTTCTAGTGATGCAGCTTAACAGCAGAAACCTCCCCGGCCAGACCCATTCCCAGCATTATACTTCATCAGCCCTTCCCCTGTGCTGGGAGTGGCTCACCAAGTCAACCTGTCAGAAGCCCAGTTAGTCAAATCAAGCCATTCCTCCTTTTCTGCATCTGTCTTTTCCACTCGGGATTCCCAGCATTGGGATCTTTCCCCACCAGAGATGGGAAGGAGAGTGTGTGTGAGCAAGAACCACTTGCTTGTGGGACATGCCCAAGCTTGTTCGTGCTGAAGACAAGAAAACAAACTGCTTAGGAAGGTACATCATCTGCTGCCTCAGCACAGGGAGAGCCAGGGAGGCTATGGTTACTTAGACACACAAAGAAGGCCAGGGAATTTGGGTTAGCATCTTTCTAATTAATCTTTTTATCACTTTTTTTCAGCTGAGAGTAAATCTATTTAAGGTTCCCTGCTGGTTTCTAAGAAGGAAAGAAAAAGGTTTTTAATTAGAGCTGCACAGTTCATGTACCTAATGAGTCAATAGTAATTGAGTACAGCGGAAGCTTCTTCAGAGCACACCCATGGAGTAAATATTTCCTTTAACAGGTTTAGTTCCATGACAAATGTTCTTTTAAGAGTATTTTCTATCATATATTGGCCTAAATGTATTTTTTTTTCATGTATTCTCTTGAGTTTATCCAGGTACTTAGTGCCTTGATATCCAGTGATATTAATTGTAGCCATCTTTGAAGATGTGGATATTTAGGCACAGTCACAGACATACTTGTTGATTAATACACTTCCTAAAATTCTTATATTCTCTGTATGTAGTTTTAGGAAGTGCTGAATGGTTTATCCCTACAGACTACTGAAAATGGCCTATCAATTTTCATTTAAATTGTTTTAACCGCTACTTTAGTTTAAAAGTTCAGGCTACAAAGTATCTTCAGTCAAGAGGCTGGAAAAAGGAAATTCAGGCCATCAGAGGGAGAGGCCTTCCTGAATAAGTGATGCCTTCACATTATGTCCATCACACTTCCTGAGGGGAAAAGAGACATTCATAATAGAGCACACTTTTCAAGATCAAGAAATAATTGCACAGTACAGAGGTTTTGGAGAAGATCCTTCTCTAAGGAAATCTCCCACAGCTGCTCCTTCAAAGACAATCCTTCAGGTATAGATGCAGACCTGGACCTTCAGAACTTGTCCACACGTTTTTTGAGGACATTCTGAGGACTTTTGAGGACATAACCATACCAGGCTTAGGGTACAATAGTTAAATTGATACCACCTCACTGATGGGGACAACTTCTTAGCCTCACAAAAAGGTGCCTTTATAGTCCCCTAGCCTGTTTTGGTATGATCACAGATATAATCTGTATTGGTTTAGCTGTCTTTGTCCTACTGTGATTTCATTTGCAGTAGCAGTTTACAATGATGTACCTGCACAGTTCACAGGGCAAAGCACTTGAGCAGATCTGTGCCAGTCCTGCTCAGTCCCCCTCCTGTGGTAGCGTGTCAGCCAGGACAGAGGGGACTGTGCAGGAAGAGCTCAGCAGATAATGAAATATTACTTTGATTTCTCCAGTAATTCAGTTTGTTCAAGAATTTCTCTGATGCCCAAAGGATTCCTGCCTTGTGCAAACCAAGGAGTTGTTCTGTCTTGTTTTGGAATTTTCTGGAGGGTCTTTGTGTTGCAGATGATGATAAATAAGCCTTTCAACTGAAAAGCAAAGACACTTAGGCTGTGACAGAGGGAAGAAAGTTCATGTATACACACAGCAAAACCACACTGTGCTTTAGACGTGCACATCTCAAGGTAACTCATTCACTGTGCAAAGGTTCGGCTCTCATCACACAGGGTGAAGTTCCTTATCTTGGGAAAAGTCAAGCACGAGGGCATTTCCCTCAAAAAGGACTGCTTTGTAAAACCTAAATCACAATGTAGGAAATTCTAAGCTTTCATTTTCAAAAAGCTCTCCAGCCTTAATTTTTATGAAGAAAATGCAACCTGAAGGCATTCCAAGACTATAAAGCCAGGAGACATTAATATGATACATATATATACACACAATATATTGAATTATATAATACGTATGTTTTATGTAATAGAATGTATTAACTATATTTAATCTCATGTTTTTCAGATTAATATCCTCCTTCTCAAGGGTCTCTGTGCGGATTCTGGAACATTCATAGCTATCAACATTGAAAAAGCTTTCCTTAAGAAAGAAAATGAAAAAGCTATGAAGCAAGGCTTTGGACCAAGTAATTGAAAACCTGAAATTAAAATGTAAGCTTTTTTTAGTTAATTTGTTCCCATAAAAAGTCTGATGTATTGACTAGCTAAGATCTGTGTTATGTCCTGCCAGAAGTTAGATCCCAACTTAAATATCTCTTTAATCTTTTTTTTAAATTTATTTTTGAGAGCTCTCTTTCTGGAGCTCACCATCTCTGTTATGTATTAAAATTCATAAAATTAATCAGATTTGTTTTAAATTTCGGAAAAGTTTAAACAATTTTAACTGTCAGAAGGGTCTTGATAAGTAATCTAGAAACCCTTGATATCTCAATGTGAAAAAAAAAGGGACCTTAGCTGTGCTTATTTGAACCTGATTTATTATTATCAGAGAATGCTGGTGTTGGACCACTAGAATGTCCTTCCAAAGGTAACTCCAGGCAAGTGGTGAGGAAGAGCCAAGTAATTCAAAAAACATAATTAATTTTCAGGCACTTTTTTCTGATGTGGTAACCCAAGGTTATAAGGTGTTCTTTAAGTGTGATACTAGTGTTCCAAATTGCATTTTGGCTGAATAGATCTGTGCTAGAAGGAGCTGTACCAGAAGGCATTTTCCAGGATTCCTTTCTAATTGTTGTGTTTTTTGCTATTAGAAGCAGGATAAATGTAGGGGGAATTCCTTGCTCTGCCGATAAATAAACTCTCCCTCATTTGAGTTTGTTTGTCCAAGTGGGTTTATCTCTTGAAAAATTTATATAGTAGTGTGTAAATGGATTTTATAATGTTTACATGCCACAAAAAACCATTGTGGGGCATAACAGACTGATTAATTGACTTTTGTGTTATGCACAACGTTTGTATCGATTCTTAGATCTCATATTTGTGTGTCAAAAATCAGATCAATAGATAAATGTAAAGTAATTCTTGTAGGGAAACCAGTTTTAACTTCATATATGAAATGTGGTGTTTTGAGAGACCATTACTACTCAGGAATGAGACCTTGGGCAGATTACAGATAGTACCATGAAATTGTCAGCTTAGTGTTCAGCAGCAGTCTGAAAAGTAAACAGATGTTCAGAAATATTAGGAAAGGAATAGAGGAGAAAACAGAAGACATCATTATGGCAATAAATACATTCATGGTTTACCTGCACCTTGACAGCTGTGTGCAGTTCTCGTCCTCTCATTTTGGAAAGTCTGTACTTAAAGGGGAAAAGATTCAGAGAATAGTGACAAGGACGACTCAGAGGTATGGAACAGATTCCATATGAAGATAACTAAGGTACTTGTACAAGTTTTAGTTCAGATCAGGCGTCTGGTTTTGAAACAAATCTTCAAATTATCCTCACTTACTGCACTTTGGTTCAAACATAGGACAGTCTTGGAGCACCTGAATTGAATTCCTTTTGTAGGAAACAAAACCGGCTCATGTCCTGGAACATGTCTAGTGCAATTCTGGAACATGCCTAGTGCAATCCAACTGCTAACGTTTATACAATGTGCAGGACCAATTTTATGCTAGTTGGAAGAAAAAAGGCCCCTGAGGATGTCAGAGACCCTGCATCAATAGTTTTGTTTTACAAATACACTCCTATTGCCTACTGTATAATATGGGCATAGCCCATATGGGCATGAGGTGAAGTAGGACACTTTAACCTGAAAAAGAGAAGATTTATTTGAGACGTGAGAGAGGTCAAAATAATTCTGAGTGGCATAGAGAGGAATGCTAGAGATCAACTGGTTGTTGTATTTTTTGGATACAGCTTCCATAAAATTAGGTATGACATTAATTTGGACCAGGTTCAAAACAAAGGAAAGAATGAATGTGGTTCTTCAGGTGACATGCTGTGAGCCTGTGGAACTCCTTGCCAAAGGTTGTATATGGATGAAGTTTAGGTGGGTTTGAAGGCAGACTTGACAAGTACTTGGAAGGGAGATCTGCTGACATTTGGTAACTGGGTTACCAACCGTGTCAGGATTGGGAAATCTCTTTGACTGAAAATGGCTAGATCACGTATGTTCCCTTTTCTTTCTCTTCCCTACATGTCTGCTTGTGGCTGCCACTGGAGACAGAACATTAATAAAGGTAGGCCCTTGCACTGAGCCAGTGTTATGTTCTTTCTTGTATTGTATTATATTATATTCCGTTATTTTTTTTTTATTAAAGAACTCCTGTAGAAATGATCTTTGAGTAGACAGACTTGAATTTTACCTTTGTGGCTGGTGCTGGTGATTTCCATACTAGAAATGTTTCTCAGAAGCCTATGCATGTTAAATTAAAGTGTATTTTTCTAAAGAAGTGTTAAATGAGTCATTTAGATGATTTTCAGCATCACAGGCTACCTAGACTCTCGATGACTGCAACAATAAAGGGTATTCATTTGAAGCAGCCACAATTTCCTGTTGATTTTTTATGTTCATTTTCATTTAGGCTTTATCATTGCAACACTTCATAATTTCATGGATGTATAGAAAAGCTGGATGTGTTAAATATGCTGATGGAAAGGAGGAGAGGAGATAGCTGAGGGATGCTCCAATTCTTGGTGTTTATGTCATTTATGGCAAAAAGAACATTTTGTTCCTATATGTATGAATGCCTGTATAGAGTAGTGAAATAAATCCACCTTTGGGTTGAACATGACAGTTTTTTAACAATAAACGGCAATTTGGCATTTCTGACAAAAGGAATGCAATGTCTTACTGTGATGGTAGATGATTTGAAACGTTCTCCTTAGAGAGATGGTATAGTTAGGTGATGCTGTGCCAAAGCCATAAAAGGATTGTCAAACTCTGAGTCAAATAAAGAGCAATTGGTTTAGAGTGATGAATTAAAGCTCTGTGCTTTGGGAGAAAAAGTAGCTTGCTTCATCTAATAGTCAGAAATGGTCAGAGCCTCTTTTTTCTTTTTTATTTCACCCAGAGCGCAATGCTTCCACCTACACCACTTTCCCAATTGCTCTTCCTGGAGAAGGTGTTGGTTATGGAGGGGGAGCTCTTCCCGGTGCTGTATGCTGTCCTTGCCACTCTCTTTTGGAGATGGCAGGGGACAGAGTCTCCTGCCTGGCTGGCATGGCCTTGGGTGTGGAGAATGGTTAGATCACAACCTGGGGTGGCACGGCTGCAGGGAATACTTTTTATTACAGTTGAATGACTAAACTAAGCAATAACAGTAAATATTTAATGTGAGTCAGTCAAGCCTTACGAGTCAACACATCACGGAATTACATTTTCTTAACAGTTGAGGACCTCGAATTCCTGTAACTGTACTGCTGGCAATGATCTCAGACTACAGGATTGGCAAGATGTAACTGTGCAGCTCTGTCACAGACCAGGTCATTTGGGTGCTGGGCAGTGCTCTGGCTCCCGATTTCTTGTGTGGTTTGAACTGTGCTTAACTGGAGATCAAGGCACAATGAAAGATGGAAGGGTTGCCAACAAACCCATACCTCCACTTGGGCCTCTGGCTTAGTATGCTGAAAATACTTGTCATTTAAGAGATATGTAATCATTAAGAGATCTGTAATATGCTTTTTAAAGTTAGATGTTCTGTAAGTTATTTTTAGGTACAATTTAGCATATAGTTGGAAAAGCTTTTATACAGATATTGGTTATCAGCACCATGCAGTTGTCAGTTTTAAAACTTGCAGAGGGGAGAGAGACTTATGGAACCTTCTGGGGGTGATTTAGAGAGCGCTGAGCCTTGAGAGGTTGATATATTCCTGCTGCTCAAGTTATCTTTTGATTGTGATAAGAATAACTTCATCACCAGCATTCTGCTCGTGTAGCTGTAAATACTTGCTTTGCCCTAGGACAAGCCTGTGCCAGAGTTATTATCAATGCACATGATACCATGCACCAGGTGCTTTCTGCATGAAAAATGTCTTTACAACAGCTCAGTAGGAACATAATTTCAGAGGTTATTTTGTTTATACTCATTATACCTTCTGTGTCTGCAAGAGGGAGTGCACATGCACTTTAATGTAGGCAGCTAGAAACAAGAAAACTTCTAAAATGCAAGAAATGCCATGGCATGGCACCTGTGCAAACACTATTAAGGAGAAATCAAGGTTAGGGAATGCATCACTATTTATCCTAGAAATGTTTAAATTGAGTGATAGTATAAAATGGAGAAACCTAACCTTTGACTCCACTTCATTCAGAAGTTTGATTTTTATTTCACTTGCCCTTCTAATATGACAAAGATTTTCCTTCCAGCGTGGTATGTTTCTGTCTCTGAAGATAGAGGAAAGGGTTAAGGCTCCACCAATGTGTCACCAATTCCTTCTCTCTAAGGCTGGGGTAATGTATGGGAAGATCTATAAGCATGGCATTTTTGTATTTTAATCCTCTTCCATTAAATTCTAATGACCGGTTGCTAAACGATGTCATGCATTTCCTGCTCCTTTTACAGGGAGCTGTTTTATAAAGCAGCAGCATGCAGGAAGCAGTCATCTCAGGAATTGATTGCATTTCTGATAGAGCACTTTTGTACTGTATCCCTGGAGAAACGCTGCAGGTCATAATGGCTTATGTTCTCCTTGTAGCTGCAGCATAATAATTTACAGAAGTAGAGCAAAGACAGAAACAAGATCTACTATCTTTAAACCTCTTACTACACTCAGTTCGCTCAGTTTCTTTCTTTCTTTCTTTTTTAAGGAAGTAGACTTCTATTATTGGTAGAGAGCTATATACATTACAATGAAAATAGCTGATGTTTATAAATTGGTGGGGAATATGATCTGGAAGAAATGTGCCCAATTTGATCAAGTGATGTGGAAAGGGCACTTGGAGAAAAGCAATATTTGCATACATGGGGATGGCAGAAATGATTGTGTCCCTTCTGTCTGCCACATGGATTCATTAGAAATGGGTGTCGGCCATTAAGCTTTGGTTTCTGGCACGGGTAAGTAATGAACAAGTGAATAAAGAAAACAAAGGCTGGCCACATTGTAGAGCAGCATGATGATCTCATTATTCTGAGATACTGGCCACCACTTCCTTGGCTGGCTGTTCAGTATAAGGGGATGCTTCCCATTCTTGCTGTTTCCATAACTGTTCTCCATCAAATACTGATAAGAAATGTGTGGGTTTTACATGTGTCTGGAAAATTGCTTTCCTTGGTTCCTGATAGGAATCAACAAGACAGTCTCCTGAGTGAATTCTTCCTGATGTGCCAGATTTAGTGAGTGCCTGGTTGTGCAGAAAGCATGCAGAAAAAACCTTTTGAGGTTTATAAAACACATGGCATTTGATGTGGTTTCTTTTTCTCCCATTTGTGAGTGTGTTGGTCCTGAAGAATATGTAAAAATAGAGATTGTTTTTTACTGTTTTGGTTTTTTTTCATCAGGTGCCTGGAATTTTAGCATCAGACTAAAGGCTTGTGCCAAAATGTAACTGGCACTGGGTGTCAATGATTTTGCTAGTATCAGGCTGTCACAAGGAGTGTTTTATGACTGGACTGATGTTATCCTGAGCAGATTTCCCGTGACACACACTGTAGCTCAGGCCAGTTTTTCTTTAACATTCTAGTAATTTGGATGTTCACTGAAATGTCTTGGCATCAAAATTGCAAGGAAGCCAAGAAGATGTACTGCTGTGACCAGGGAAGGGCAAGGATACCTAAAATACACTAGGAAATGTGCCTTTAGCTCCCACTGTAAGTTTAAGAAGGCCACTTACCTTCCTATTTCAACTTGCCCATTTATGATATGGTGATAATACAATGTCTTTGAGTGCAATGGAGTTTAACAAATAAATATTTGCAAGGCATTTGGAGATGTCACGTAAGAGATTTTGCAATACCAGTGCCTGAGAAGACGGCAAAGTCTTGCCAGTAAAGTCCCTAGTGGTCACCCTGAAATGAGACTGCTCTTGAAAACCCTGAGAGAGAAAGTAGCGGAGAAGGGGGGCTCATCATCCTTTATCTCTTGTGTCCATCCACCACTTGGATAGATATTCTGTAGTCTATGCCTTGTTATTAAAATCCACCAGACGGAAGAGGAATAAACTAGAAATTAGCCTATTTGCTGGAAAGAGAAAAAGGTTGTACGTTATTGCAGTATTCCTGCTGCAACCTTTCTTGCACATTCACCCATTTTCCCTTCCCAGTCAGCATTTCTCTTCCCAGTCAGCATATGTCTCTGCCTCAGCAGCTTCAACAAATCAAAGGCGGTAGTTGTACAGCTTAATGTGATTCGGGATTCTCTGGACATTTCTGCAATGAAATCTTGAAAAGTAATTTCTGTTAAAATGATTTTCCATATAACATAATGTTTTCCAAACCACATTATTTTTTAACCTATGCTTGATCCTTTTAGTTTAGTGTGAAGGTTGGACACATTTTCATATTGTAAATAATGTATCCATTCAACTGCATGTTTAACATCGCTCGGTTTCCTGTTAGTATTTACGCTGTAGTAATCTTCAGCAATAGAACAGTGAAAGGTTCTATTTGTCATTTGGTGTTCATCTATTATTAATATAAGATTTGACAGACGCCAAGAGACTATTGTTTTTTTATTGTGGTGCATAAGTGAGCTAGAGAAACTGATAGATTTTTCAGGTTTGATGGAAATAGTCATATGCATTTTTCTAGAGTACTGTTGTTTTTCTGACTACGCTGCCTGCTAAAGGAGATCATTGTTGCGATCTTTTCTGCTACTTTTGATTTTAAAATGTGTCACTGTAAGATCAATTAAAATCTTATTTCAAGTTTAAAAAGGAGATGGAAATACAATTAAAGGCACATCGTACAACCATCTGTGTTCTACTGGCATAAACTGATTTTAAAAACAAAAAAGTTCTGTAATACACAACAGACCAGTGAATACATTTTTCATGCTCCTTAACTCTGAGGGCAGTAAATCAAATAAAAATGTGGTAGTTTGGGTACAGGTATAAATTCCCACATTTTTATTGCATCAGAATTCTTATTAAGGAGATTATATTTCTAATGATTATCCCCAATGTTGTTCTCAAAATTAAGTTGAGCTGGTAAATTTGAGTCCAGCTGTCATTGCCAGTCTCAGGGAAATTAAAATAAATGAAAATGCCTCCAAACAAATGATAACATCTAGCTGCTATGGGACTGTGAACTCCAGATCTTGAGTACTACTAGATACAACTACTTTGCACTGTGCCCTCCCTCAGTGTATTGTCTCTAGTGTAAGACCTGTTATTTCAGACTGCTGTTATCCTACTACTCCTTCACTCTGAATGTGTCTTAGTAAAACATGTCTTATTCATACAGATAATAACCATTTACCAACCACCCCTGAATATGCTTGGAATCTTTCAGTCTTTAATCAAAGCTGTCATCTGCTCTGATTCCCTTACTCAGACTTACTTGTCTTTACATTTATTTGACCTTCTGAGATAGCAATGTCAGGTCTGAAAAGCTTTTCGTTGGTGACTAATATCTAGTGAAAAGCATAGAAAGAAAATCTATCCTTTGACAGGTGGCAAGGAGAGTCAGAGTAGTAAATTTATATCAATTCATGATCTACATTCTCAGAAATGGTTTTAGCCTTTAGTGGGCTTTAAACTGATGCAAACCAGTTACCAAAACAAAGGTAAGGATTTATCAAACATCTGTTCATAGTTAAATATAGTAGCAGTATTCAGGAAGATGTGTATCCACATGACATCTTGCTAATCGGTTTTACTTTGAAACAGTTGTGGGATTGCTAGCTGAGGTTATGTAAACTATGAATAGTACAAAAATCAAGAAATACCTGAGAAACTGAGTAGAGAGATAGTAAAAGTCAAATCTGAGGCTTTCAGAATCTGACAATAATTCCTATGCCAGTAGGAATCCAATAATTCAGATTTCTTCCCTGTGTATACCATCTATACTAAAACCTGACAAGCAGAAATGTTTCGTTTGCATGATCAGACAACTAAGTTCTGTAGGTGCAGAATACACAGAATGGTTTGTGTCCATCCCTCTGTGAGAGAGGCAGTAAGGTTTCCCTGTTTGTTCTCTGTGTAACCCCACCAGAGGAAACCTGCAAAAGCATCAGTTCTTGTTCTTCCCCAAGGACCAGCATACTGTGAAAGTTGTGCAGTTCTAATGATAAATTGCAGCCTAGTGGAAGCAGGGGGATCAGAATCCTAATCAAAGTTTTCTTGCAATAATCAGTAGAAAAGACCCAAGAAAGCAGAATGGGAAACAGTTCTTTAAACCCTACCCAAGCTTTCTCATATAGCCACAGGCAGGCAGCCATAACACATAAATATGGGTCTCTCACTGTTGTCTCCCACCCTGTGCAGTTATGCATGTGTGCTCACACTTTTACTCCCAGTCTAAGTCCAGCATGGAATTTGAAATGGGATCATCACCTTGCCTTGTGGGAAGGCCGTCTGTACACACATGCTGCCAGCAGTGGTAGGAAAGAGGAGGAGAAGGACACTGGAATTTGAAATACAGGGCAGTGCATCCTAATGGTCATTCTCATAATCCTAACAATGTTAGCTTGTCTCCATAATCAAATTTGATTTTGGGGGAGTCCAAGATCACCCTGTGTATGACCACAGTCTTTTAGCCTGCAAATAAAGCAGTGAAGAAAACAGAACATTAAAGGCCTAATTCTTTTCCTAGATCAGTTTTGGCTTTCACGTTCATTGTTATACTTTGAAAGGTTGAAGGTGGTCCCTGCATTAGAAGCACTTAAGCAAGTGTTGTGCCTGGAGGATGCTTTTGCACTATTTTAGACTCCTCAGCGAATCCCTTCTGAGTCTCAGTCACCAACTGAAGAGGCAAAGGCTTTGCTGCAGGAGTGACCATGTCTGCCATCCTCTTTTGGTTGTCCTGGATACTTAAATGACACTTGCTGCTCAAGTTTAAACCACTGAATTTCACCCTGGAAGTGAAGTCACCCTGTATTTACTGCCACTGTACAACACTGTTTTATGGGCATCAGAAGACAAGTTATGATGTCAGGTTTGGTAACTCATCAGAAGAAATTAATCACCACTGTGAAGATACCTTTAATGGGATCCATATGAGAGCACAGGTAGGTAGGTAGGTAGATGCCACCTGTTGATGGTAAATTATGAATGATTTATCTGAACTATGTATGCTGTAACACTATTGGCTCATATCATTCTGTCAGATTCGCATCATGTCTAGTGAGTCAGTCCCTTTATTCTCTGGAAATTACAGTGTTAACAGTAAGCAACTGAACAGTTACTGAGTCTTCCAGTGGTGGAAGGTGATTGTCCACCCTCTGCATGTTTGTTAGCATCTACGTTAGCTTCTACTCTAGAAAGTAATGATTTGACAGTCTGTAGAACATGGCATTTTTTATCCCGTGGAACAACAAGAAAGCATTTTGATGTGTGTTCTTTAGGTTATATCTGTGACATCAATCAGTTTTGCCTGACTTGACCACAAGCTGGCTGACTTACTGTTGAATGTCTACGTTGAGACTTCACAATAATTAAATCACTAAACTTATAAAACACAGGTTGCTTATCTCAAATTAAACATAGCATGAGACTGCATGGCATCTGTAATACTGAAATGATTCACTAAATGCACATCTGTGCTTCTAATGTTTACAAACTTGATAAATCCACCATCTGACACTTCCAGGAAAT
Organism: Eurystomus gularis; assembly: GCA_013400335.1. NCBI lineage: Eukaryota > Metazoa > Chordata > Aves > Coraciiformes > Coraciidae > Eurystomus > Eurystomus gularis. Next base: position 71,699 of record VZZY01006432.1, on the reverse strand, counting down.
GCTTGTGTATGCAATGCGGAGGAGATCAATACCTTGTTGGTAGGAGATTGCCTTTCTGTTAGTCTGGGAGATTGGTGTATTCAAAACACAGGCAGCAGGGCTCACTGTTGATATTTTATGTCTGAATTGCCTCATTTTTATTTTTTTTTTCTGGTAGTGTCAGCTGTTTCTTTTTTACATTTTGTTTGGTATGGACCTTAAGCAGAACATCCTAAACTATAAGCAGTAATGGTCTGATTTTCCACCTGCACAGATTTCATCTCTGTCTGTTTAGAAACTAAAGCAGAAAATCCCATTTTAGTGGATTTGCACTGGATCTGCAAGTGCCTCATAGAGAATCAAATAGATGTTTCCTGGAAACAAAATGGGGATACTAGATGTCTGATACATTTTAACATAAGTAACGGTGAAATTTGACAGTCTATGTGTGTAGCGAAGACAACCAGCAGTAAGGGTTCGAGGTAGTTACTAATGCTGGATTTAGCCAGGAGATTTAGGATACAGGTATCTGTCCTTGTCTGGTATATGATACAGAGTAAGGTGTTATCCTCTCTGTGCTTCTCTTTGCAAAATAAGCATAAAGCCACTGAATTCCTTGGTGGAGAAAGTGAGCAAGCAAGAGAGGCAGAGAGGGAGGGAGGGAATTTTCCTCCTCAGGGGAGTGAAAAACACTCTGATGCATATGAAGTTTTTATAGACCTGTAAGGGGAGGGCAGAAAGCAGCATAATTTGACAGAAGTGATGAGGTTATTCATATCAAGATGAGAGTCAACTTACAAGTAAAAAATTGTAGAGTAGAGATGCAAGGTAGGGTGCTCTGAAAAGGTGATGCTGCAGAACTAAGTTGACCAGAATTAGAGTTTTCTCTTCCCAGGTTACTTCCTTCTTGACAAGTGGTCACAGCAGACAGTTTATCAAAAGGAAGATGAAACAGAGGCTTATTACAATGTCTAAATGTTCTCCTGGGTCAAAAATATCCAAGAAGAAGAATCAGTGGCTGGAAGTCAAAACCCCAGAAACTAGAATGAAAAATAGCATCCAAATTGAATGTGGATGGCTTTTGGGAAGATACGCTTTTGCTAAACTCAAATTACTGCACTCTGAATGGATGTAATTGAATGAAAATCTTTGGCCTCTAGTAGAAAGATGCTCTAATGGTTTCCTCTGCTTTAACATGGGAAGCTATGGCAACAAATGACTGCAGTAATAAGACTCTTTCCCTTCATTAAGTGTGGTAGCTGCTATTGAAGAATCTGCCACTCTTTTCTTCCCTTGAAAGTCTGTGACATAGAAATTTAGCTCCAAAAGCAAGGCAGGTTGCTAGGTGTTGAGCTGAATGAATGGCCTCTTACTCACTGCAAGTGAAGGTGGCTGTAATCAGCCGATGGAAAAGACTTTCAATATGGTAGTGATCAAGGACAGAGTTGAGGTTATTTGTTCACCTCACTTCTTTAAAATGTCATATTTCCAATGTTTTAAAATAATATTGATGTGTTCTGATTTTTCAACATTTTTTAACAAAACAAATATGAGAGTCTGCTTCTATCTTTTTTTTTTTTTTTTAAAGGGAATTCACAATAACAAATGCTTTTCTTTAGTTTCAGGTTTATACTTACTGTGCATGTAGCACAAAATATGGAGTGGACAACATGCAGGAAACAAAATCCCTTTGCAGACTTTCAGTATAAAAAGATGATATATCAGTCATTCTATGTTTTTGTGTATCTAAGTTCTGGTTAGTGAGATGCATTGCACTAGCTACAATAACGTTTGCTGCAAACGTATACAAAAAACCAATGCATTTAGACTTGTGCATATATAATTGCATGAGTTTAGAGGTGAAAGGCATCCTACTACAAAGCTAAATACATCCAAAAATTATGACAAGATCCTTGGATTCTGCATCAGAGCTGGGAATTTGGACATTTTTGTCAGACTTTCAGATAACGTTTAAATGAAGATTCAGATTTGAGTTTAGACATGTAATCTTCTGTTACTACTGCTATGTTATTTTTTGGTGTTCCCATATTTTCTGATGATCATTTCCTAGTTTCAGAGTCTCAGAGTTATCAGCCCTTTAAGAAAAATGATGTTGCTGAGATCGGTGTCCTATTGTTTTAGTCTGCTTGCTAGTGCAGGAAGACATGACTATTGCACTTGATATTCAGCTCTCATTCTCAGGCTTTTCCTTGCACCACAAAGGCTTTGCTAGAGCTGCTTTTGTCCATGATGAAAGATGAATACCTGGAACATATTTTGCAGCATGGGATAAACTGCAGTCAACAAATCATGTAGCGTACAGGGCCCTGCTAGTAGCAACACATCTGTCTCTGTGAGTTCACATGGATACTTAAGTAGCCATGTGGATGTAATGAATACAAATAAATTAGCTGTGCATAATTATATGCATAGTAACCCAGAGGGAAGCAAGTTAAAATTTCATTTGTCATGCCAAGCCATATATATTGGCAATCTGAAGGAGCAAGGCTGGGATTTTTTTGTTTCTCCTAGCAAGTGGGTGATTTTTTTTTTTTTTTGTAAATTATATCATAATTCACCCTGTAGTGAGCCAGACAAATCTTTGCACATGGGCAGGTACATTTTCAGAATATTTTTACTCGTTTACGATTTATATAGTGAATAATGGATGCCAAATGAACTTGATGTCACCAATTACAGGGTCATCTGCAGCTGGTTAGGGATTTTGTTTCAGTTATATGCTGTCGCTACAGAAACACAGACAACAAAATGCCCAGGAAAATGATGATTCAGTATTCTGTTACAAACAGTACTTTCCCTGAGGTGAATGCACAGGCTGTGAATCCGCCTGAGAGTGAAATGGGAATCATTAATTAAGAGCATGAGGCAGAAGCTTTCATCTTCATTTGAAATTTGCCTCGGGGTAACAGGGCGGTATCAAACCCTTGTCCCTGGCTTCTGGGCATCTTTAATTACTTGCCTCCAAGTTTCTAACCACTGGGGCTCCCTTTCTGTTTCCATGACAACGTCCCTGCTCTCAGCACCCTGTACTTTTCTCTCTCTGCTCCAGTCACTTGGAAACCCAAAACCGTATTTAAACAATATGGAAATAATACAGGCATATAGGAAGGTGAATGCAGAAAGGGCATTCGTTTTCTCCCATCCCTTCATGGCTCCTGGGAGGCAGGTGGCTGTGAGGAAGCCTGAAGCCTGCTTGCACATGAAAATCGGAATGGTTGTCTTGGTTGTCTTCCTGGATGATAAAACCTTCTCTCCATGACTTGTTAAACCTGTCAGTGAAGTGTCGCATGGGAGAGAGGAAAAAAAGAAAAGGCAGTGGAGAGAGAGTAAAGAGGAGGCTGAGAAGCATCTGTCTGGCAGCTGGGACCCGCCTGAAGCACCTGAGTCTCTGGGTTCCCTGCTGCTGCTGCAGCTCTTGCCTCTGCCTGTGGCCCAGGGCTGCAGTCCCAATGGGATGCTCAGGACCCCTTGTGCAGTCTGCTGGCCCTGAATGGTTCCTCCTGGCTTCTCCAGACCAGATTGCAAGCCTGGATCTGGGTCTCTCTTGCCCCCAGCGCGGTGTCATTAAGACTTGAGGGTCATAGTGTATCAAGAGCATAGCAAACAACATGAAAGATTACCCTCTTTCCTGCTGCCTCTTATTGCAACTGAATATGCTAGACCTTGGCTGTCATGCCAGTCTGCCCGAACCCACCACAACACATACTATGTTTCTAGTTCTCAATGAATTAATGAGATTCCTTGAATCCAGGAATTCCTGTGCATATAATTGCAGTTACACTGCAAAATTTGCACTGTGGTTTTATGGACACCATAGAAACAGGTGTGGTAGAAATAAGACTCATCTGTTTTTATTCCTGTTTATTCCAGCTCCCAAAATAGGAGCTGTTCTCAAGTGTCATCTTGTGCCCTGTCACTCAAAGTGTTGCTGTCTGCCATTTTTTTGCCAGTGCATCAATGGTGTATATCTATGTATTAGTAATGGACTTGGCACACAATGTCTTCTTGGTAAAGTATGCTGGAAAGTGAACCAACAGATTTATGGATGTTCAGCTGACCATTAGAGGGCATGCTAAATCTTACAGAAGATGACTTTAGGAAGAAGGGGGAAGTAAACAGGCTTTTGACCAATTGGCAGTCATGTTTATTACTCTCAGATATAAAGATTCTCCATGTCTTCCAGCTAGAGATGAAGGCCATCTGAGCTGAGGGAAAGCTTGCAGACTAATGCAGAGAAAGTGGAAATACATGTGTAGAACCCAATATTTACTGTTTTTTTGGTTGGTTTTTTTTTTTGGCCATGCTTTGTATCTTGAGGTGCATGAGAAGATACTTGTTTTGAAGAAGCTGTTTTGGAGTAATTTTGTTGCACTCAGTGGTTAAGTTCTTTAGGCTTCTAAACTGACTTTCTTTGATTAAAACAGAGGGAAGATTAGGGGGAGAACTACAAAGATTTGGTTTTGGAGGGGTAATGCTGCATGGTTTTCCAAGCTGAAAGCAATGAGAAGTGAGACAAGAAGTCTTTCACCTGACAGCTGTGGAGGAAGGGCAAAAAATCACCTCTCATACAGCTGGATCTATAGCATTGAACGTGCATAACCTAAGGACCATCTCATACACAGTGGTTACATGATGAAAATTTGAGGATCCCATCTGATCATGGCTCTAGTGGATTTTCCCTTAGTGATTCCAGGTCTGTCATTTGCAAAAGTTGTTCCTCTGTTAACCTCTCTACCTCCTGGCAGCAAATTAGACAGACAGACACGTACACACACAAAACCAAACATACATCTTTTTTAGGCAAATCAAAGAAAAGTGCTCAGGGAAAAATCTGCCACTTCTCATTTATTTTTATAGTTATGCACATGATACTATTATAAACAATCAAAACCATGTAATTGTTTCTGCATACTCATGCTTTTGAAATATGTAATGGTGGCATTTTAATTGTTGCCTGAGTTTCCTGCATCCAGCCATGCATTTACTGTTTATTTAATTCAGCATTTTAGAAAACACTGTGTGAAGAAGAACAAAGAGCAGCTGAGGAAGGGGCTGTTGCTGAGCTGTCAGGATCATTTACAGGGTCAGTAGAACAAAAGGCTGAGATCCCTCCTTCAAATAGATCAGGATCTGTGGCTGGTGTAAAGAACTGAAGCCCTGGGTCTGTATGCCTCTGGACTTTATGTTTCCTTAGCAAATCTGGATCCTAGTCTAAGTTTTGCAAAATGCTCTTGCAGGAGCTGAACCTGCTCCAAGCACTGAATCTAAATATTTAAAAAATAAATAAAGGCTGTAGCTACTCTTCTAAACTTATATTTAGGTACCTGAACAAGTGACCTGATTTCTGAAGCACGGAATTCAAACTCTGAATTAAGGTTTTTGCTGATATCTGTGGGAGCTGTTATGTGTAAGAACTTCAGAAAATCAGGTCATTCATTTTACAGTTCTGAATTTGGAGTAGAACTCTAATTCTGTGGTCTTAATTTTTAAAATCTGAGTAGTCTATGCTCAGGTCTGACTTGGTTTGGAGACTGGATCCAAGTTTAAAAAATAGTATGTGGAAAGCTGAAAAAAAAAACAAACAACCCAGCAACACTACCTTTGCTATCTTTTTAAGGGAAAGAAATCTTAGGAGTATAATTGAAGTGTCAAGATGACAGGAGGTTAGGTTACATGTTGGCCAAGGGGAGGAAACACACGACATCTCACAGTCAACCCTTTTCTGTGCTTAGGTCTTGGGATTTTACATCCCCTTTCTTTTGGGGGCTTTCTCTTGCGTTGCTCATCTCCAGTGTTAATTTACATAGGGCAAAAGTGTGGAGGATATATTGTATGCAAGTGAAGCCCCGTGAGATGTTAACTTGTTTCAGGCAACATGAAAACTACCCCAATATCAGCATTCTGACTGTGATGTGTCACTGTCCCACCAGGGACAAACCCCACTCCTGATGCTTGCTGGCCCACCAGTCTGCAGCCATCCTGCTATAGCTCAGAATTGTGGCTTCAATCACCAGTGGTTGTTTGTTCGGAAAGGATGTGACATATAGACATGTAAGGAAGGAAAACAGAGTGAGGTTACTGTCAAAAAAATGTGATGCTTTTCCTTTTTTTAAATTTAGTACTTTTACACCATCTTTATTTAGATAAGACCATGAAGAGCTATTTGGAACAGCAAGAATTACTGCAGCTTAGCAAGTCAGCTCTCTGTTTATGTGCATCTGCCAAAGCAGATGTGATGGTGGTTTAAAACTAATGAATTTTACTTTACAAGTACTATGCTCAAGGTTCAATTATCAAGGTTCATCCCATGAACTAAGACAGCAATTTAGTCAATTTTTCTCCTTAGTAGTCAATATCAATACATTCTCTACCTGCTCATCTGTTGCTGATACATGACAGGTTAAGCCAAGAAACTTCCTTAACTAATGGTGTGAGTTGAAAGAGCTTGTACTAACAGAGAGCAGGAATTCAGATATTTTAACGACTCATATCCTCTGTGGATTAGTGTGGCCAAGGGACATTAACAGACATCCAGTGGAGGGCTGTGTGTGCATTAAGGCGTAGGTTACTGTCTTTCCTATCTTCATCAGTTAATATGAATTTGACAATATTAAGCAAACTTATTAACTTTCTCACTTCTTTTGTTACCTTACTTATTTAAGTGCTTTGGCATATGGAAAGTCACTTGTCTTCAAATAATGCTGCTTGCACTGGCCTCAGCTGCATCTTTAGATAATGTTGCAATATGACATTACAAAGTGATGACTACCAGTGGCTGATGGGATGATTCCTGGTCCATAGAAGTAGCTATGTAAAACTCTATGTGCTGCCATATGGAAAATCACTACGATCTGGTCATATTCTGACAAAGAGTGCACCTGGACTTTGGTTGGGTCTTAGTGTGGCCTTGCTTTAAAGATTTAGAGGAATTTAATCAGGTATGACAATATTTATCCTAGAAATCCCAGTTCATCTTTCTGCTTGGAGCCCATTGAGACCTCTCCAGTTGTTTCAAGGGTGCGTGGTAGTCTGTCAATGACTTCGCTGGGAGCTAGTCACCACTCTTCAGCTTCAAAGAAATACTTGAAACAGCTGAGATGTGAGAATGCCATGTAAAAATCTGCTTTGAGATCTTCCTCAGTTGTCAAACAAGTATCTTTTCTACTTTGAGTGCTGTGATTCTTGATCACTTCAGTGTGTTACCACCTCTAGTAAACATTTTATTAGCGATATTAGCTTTGTACGTCATTCTTATTTTCTCCATAGCAGACCGCTAGTCGTGTGAAAGCGAACTTCACCTTTAGTGATGGTGCACTGGTCAAATACCATGCACATATGTATTGAACAGTGAAATAAAAGTAATCAAAATGGATAGTATTAATGTCTCCAATACTTTAACTATGTCCTTGTTAAAGTTGACAAACCTGGGCAGGACATGTTGCAAGATGCAGTCTGATCACATTTGGAGAACTGATGCTTGTGTTTCTTTTCTGCTTCTCTCCTGATCCCACGGGAGGTGAGCAGCTGATGCAACCATTTGGACCCCTGGATCCAAATACATTTATTCATGAGAGGCTGTTCTTCTGGTTGTCCATCCTTTCCAATCACCAATGGTGATTATATCATTCACTTTGCATACTGAAACACTGTAATTTTGTAAAAAGGTGCATATAATTTAAGTATTGAATAGAATAGAGATTCTAGCTAGCATGTTACCTGAGCTAGAATTTACTTGTGGTTGATGTGTATGAAAAGAATCTCTATAAATAGAAAAAAATGGAAGAAAAGGTTTTGTCTTATCTAGTGAACTGAACAGAGTATGTTCCCTAGGGTATGATACCTGAGGGCAAGTACCATAGCAGAATTTATATCCACATGACTAAAATTTCTGGAAATTGTTAAGAAAATCTATACTGACAGTCTCACATCTGTGTTCTTTTAGATATATTTCTTCCACTAATTAATAGATAACCCTTTGTCATCCGTGTCTCTTTCCTGTGAGCAACTGTAGTTAACTAAGTCCTTCTTTGAAGAGGGGGATGGATTTTCTATATTTTTCTTATATTACGAATGGCCCCTCTTCTGGCATCAAGGAATCTATGCTTTCATAAATTGTAATCACTAAGTTTCTCTTATTTTAAATACATGTTGTCTTCCTCCTACTCATTTTTTACTATCAAATGCAATGAAGAAAATAGCCAATCCTGTAAAAGGGTCAATCCAGTCACTCTTATGTACTTACCAAATCTTTGAAATTAAAGGTGTCTTCATATTTGGCCCAAGAGTAGGAAGGTAATTCGTTCTAGTGTGGACTGATTACAGCATTTTTTCATTATTATTTTCCCTTGTAAATTCAGTTTTATAGCTGATGGACAAGAATGTTCAAAAATGTTATATCAAAGTTGTTTTTTAATGGATTAGTTCACTTTCAACAAAGAAAATATTTTTGTGGGGAACTTCAGAGTTTTCTGAAATAATTTTAGAACATATAATTTCAAAACAACAGCAAAAGCCATTAATATTTCCAATACTAGAAGAGTCATTGTTCTTTCTCCTAGTCAATGTTAAATCAGTTGTTTGACAGCCCCATTATCCCCCATAACTTGGGTTACTAAGCTGACTTGTCCCTTACTGCATTTCAGTGGTAACATAATTTTGCATCTGAGAGATGTTGTCCAGTTGTGGAAACGCTCTTAGAAAGAAAAGTAGGAAAATTTAGCTCCAAAATTTTTCTAATCAAGAGATTCTGTGAACCTCTCTGCATGATCTTTCACTTTTCAGCGGAGAATTTATGTGTTTTGTTTAACGAGAAAATGTTTTTGTTTTGAATTTTTTGCAAAGTTGCTGAGTTCTGTGGGATGTGCATGGAGGAATATATTCTATCTATCTGGCATGTAATTTCTACTTGGAAATTCCTACTTGGAGCCAATAAGTGGGAAAAAAGGCATAACTAGAGTTTTACATCATAATTATCAGCAAGAAAAAATACAAGACATAGTTCCAAGTTCCCAGTGCAAGAGCAGGAAATCAAAGTGTCAAGGTGGTTTCAGTTTCTCTTTTCAATCTGGCAAAACTGGGTGTGTCATATTTCGTACCTAAAATTGTTTTTCACCACAACACATATACACGCACAAATATAGACTAATGCAAATATATGTGTATGTGTATGCAAACACATACATATGTGTACAATGGATGTGCCTGAGTATTCAACAGTTTAATACAGAAAAAAATACTTCTGGGATAATGAAAGTGATTAATTTAAAGCTTAAACTTAAAGTCATTGACCCCTTGATTTTTTCATTCTTACATTTTGTTATCTTCATATGTTCTGAATGGATAAGAAGTCTACATTTTTCTGCAGTGAATCACCTTTTGCTGTATTGTGGACTGTTCATTGCTCGAATTTTGAGAAAAAATGTACGCAATATAAAAGGACCTCCTAAAATATACATTCTCCTGTCTGCATAATTCAGAGCTCTCTGTATTGGAACTTTTACACATAATTCTTTGTAAATTTACACTACATGCTTATGACACAGAGTGATTTTTTACCATGTAATTTGATCAGCAAAAAAAGGGAAGGTTGAAATTCAGCAACTGCAATGTCCAAGGACCCACCTCTCCATCTGCTCAAAAATGGACATGCTTTTGTAGGTTTTCTTTGGATCCATTTAAAAATTAATTTTCTTGCAACCTGAACTGGCTTTTGGGATGAAATTACACACATTTTAATTTCTGTCCAATTTTGTGAAGAAAACAAAATATTTTTTGTTCCTATGCCTGAAAAAAAAATTAATGAGAAGATTATGTCTTGAGAAACTTGGTAAGTGGAAACAATTGAGTTTGAAACTAAGTAGAAGACATTTTTGTTACTTCTAAATGTAAGATCTCTTTAGTAGCTGTGGTTGAGCTATTTCAACTCTTCCTTGAAAACCAAGTTCAAATATGGATAAATTCCTGACACAATTAGAAAACTTAGGCTAAACTAAATATGAAACTCTATAATAAATGCTTTAGTTCAAGACTTAAATTACAAAGAGGAATACCCAAAGGCTGTTTGTTGATTTGCAAATTTTTGGTTTGGCTCGATTTGAGAATGAAATGTTTGTGTAATTTTAGTTGCAATATTGTTTTTACCTAAACAATGCAATCTCTAGGGCAACTTTGTTCCCACAGAGAAGATGAGAGCTGAAAGATTTTTACAATTATTAATATTATTTTTCGCAGAAAAGGCCTCATCAAAAGTCTCAATCATTTACAAATTCATATTGAATTCAGATACTAGTGTCCACATAAGAAAGAAGAAAAAATATTAAGTTTTAAAAAGCTTTGTGTTTAGAAAAAGGGGATAGTTTTTAAAGGCCTCACAGATTTAATTACAAATGCAATAAAACATTTAATTTCTATTTCAGTAACATATTCCAGTTTGCCCATCCTTAAACTTAAAAAAATAATTCTCCAGTAAAGAAAAACTTTCCATTCCTAGGAACACAAACACTTTTTTTCCCTAGATTGTCAGTGAGACCAACCCAGTTTTTTTCCACAGTCTTAAATATTAACTATAGAGCTAAAATAATGTAAATGGAATTCATTAATGTAGATGAATGCGTAATTCAAATTAATATTTCTGATTATTAAAAAAAAATATTGAAAACATTCCGTTAGTAGAATTAAAAAAAAAAAAAAAAAAGTGTCCTGGTTTGAATTAGAACAGAACTAACACTGCTCAGTGTTTTTATTTTTCAGTTAAGTTTCTTCTAACTGCACTTTCTGAAGCTCACAGCATGGTTTTGCAGACAGTGTCTGCTTCTAGCACTGATAACGCTTGATGTTTGGAGTTACTACCAAGGACTGGTGTGCAACCAAAGGTCACTGCTAACTCTTGTGTACCACATCCAGGGGTGCAGAAAGTGAAAGGCCGCACCTGTGGGGAGGAGCAGCCAGGACAGGTGACCCTAAACTGACCAGCGAGGGATTCCATCCCATATACATCATGTTCATTATAAAGCTGAGGGATCACGAGGGTCAAGCTTTCTTCTTCAACAGTTGGCATCTGAGGAGGACTCTGTCCATTCTGCCTTTGATCCCAATTCATGGGTTCCTGAATCTAATTCCCATCTGCCACTGAGTCCAGTCCGACACTTCCCCAGTGCCTGCTCCACAACATTGGTGATGTAAGTGCCATCTGAGAGGTTGGGTTTGATACTGGTTTTGTATACATTTCATTTTATTATTGCTATTTTCATTGAAGCTGTTCTAGTTTTCTAATCCACAGGTGTCTCTCCCTTATTACCTTTCTCTTCCTGTTTGGGAGGGGAGAGGGATTAACAGAGAGCATCTGTTATAGGTCTAGTGGACTGCCCTGACCCTAAACCTTGACAATGGGCTATTTTTAGCAAAACATATTTGTCAAGAAATGTAAGTGAACTTTATTCTGAGCCATGAAGGTAGAAGGATGTTTCAGACCCTTTCTAACCTTTGCACCTTCTTATACTGCTCCTGGGCCCACCAGCACAAACGAGGACCCAGGCTGGAGCATAGCTCTGCACTCCAGGTGCAGCACTTCCGCTCCTTCTGTGGAGTGCTGTGGCAAACAAGTGTGGATTCTTTGCAGGTGCTCTCAGTTGGGTTTCCTTCAGTTTTAGTGGTTGTCTCGTTTCTTTCTCCCTCCAAAAGTATCTCTCTGCAGGAGGGGCTATAGCATCTTTGTGGAAAAGGTAAGTCCTTTCTGATCTTTTCTCGGGTGTGCAGCTGAGTGGACAATAATTCACGTTCTCTTGATGTGACAAGTTCAGTTATTTGCAGGAATAAGGCTGTTGGTCACAGTTGCCGTTCATACCTGACTGGTCACGGATTTCTCTGACCTGGGAACAGAAAAGATTATTTGCAATGACTTGAGTTTAAAACTTACCACACCTGGTTATAGTCTTATTAATGATGTGTTATTTCTCAGTCATCTTTTTGGGACTAATGATGCTCTTTGATGTTTGCTTTAATCTTCCAGTATAAACACTGAAATTGCATAAACCAAACACCAAAACAGCTAGTATGACATTTGCTTTTCTTAGATAAGGACAGCACGAATGCAGTTTGTTTTATTTATGTTTGTGTAATTTAAAACCTCTAAGACATAATTACACTGCTTGTGTTTCATTTATTTTAGTTAAAATCACAAAACAAGGATATTTATCCAAAATTTAAAATACCTTTCTCCTGCTTGTGCAACATTGGGTTGTAGCTGTGTTGTGTGTTGCTTAATCAGACTGGATCTGAAAAAATATCTTCTTTATAAGAACTGGAAAAGACTCCACCTTATTCTGGTTTTAGCACACTTCCATTTTTGTTCTGGGCTAGTTAACTCAGTAAATAGCACACAGTTCAAATTATAGAGTCAAGAAATATTTTTGAAATATTTCTTAGAGCTCTGACTTAGAATCCTAAAAAATCCTGTCTTGAGATAGAAACATAGCCTGCCAAATTGCTAATAAAATTGAATTTGGACCCTTAATTCTCATCCATTCTTAATCTAAAGGTCTGTCTTTGCTCCACTGTCCATAACGGATTACTGACAAACAGCTCTGCTTTTTTTGATGTCTTAATATTTTCTCTTCATTTTGGTGAGTTTCAGTGGCATTTCCAAAATGTAAATCACAGATTAATACTAGTAGTGCAGCTACCTTGGAATATTTGTAGAAAAGCAAAATTTGCTACTGTAAATAGAACTTTTATGAAAAAGGGCTATCACTGGGATGAAAGTGGCAATTTCTGAATACAGGAGACATCAAAGTCAATAGAAAAGTGGGGGAGATGGTAAGAAGCAGGAAAACCAAGAAGAACCTCAAATTGCACCTGGAAATTGCAAAGGAGGTAGATTCTGTGCTTTGATGCATTTCAGCTATATCCTCAGCTGTTTTAGCAGTCAAGGTGGAGAAGTGTTCACTCTGTCCTGTGTTTGCCTGCTCAGAATTTCTCAAACTATTTGGTTTTTTTGATAATATTTTTTTAGCACTTGATTAATATGAAAATGTTTTCTTCTGTGAGGTATTACCTGGATACTGTTTCCTCTTTCAGAGCTATGCATGAATAGTTATTACTCATCTAAATATGATGCATGTTTCTTGTCTTGTTTTAATGGGTCAGGAGCAAACATGGGTGAAACTAGGTAAAAGAGGCATGAACATAAGAAAATCAAGTTATGAGTTTGGGAAAGAATTTTTTTCTGTTGTTTTAACACATATTTGACTACTGTTTAAATCTCAGTGAACTTCCACATGTAAACAATGCTGACATTTTGCACAAATGCGTGCAATTAGTTAAAGGCTTATTTGCTTATTCAGGAAAGTTTTCAAACATCTGGAAAGGATTCAGGGCAATGTGAGCTGAGTAACTGCTTAGTGATGGGGACTATTTCCAGAAGAAGGGTGTCTCAGAAGTTATCAATCAACAGAGCAGATGAAGTGAGCTTTCAGGAAGGTCTGTAATATAGTACACTTGAGGACATCTCTAGAAGGCTAAATCATCAACTTTTCATTTCACAGAAAGAAGTTGAAACAGAAAAACATCTTCTTTTCCTGTCTAATAGGGAGACAGGGAGGATTTTTTCACCATTTCTGTTTTACCCAGGGCAAATGCATTAATCCCTGTTGAATCCAGGACTCTGGCAGTAGTGCAGCAACACTACACTACAAGAAGCAGCAGCCTTGCCCACAGGAGGAAGAAGCCTTCTTTCCAGGGCTCTGTACCTTCAGCTGTTTGAAAGTCAGACGCCTGGTCTAAGCAGATGCAGAAAGACACTAGGGTGAATCACTATCTAGAGATAGCCACTTCTCTTCATTGACTATAGGTACAGTCAAAATGACTGGCTAAGATGCAATGCCTTTCAAATGGCTAAAATTAAAGGAGGTGAATCCAGGTCAAATGCTACTGTTTATGTTAAAACATACAAGGATGCTGTTGGTTTATTTTTCATGCAGCTGCTCCAAGCTGTTTTGTTTGTTTCATTGGTTGGTTGGTTTTGGTTGTTGGTGGTGTATTTTCATTTTGTTTTGTTGTTTGGGTTTTTTTGTTTTTTTTTTTTCTGTGTGCCAAGTGCAGATGACTGCAAGGAAATGGAAGGAAGTAATATTCTGTGAAGAAGCCAGCAGGAAATAATACTGAGGAGATCTGTAATATATACTTGGGTATTTAGGAAAGATGTAGGAGAATTCTGCTCACCAGACCACTTGGCTTACTGTTCATGTTTGGTCATTGCTGAAGGTTAAGGAGCAAAATCTGGGATTTCCTTTAAAACAGTCAGTGCTCCATGTTGTTAGCAAGAGGTGAAGAACAGAATAAAAGGAGCAAATTACAGCAAAACATGCCTCAGCATGTGGATACAGAATGTGTTACAGCAGGTCAATGATACATATATGCCCCATGTGGGGAATCAGACACGCCAAGGGAGGTGATGGATTAGGTCTCTAGTGACCTATTGAGAAGGTCAATGTCTGGAGAATGTGACACCACCTATATAATTCTGAGGGATGAAAAGGTGAAAGAACATGAAAACAAATGCTTTCATGGGATGAAAAAAACCCCTAACAATTAAGCAAAGCATTTGTATTTGTTAGTATAATTTATTTTTCCATTTAGCTTTACCTAACTCCTATGTTAAAAGTATGAGTAGTTCTTACTACGTGTAATATTGATTCTTTGATGAAATGCAGATATTAATGGAGTAACATGCCCCTTTAGCTTCTGAATTCTTTGGAAATTATGAACATGAATGAAAATCTAAAATGCAGGCAGTGATTATCTGATGATTATTTTATTATTCTCTAATTAATACAATCAAATATAAATTTGAATTTTTAAAATAATTTTTTCAGACATTTTAATCATATTCTTTACCCTGGGTACACTCTATATCACATACATGCCCCCAGATTTGAGAATGAATACTCAAACTTGCCAGGTGCTAGTGGAAGTGCCCCATGCATTGCATTGGTGAGGATCAGCTGGGAGACTGCGGTCAGTGGAAAGAATGATCTGGGCAGGGATAGTGCCTTTCCCTGCCCTTTATCATTGTGCTGCAAAATTAATTCCACTGGGTTGTCACTTTGCTCCCTCCCATCCCCTCATCATCCCACTGCTGGCTTTTCTTTTTATATGACATCAAATGTGCAGCACTTGACTTCACCTTGAAGGCCCTTCAAAGCTGCACCTTCCCTACAGATCATCTATAATTCACAGAAAGTGTCATCTCTCCACCCTGATAGGTCACTGATGCCAGCTTTGGCATTCACTTGTTAGCATTTCAAACAAACACTTTCATGTTTTCTCCCATGCTACCTCTGAGGAGCTTGCTGCACACCTTGGTGAAGCTGCCTCATTACCCTCCATCAGGTCCCACGGAAAGCTCTCCCTGACCAGAGTGCCTGTGACACACTTCAGACAATGTAGTTGCTGCCAGGCTGAGCCTGCTGTTAGCTGTGCTGCCCACCCTGTGTCTCACTGCTCCCATCTCCTCCCTAGCTGGTTGTCTCTTCTCTCATCTTACCAAGGTTTTGTCCTTTCCCCCCTCCCCGCCCCTGACATTGTACAGAGCCAAACAAAACGGAGTCCTTGTCCATGACTCCTAAGCACTGTTGTAATAGTAGCTTGTAAGAATAGAAATGTGACTAATACTCATGAGCTTAGTTTTTTAAGATCTTATGGTAGAAAGCCTTGATTCAGTACAGAACTTGCACACACTTTGTTCAGTAAGATATATTTCTGTCCCACTGACTTCAAATAGAGAGAGAGTATATTTATTTTTAAGTGTGCGGTTAAGTATCTGCCTGAATCAGGCTGTTAAACGAGCTGTAACTGGGGGGGATCAGCCTTGTTGTCTTTGCACTGGCATATGCAGGTTCCTCACTGCCACCCTTGCTCTTTCAGCCACGCACAGATACTTCGCGGGGAATGCATTTGGCACAGTGGCAATTAACCATACAAGCAGGAGAGGAGAAGGCTCTGTTCTAGGGCTGGTGCTCAGCAGGAAGGTCGTGCCTTCAATTTAGGGTTAATTACAAATGACCTCTGTTTTTGCATAGCTGCCTCCATGCACATGTGAATAGAATTAAAAGTGGAAAGTGATATATGGAGATCAAAGGGAAGCTGGAGACCTGGAGAATGAAAATTATCTAGCACCTCTAAATAAGCTCAGGCAGCCTCTTGTGTTACAGAGTAAGAACACATTTGCCTTCTGACCTCTGTGACTTACTCTGTGTACTGGATGCTGGAACAGACTCTGGAATGGGAGAAAATGGGTAAATGGGCCCTGTATAGCAGGGCCAGGGCAAAGGAGAGCATTATTAGTTGCTCTGAATTTGTGGAGTAAAATACTTTGGGAGCAATATAGCAGTGCTGGGTTGTTGAGGTTTAGGATCTGTCTGCTAGACCTACAACAGACACTCTCTGTTAACCCTTCTTTCCCCCACAAATAGAGGAAGAGAAAGAGGATAAGGGAGAGAAACTTATGGATTGCTGTTGGCCCCCTCCCCTCCCAAATAGGAGAGGAAGGGAATGATTAGCAAACTAAAACAGCTTTAATGAAGATAATAATAATAAAACGGAATATATACAAATATATACAAAACCAGTATCAAACTCAACCTCCCCTGATGGCAATTACATCACCGTCACCACTGAGGCTATGGAGCAGGCACTGGCAAAGTTCCAGACTGGGCTCAGCAGCAGACAGGAACTGGGTTCAGGAACACATGAATTGGGACCAAAGGCAGAATGGATGGAGTCCTCCTCAAATGCCAAACCTTGACAAGAAGAGTGGCAAGGCTGAGAAGGAAGGCCGAAGGGAATGGGCAAGGGCAGAAGGCGGAAGGGAAGCTGCAGAAGGGAAGGGTCGAGTCCCTTGTGATCCCCCAACTTTATACTGAATAAGACATATATGGGATGGAATCCTTCATTGGTCAGTTTAGGGTCACTTATCTTGGCCGCTTCTCCCCTCAGGTGTGGCCTTTTACTTTCTGCAACCCCCTATGTGGTACACAAGATTTAGCAGTGACCTTGGGCTGCACACCAGTCCTTGGTAGTAATCAAAACATCAAGCGTTATCACTGCTTAAAGCAGACACTGACTGTGAAAACATGCTGTTAATTTCAGAAAGTGCAGTTAGTGAGCAGAGACACAGATAAAAAGTAAAATCACTGAACAGAATTGGTTTGGCTCCAACTTAAACCAGGACATCAGTGTATTCTGCAGAGATTTAAATAGACAATAATGGCACTCTGTAAATCAAAATGAACGGTATGGGATGAATGCATTCTCCAGAAATGCTTAAATCTGAGCTGGACTGAAATGTGCGTCTCCTGACACTATTGTAAGAGTCAGGATATAATCTAAGCTTGTGTGATTAATTAGTCTTGATCTACTAGGGACTGCACATCTATCAGGTTTACACTTTTGGCCAAGTGACACACAATTCCACATCGAGTCCAGGTCCCTGCGGGTCCCTCCTGCCTTGCTGACTGCTCTGCCCTTTTCTGGGCAATATTCAGCTCTGGGGAAGCAGATGGTTGCCTCCTGTGTGCTCACTGTCATGGGGCACAGTGCTGTGACAGACCTGGAAAGATCCCATTTCTTCCAGGTATTTTCTGAACTCCTTTTTTTTTTTTTTTTTTCACTAATGCACAGCCTTTCTGCCCTGGTCAGAAAGCCCTCAAGAACATAGTAGAAAATTATCTGTCTTTTATAAAGTGGTTCATAAAACAAAAATTCATTTCCATGTTCTTCTAGATTAACTGATTTAGAGCGCTATCTATTCATTTAGACTTTTAACATAAAGTTTGGAAGGAGTCATGGGGCGCATAAATTCGTTTTCGCCATAATATCTTTGAACATTTTTTACAATCACGTTGAAGAAATACTGTATTACTAACTGAAAGCAGGAATTAATCAGAGATCACCTTTAAATAAAACAAGATTATTTCTGATTTCCCAGTTATTTCATTGTTATCTTCCTAGGTAAAAGGTACCTAAAGTTTTAAAGCAATAAATGGTGGTACAGACGTAAAAGGGTGAAAACCATAAAGGACAGATTAAAGGCTAATGGGATGCCTCAGTTACTGACTGGGACAAATTTTGTAGTGAATTAAGAAATAAAAGGGCTTTAAGTTTCCTGAGTCCAAATTTTATCGAGTAGAAGGGCCAGTGGATGTAAATCCTCACTCAGGAAACCAACACATTTTTTTTGTTTTTCACATTTTTGTGAGTCACCCCCAGTGATTCTCAGCAGAATCTTCTGTGTGGGAATGGCTGGGGAAGATTGCATTTGGAGGTCACTTCACACCTGGAGGGGTGGCATTAGTAGACGCAAATAATATTGTAGCTGTGAAAATACAAAGCTAAACCTCATAGGCCACCACGTTGCCAAGGAAGATCCATCATTTGTTATCCATAGGGCCAAAAGATGTCCAGACCCTGAGGGCACTACCAGGCCCTACTGGCCTTGCTCAGCCTTCCCCCAGCCAAGCCCATGGGCCAAGAAGTCCTATTTCATCACAGGCCTAGGCACCACGTGTTTTCCTGAGCTATATTTTAGGTTAACCTATGCCTAGTCCATGTTCCCTGAGTGGATGTTGGACCTGCATGGTAGTCTTGCCTCCAGCCCTGTGTCTATCACCATCTCCTGCAGCTCCTTGTGGGATTCCCTGGATGGACCCTCATCCTGATTCATCACCTTGCCTCATCTGGGACTGTTAACAAAACCTTTCCCTACCACTGTGACCACAGCCCTATGCAGGTCCTGTGCAGCTGTGTTAGGAAGGGTATGGTCCTATAAATTGCAAACCAGAAGTGCAGTAAGCTTTAACAGCATGTCTCTTTGGACATTGGCAAACATTCCCCTGTGTGAGTCATCCCCTTAACAGCAGTGACTTGCATGCATGTGTGCTCTTGACGAATAAACAAACATTTCATGCTCTGACCCCAAAAGCTACATTTTAATGAGTTGTTGAAAAGCCAAGGTATCCTGCTGCAATACATGGTATCCTGTATAGCACTGCAATAGGACAGCTGTTTGTAAATTTTAGGGATGTAGTCCCAAATGCTGCCTTAATGTTAGATTTTTCTTCGTAAGCTAAGTAGTCAAAGGAGAGAGGGAAGAAGATGCTAGATGGCTAAAGCAGGTTTCTGCTTTTTACTGCTCTCTGGAGGATCTACCCTCTCAACAATGTTTACTAGACCCCAGAAGACAAGATCCCTAAACTAAAGATTTCCTTTACAAATGCTGCCCTTAGTTGTATCATTAACACGCCGTATAAGGCCTGGTGTTCGATGTTTCAGTCCCATGTTTTGAATTCCAGTACAGTAATGACAGACTTTTCAGTTAGCTCCACAAACCAGAGTTTGTAAGTAGAATCACACAGAATCAGAGTGATGGGTGTTGGAAGAGACCTATGGATGTAATCTCATCCAACCCCCCTGCTCAAGCAGGGCCACCTAGAGCAGGTTGCTTAGAACCATGTCCAAATGGCTTTTTAATATCTCTAAGGTGGGAGATTCCACAACTTCTCTGGGCAACCTATGCCAGTGCTCAGTCATAGGAAAAAAGTGTTTTCTGATGTTCAGAGGGAGCTTCCTCTATTTCAGTGTGTGCCCATTGCTCCAAGTCCTGTCACTGGGCACCACTGAGAAGAGTCTGGTTCCATCTTCTTTGCACCCTCCCTTCAGCTATTTAAAGATGTTATTAGAATCACTCATGAGCCTTCGCCTCTCCAGGCTGAACAGTCCCAGTTCTTTCAGCCTTTCCTCATAGGGAAGATGCTCCAGTTACCTAGTGATCTTTGTGGCTCTTTGCTGGACTCTCTCCAGTATGTTCATGTCTCTCTTGTACCGGGGAACCCAGGAGCAGCAGTTATCCACAAACTTTATAACATAAAAAGTGTTCATATGGAGATGTTGACTACAGATGTAGAGTGAGGCAGGGTAGGAAGGCTGATTCAATGGAAATGCTCATAATGATTACAACACAGCCAGAGTCTTGACCACCTCCAGCATATATGAGGGCAAGCAAACTAGTTTTGTATAATACAATTTCTCTCACTGAGTGAAGATGTTAAAGCAAATAATGATGGCTGACATGGTCAAAAGTGTCTTGGAGTAGTTTCAGAACTTCAGGATCATTTGAAAGTATTCACTGTTTGAGTGTCAGAATGGACCTTTGCTTTGTCATGAGATATTTCAGTCACACCAGCAGCTACCATAGAGAAGCTTTTCTGGTGTGATGCTGTGATATCACTTTCATGTGTGCCAAACTGAACATCCAAAATCCACTTAGAAGTGTATTGGAACACATAGGTAATGATATACTTTTACACAGTAATAGACTTATGTCCCCAGTGCAAGGCTTATGCAGACAATTTAGTGATGACATTTACCATAGCTAAAATTCAAATTTAGTTTTAAATTTGTTTAAAAATCTCTTTAGGAGGAGGAGAAAAGAATGAAATTCAATAAGAAAATCCATAGAATAGGTAAATAGTGACTAATACATGCCATTCAGTAATCTTCTGTACATGTGGAAGATACCAGTAAAAAGGCAAGAACCCCACAGGCTCAAAAAAACCTCCAAACACAAGGTAAAAAATATTATTGTATTTTTATCTGAGGATTTCAATTTTATCTCCTGGTAACATTACGTATTGATGAAAACACAATTTGTCCAGAAAATGTGCTAATGGCTCCTTCAAACTGCATGTGCAGTGCTGCTGGGAGTCACAGAAGAGCGATAGCTCAGCTGACCGCAAGACATGTTCAGGAGTCACAGAGTGCTGCAGTACTGAGCCTTTCTTGTTGGCTGTTCATGTGTTCACTAAGAAGTCATTATATAATATGTTGAATCAAGCTGTATCTTACATTTTGCACAGTAATCTTATGACATTCAAGGAACATTTACATTTCCAGTACCTGCCATTTCCTTAAATGTTCAATTCACTGAAAACACCCTGTTTCAGCTAAGCCTCTGTTGGAAAAGGTTTCTCAGGTTCAGAATGGAGCTTCAGATCTTGGTAAGAACAATGGTGCCAACCCATCTTCAGAAGATGAAGAGTCTGGTCAATGTGATTCACTCAGCATGCAAAAGATTAGTACTAAAACTTCTGTTTTAAAGAGTACCACATCCTGGAGGATGCCCCTGTCCCTAGATCACTGTGTGGTTTCTCTAGCTCACATTCAAAACAAAAGAGAAGAATTAAAATAATGCCAAACAAACAACAAATTAAAGCTTCCAATCGCTTTCAATTAGTTTGATATTAAGACAAAAAACATCTGGCTGAGGTTTCTAATACCATGTCTATGCCAGAATATCAAAATGGCAAAGAAGTGCCAGCACCCATACCATCAAACAGTACAAAACTGGGTAGCCATCTCCACAGTTTTAACTGGAATTGGGTCCCAATCCATACCAGCTCCTGAGGCGTGAATGGGAGAGTGCTGCGCGGCCCCTGCTAGGATTTGTTTTAGCATTTTTAATAATTCAGATTATTTGTTTCCTTGCTTAGAGGTGTTGCTTATTATTGCTAAAATCCCAAGGAGAAGTATAGACTAACAATTACTCTGTACAAGAAAAGTGTCCTGAATTAATCAAGCAGAGATTCATAAAAAACTATATGATTAGTTTAAAAAGGCTCTGTGCATTTTTTCAAACTGTGGTCCAGTTTATTTCTTTCAGTTTTGAGGTGAGGCATGAAAAACAACTGACCTAGGGATGCTGCCTGAATATTTTCAATAATTTTCTAATATTTACTGGGATAATGATGTGTTTTGTTTCATTGGCCTTTTTGTGTATAGTTTCCATTAAAATCGGAGGATCGAGTGGCTCTGGTTGTCTAACACAAATGCTTGTAGAGAATATGAACAATATGGAATGAAAGTGTTTTAATTCATATTTGTAGTAGTGTTCAGGCACAAACCAACCAAGAAACAGAAAAAAATGCGGTCATTTTTTGTCACTTATAATTAAGTAATAGCATTCAGATAATAAGCAGTCCTTTTTTTTGCACTGGCATTTTCTAAAGTTTGGTAGCATCATACAAAAGCAAATAGCTGACAGTTAGTTATACAAAAGGGTGTTCTGGATGGCATACTGAATGGACACCTGGGAGAAAAGGTCCTGCCTTCTGCCACAGGCTCCCTACATAGCCCGGAGCAAGTCATATAACTGTTCTGTTCATCAGGGGACTGGGAGATGTGATTCTACTTCCATTTCTAGCTTGTCTAGACTATGAGAAGTCTCGATTGGTCGCTACATTTGCAGGAATTCCCTAGTATGTGTTTGTT
Source organism: Eurystomus gularis (assembly GCA_013400335.1). Classification (NCBI taxonomy): domain Eukaryota; kingdom Metazoa; phylum Chordata; class Aves; order Coraciiformes; family Coraciidae; genus Eurystomus; species Eurystomus gularis. Next base: position 49,379 of record VZZY01006432.1, on the reverse strand, counting down.
CCCCATAGCTTGGTCTGCAACTTAATATTAATTACAATGACAAAGATCATGCAGAAAAGAGGGAGTCTGAAAATAATTTCTCCTAATGCTTGATCTCCATAATCTGTCACCAGGCTCTGGTATGTAGATTACAATTCCAAGCAAACTCTGTTCCAACAGTTTGTATTCCCAAATGATATTATCTCTTTGTGTTTGAAATGACTATCACAGTGCTGTACCTCATGGCAATTTTCATTCTGTGTTGTTGCTTAGGTGAAGAAACATAGGTTTGTTTTACTTAAGATCTTCCAAATGGGCAGTCTACAGGGAATTGATAGAAAACTGTAAGTGCCCTTCCCTGGGGGGCCAACTGGGAGACAGTGACTTTTGACACTTAATGGGCAGAGCACAGAATGGATTTCCCATCTGAAGCCACTAATCTAACCCTGGCTACCGCTGCAGTGCCATCTGAGGAGTGTGCAGTTATAGGCTCTTGAGCAGAACTTAACTGTCTCTTTTAAGATGGATCCTCTTCTCTCAGAGGTGACATCCTTGAATCAGCTGCCACATGCCTTCTCAGTGCTATTTGACAGAGTGCATGGCCTTAATAACCAGGATCTAAAAGTTTCATCAAATGACACTGTGAATAATTTGTTGAGGATAGTCTTGCCCTTGAAAACTGCCAGCATTGTGTGTGTTACAGCATCAACCTGAACGTTTGGGATCCATTAGGTCTCACCCTGGGCTCCCTTACACTCCTTCAATATTATCTGAGCTTTGAATTGTGCTTTTTTCAGAGCTTGCACAAATCCAAGGCAACTCCGTTTATGCACACAGACATTTTGGTGACAGTTGCTTTTCCTCTTGTTTTTGGCCTTGAGCAAATGGTTCTTCCCCTGTTGGAGTCTTTTTTCTTTCTTTTTGTTTTACAGAACATCATGTCTTATAGATGATCTGTGAAGTTCTTTTAAAACACCTTATGCTGAAAAAACATGCTAACATGCAGGTTTAGTTACCCATTTGGGAGGCCAGAAATACAGCTACACCAGTGTTAGCAAAATCCTGTTATTCTGAGACTGTCACTAAAAAGAGTGGAAAAGTCAGGAAGGCAGCCTTTTATAAAGATGTGAGTTATGACATTTGCTTTTCTTATTGTTTATTCTTTACTTTACATTTCTGAAAATGAAGTAGGGGGTGTACTTTTTCTTTCAGCTAGCACTTGTTGACCATTCTAGTAGAGCTCCCCTGCTTGACACTCCCCAGGCAGCAACCATCAATGTTTCAAAGCTGGAGCAGCCTGAAACGAGCCTAGCAACATTTCTGGCTTTGGCTGTCTCCATGGGTGCCCCTTCTAAAGCTCCAGCATGGCCTAGCATCTCTTAGGAGAACAGTCATTTCTCAGTTCAACCAAAAGGCCCTCCAAGAGCTGGCTTCCTCTGTAGGATGCTAAGAAATAAAAAGCAGTAGGAAAATAAGTTTGAGGGTTTTAACGTTTTTTAACAATAGTTCATACCTTTTTTGGGGGTGCTAGATCTTGTGTCATATGTCAGCAATGAAACATACGCATGCCAGCATGCCAGAGGATGCATCTCACTGCTTCTATCTTTCCTGTTTGGAACTGGCTCTCCCTGACTCACCAGTGAATGCAGTGGCTGCCCTTGCAGGTAGCAGCATTTGGGGTGAAGTCTGTACTCTGAGGGTCTTCACGTCCCAGCCCAGCACCACTGCCGCTGCCTTACCACCAGATGCCTCTGGGCCAGCCTTCCCTGACACTACAGCCACCAGCCAGGCTGAAATCCTGCTAAGGTGGCCCCTGAACTCCCTGGGAAAACAAGTTGGCTTCCGAGGGCAGGAGACGGCTGAAAAGTTATGGAGACACCTCCTTCCTGTTGTACCCCCAACCTATCTCAAAACTTCTTGGAGTTTCGCCAGCCCCACAGCAACTCTCCAAGCCCTCTCAGGCTTGTCTTCTGCTGTCAATAGATTGTCATGAAGCCTTTCTGATCCTTCTCAGGGATCATACCTGGGGCCAGGTTATGTCAGAGCTGCAAAATTTCTTAATTTGGTATTGCAGGTAAATTTTGCCCTCACCCTTGAGATGGCAACGCATGGTTTTGCATCTGAGAAGCTCTGAGTGAGCTCTGTGCCATCATATCACCTATATGGACATCTTTATGTTTCCTAGGGTCTTAAACATGCCCATTCCCGGAGCTCTAATCTGGTGAGTACCCTGGCTGGGAGATTTCTAATTTAAGTACACTTTTACTCCTTAAGGATGTGTGATGCACAAGGGAATTTGAAAACTTTCTAATTGCAATTATTTGTTAGGTATTTTGAGAAAAATACAGATCTAAATTGACTACACAAACAATATACTCTTTGTAAAGCTTTATTTTTATCCCACTTGAGTGATTCTGGTCTTGTGACCAAAATCTTGAAGAAACCCTCTTCTCTCTTTCCTTCCCCACATGTTTTCTTTTCTGGAACATGAATCCTCTTTTCATCAGCAGATCTATAGCTGTTATTCCATAATTATTCATATTACTTGAATAACTCTCATAATAAATGAAGATTTCTGCGGAAAGGTCTAATGACCATTCATTTCAGGGACTATGGTATCCATCCATCCTGCAGGACTGGCACGAAGGATACCCATTACCACAGTATTGGAAAACCTTTCATTTTGTAAATGTGTTAGGGTTGAAGGAATGAATTCTGAATGTGAACTAGAACAGAAACGGTATTGCAAAGAGGTCCATTTGTCCTTGATCTGTACATTCATGGAAGTGTTACAATAGTTTGATTAGGTTTAGGTTTGTTCTGTTTGTGATTACTTCTTCAGCCCCCAAAGGTTCTCCTTTTCGTTTTGCCATTCTGTTCTTAGAAATTACTACTATTTACTAAATATTTTTATCGCTTATGTAGATCTTTGCAGATCTTGTGTTGTATCTCTGTGAGGGAGAATAGCGATAGAAATTGAGTGTGAAGAAAAGCAGAGAGCTTGTGGGAGCTGGCTTGTGCTTGCAAGGACAACTAAATCTAACAGCATCACCAGATTATTGAATAAACCAGTATAGGCTCATGAAACTGAAATGCATCTTCATCACGTCAGAAGTTTGCTAGCCTGCTCTGGTCAGCCAGAGACAGGTTTTATTTATGACTGGAAGTGTGTCCAATGAATGTGATTACCTCAAATGAGTTTAAAATGAGTACATTTGTACGTAGTTAAAATGCTTTGCATCAGTTCTAGTGCATTTAACACTTCTGGATTTTATACTTCACAATGATCAAGTCAAGATTTACTCTAAGGTTTGGCTCCTACAGACAGGCTTAGTAAATAGGAAATATCCATGAGAAGACTGAGACACTATAGGACAAACCTGGATAATGGGATAACCTCCAGTACAATATCCAGACACAGGTCCATATGGCCAAGATGTTAAACAAGATAATGTACCATCTGCATTTACCTCTATTGAATTTTTTTTTTCTTTCTTTTCTTACTGTTATTTACCTTCCATGGGCTATGGAGTCAATTCCGCAAAATAAGTCAGCTTGTCCTGATACAGAATTGCACAGCTCTCTGTTGAGAGTATGAAAATTATGCCTTGTTGGAAAGGATACAGAAGAATTACAAAGACTCAGCATGCTGCTAAGCATCAGTGAATATTTGACAAGGTTTATTTGGCTAATCCTCCCTTTCCTTAGAACAATTTTTGGAGTGGAAGGGCCAAGGGCAAACTTTATGCCAACCTTGTCCTTTGAGTCCAAGTTAAAAATAGCCTACAAAGGGTTCCTGGAATTGAATTTTGGGCTCCAAAAATATATATAAAAATAAAATTCAGAAACTCAAAGTAATCAACATGTACCACATCCCAGTTATGTGTGGATCTGTTTTGTTTAGTTCCTCTTTAAATAATTCTCTAGTGAATTCAGAATTCTTCTGTAGTTTATTTTAAAATGCATACACTTGCACCGGAGTTGCAAAGGGATGAACAATCAAAGACAATACTCTGCCCTAGGGATGATTTTTAAGAGAAACACAGTGACTTTCTTTTCCTCTGCAATGTGGGGGACCAGTCCATAGTCAGGAATGTTACCTTCTGCTTTGGGAATAATGCTTCAGATTGTTCTTGAGTGATTCTGATATAACCTTTATTATTTTATAACACGATTTTTGCAGGTTGTCCCAATATGAATTACTGAAATACATGTACTAGTGTGTATTTGATTGGAAAAACAGGGCCTGATCTCTAGAATGTGGGAAGAAATGATCAGAAAATAGAAAGAATGATGTGGCAAACATAATTATCACAGTAAATGTAACTAAGATTAGAGTCATTCTTGCATCAGTGCCTACACCAAGCTGTTTTCTATCTGTTACGTGGTGATTTGTGATGGTATGTGAAATGCGCGTCAGACAACGGAATTGTTTTTCATAGACTAAAAACATTCACTTAAACTTTTTAATTGTTTTGCTATAAAGTACATTGGAATGAAAAACATTTGATTCTTTCATTCTCACCTTAGGAGAAATTTTTACTATTATGCCTGGATTCATGGTCAGCTGACTAGCCAAGGACAAATGGATGCAGTAGATTGCTCCAGGGTTAGTAAGCAGAAGCAACAGTTGACCATTTCTCAAATTGCAGTTGATGAAGCCTTTCTACCTACTCAGCTCCGCTCTGTGGATTATTTAAGGGTTTTACACCAGAAATGGGAGAGAGTCTGGAAGGCAAGATGACCCTGAGCTCTCAGTTGCATGGTTAGCTCTCACTTCTGCTTCACAGAACAATCAAACTTTTCATGTGCAGTGGGCTGGGAAAATAATAGGATTCAATAGCATAGTTGTTAAAGCAACATCACAGGAAGATGTCCTCCAGATCCCCCTGGGCAACTGTTCAATCTCTGCACTACAGACTCATGGCTAAATGGAGAATGAAACACATTCCTCAGTTATGAAGCCAAAAACCAGAAATAGGCACAGGGTGGGAAAGGAAACCAGTATTTCTGCATCCCATGAATGCACTGTAGAGGAAGAACTACTAGAGAAGCCAGCACGCCACCACAGACATATTTCCTTTGGTAGTCCATTCTGAAAATATCCATGGATTAGGACATGAGGGAAAACTAGATGGGAAAATGTCTGCTTTGGTTATCCAGAGGAATTTAGTAGATTCCTCACTACCCTGAGTGCAGTCAAGGCACCCTTCTTCACCACCTCTGGGACTTGACTCGCAAAACAATTGCTGCAGGCAGATGTTACGTCTCCAGAGGAGCAAATGAGAAGGATTTGAAGTACATAAAACCTTGTAAATCAGTGCCTGAAGAAAAGTTACATGTTTAACATCATGATATGATCACCGCAGCCCACAGTATTTTACTATATGTTGCATTTTTTCAATGTCCATCCCAATAGATCTGTGTCCCCCAGGATCTAGATGAGCATGTTTGGCTGGGAGCTGCCTAGGGTAGATTGCTGACAAGGTAGGCAGCTCCTATGCTAGGCTTGTATTAAATATCTTGTCCTTCTCTGGGGTTTGAGACTTTAGTAGGTTCCTCTTTCTACTGCAGGTTTTAAGTCCAGCACCCTCTTTCAAAGGTAGTACCCCATAACTTTGATTTAATGACTGTTGTAATGATGCTGCTATTTCCCTCCTTCCCTACGTTTTCTGGTCTCTCCTTAGTCTGAGCAGATTCAGATGACATCCTCCACCTTTCTGGAGAAGGTGTGCTCTGATGTGCTCTGTACATCAGAATGAAGGCTATACCTGCACAGCTCTAACTGGAATAAGTCAAAAAGAAAGGAAGAGAAAAGTTACAATTTTAGGCAAGACAGGCTGAATATGAAATGGAAATGAATGAGGTGTGTTGGACTCTGGATTCTGTTTCCTCTAATCCATTATGCTTACAGCACTTGAAAATTGCTGTTTATTCCCTTCTGTGAATAACTTCATGGAACAGCTTCACAGAATATGACATTTTGTTACCTGCAAAAAAATGGTGCTAGATTTTCTAAGTGTGAGTTGGAATGCTGAATCTCTGAATGACGTACAACTCAAGCTATATGAGTTTGTGGATACTTTAAAATCTGTGTGGTTTTCTTCAAAGTCATTATTATAAAAAACAGTATTTTGTAGTATTATAAAAAACTTGTCCTTTACAAAACTTATAAAAGCTTTGTAAGCTTTTTGTAATACTTGCAATACCCATCTGGCTTTTCTGGATATTTTGGTAGGCTTTTTTTTTTTTTTTTTTAATCAGACAAGAATATTATTTTATTCTGGTACAGTAACTAGATCTCTAACATAAAAAGTGTTATCATATGTATATTTAACAGCCATGGAGTGTTAGTGATTCTATTGATATTTAATGTTTTTTCACTTAATTCAGGCCAGTCTGAATTAACATTTAGTTAATAGGAGGAGGAGAGGTATAACAGCATCTTTTTACTAAATACCATTTTTCAGTTTTAATTGGTTACTACTTGTAAGAGACATCTGAAAAAATTTCACGCGTGTTCAGAATACTGTATGTGGCCTTATTATGAAGAAGCTAGAGGTTGAGACTTACTTATTCCTTATGCACTGTAGAGGAGTGACTGGATGAATGTCTTTGTGACAGTCCAGATCATTTGCTGGTGAGTAAAACCCAGAGGAGTGAATGTTTGTGCTTTGGTCAGAGGAACAACCAAAGGTGTTTTGGACAAAACTGGCTGAGAAAAAGATACATACTGGCTTTCTTTTCTCTTTTTCACTTCTTTTTTTTAGTTCCTTTGCTCACTTTTCTGCACATTACCTTAATATTTATTCTACCCTTTGTCTGGACTGAGATGTCTCAGAGAGCATAAAACTTGTTCTTAAATACAGACGGTTGCAGCAGATGCTGGGTAGGTGTGCATGATGTTTGGGGGAGTTGGATCCAGAGCGGGAGGAAATCGTTATCTAGGTGTAACTGAATCACTAAAATGCCTGGGAAGATCTCTCCCATAGGCAAGGTAATAGCAGGAAGAGAGCTGGTGCTTAATCCAAAACAATTCTAGGATCTCTAGTGCAAATTTAGAAAAGAAAAAAAAAAAAAAAACAATGAAGCAGCTCGGTAACTGGGACAAAGGATACGACCACACTAAAAAATGTTTATCGGGATCTGTTATTGGCCTCTGTTACTGGCATTCAAAGCCATATTTGAACAGATAAAAGAGGCCTGTGAAAAAATTAGAATACATTTGTCATGGGGAGTTTTAATTACTCCTACACTGCCAGAATCTGAACTTCAGAACTCAGCTGAATCCTGGGGAAAGAAACAAGATTGGAAAAAGAGAGACTGCTTACTCATGAGTGCTTAAGAACCACTGATCATACTGCAAGTCAGAGACAAGATGGGTAGGCTCAACAGGGAATAGCATAAAAATATTTTATGAAGTACACTTCAAGGGAAAGGAGCTCAGATGAAACGAATAGCTTCTATGATAATTTCAGAAATCTGCAAATGATAAGTGATAATTAAGAGATTTATAGTCAAAGCACATGTGTGCTTAGAGTCCAGGATTACAGAATTTTTTCTTTTCCTCCCTTTTTGACTTAATTTTGGAGAAGGTTCCAGAAATCTGCTTTCAATTCTGTTTATCCTCTGCCTAAGGAAGGCTGAATTTTGCTGCATTAAACTCTGTTTTGTGACTGATGTTCTGAGACATTTTAAGATGACAACCATCTGATATGAGATCTTGCTTTTGTCATACTATTTACAGCTAGGCAGTGATCCATTAAGGCATCTATTTCCCAAAGAGCTGATAAGAGTTCCACAGTATTGAATGTGTCCAACCCCAGGTAAAGAAACAAACAGACAGATGATGCCAGGAAAATAAAAGATCTAAAGACAAAAGGAAGACACAGCTGACCACATAACTTATCATTTGACCTGAAAAAGCAGAATTAAAAGGTATGATGCAGCAGGGATCCCTTATATATATACCAATAGACCTACTTCAGCTTTGCAAAATCCAGTTATTCTCATAGTTCTGTTAATAATAAAGAATAAATATATATGCCAGATTTTCTTGTGCTTTTCAGTCAGACTTCTAAAGATATTTCTTTAGGAGAAATACAATGGCAAAATTATGAAAAAAGACACTATCTATAACTTTTCAGGAAACACAGTTCTGCAAGTATTTATTCTCTGTATTGTTAAAGGTAAACCTTAATCTTAAAATAAAGAGTTATTATTTCAAAAACACTTTTTAAACTACTTGCAGATGCATAAATCTGTCTCTCTTACATGCTTTCAAACATTTCAGACAAGAGGCTTTTCCTGGCCACTCATCCTCCCAGCCTCCCCGTTGTCTGCAGCAGTTCAAGTAAGCAAGGTGAAAGCTGCATGGGGGATATGAACAGAGCCAGGTCTCTACTTGTGCAAAGAGCTGCACCTTTCTGATCTAAAATTCATCATGCATGGGCTTTTGCAATCCCATTTGCAGCATCTAAATTTCCAATGCAGTGTGAGCATGCCACAAAACGTTCACTTCCATAAATTTATTTTTACCTTATGTAATTTTGTCAGAAGCAGGTAGAAGTTCTTTTGTATTCAGAGCCATACTAGTTCCACAGTCTAGCGTTTGAGCCATTGAGAAAAAGTGTATTCATAATTCTAGCCTTCATCAGCAAAGGACTTTGAAGAAAAAAAAATCTTATAGTAACAGAGGTCCCAGATACTACCTCAGTATAACCAGCCTCCTGTTAACAAAGCTGGCAAAATTAGACCTTTGCATTTCTGGAGCATAAGACACTTCAAACTGTGGTAAACAAGACTTAGCAAGAATTGTCTTCATAGATTGAACAGTAAGATCGCAGCCTGGGTAGATAGGAAGGGTACCAGACAGAAATATGCTAGTTTTAGGACACTCCAACACCCAAGAGATGTATAAGCAGTTCCTCAGTGCTCTCTGTATCCCTCCCTTTATGATTTCCCTTTAACCAATGTTAAACATTAAAATCAATGGAAGTTTTATCAGGAGAGCTAAACTCGCCTTCAGGCTTTTGTTTGATTTCTTTCTGTCTTTTTATCTCCCTTATGTTTTGTCTCAAAGCACACAGTGCCACTGCAACATTGGTCCATCCATTCAGAAGTATTCTTTATGCAGCCTGGTGGTGTAGTTTTTACAATTTAGAAGCTGTGAACATAAAATCGAAGCTACTGTAGAAGTAAGCCAAAAAGAGAGTATCTATTGTGTGAAAATGTTTTCAATAGTAATTGCATTTTCATTTGTGTTGTATCTCTAATCCAAGGACCTCAGGATACTTCTACTTTTGATAAACAGAGAGAGGTCATGACTATTGCTCTCAGACACGGTAAATGAATTTTCATAATCAGATTCTACCAGATACCGATAAGTCTTAAATTTAAGCACAGGAAAGTAAAAAAAGCATAGAAAATATTCTTTATAATTGCTTACAACAAGAACCATTGTTTGGAAAGATACAAAAAGATATAGGGGAAATAGCACATAGCTAAAGGCCTGTGAGTCCTAGAGAATGGGTTGAGCTTGGGTATGCTCAACTGAGAAATCAGTATGCAAAACTGCTTGTGTAGAAGTTAGATTTGGATAAGAAATAAAATACAGCATGGATCTGATTATTCTACTCATTGACCAACATGAATAGACATCTGAATTCTGAGAATGTCAATCACAAGGGTTTATTTTCAAATCTTTGCCATACTCAGTATTCTTTCCCCTATGTGTTTCTTTGTTTCATCAAAGAATGATGTAAGTGGATATCACTCACACAACATAATTTAAGAGTGTGAGTATCTCTTTCTTCCCTTTGTAAAGATTTTTTTGACAAGTTAAGAACTTTAACAGAAGTTGACTCTGGAAAAAAAGCTGTTTGCAGCTTTTGATTAATTTTTGTCTGTATAACTACACAATTCCAATCTCAAAATACTAAGTTATTTTCTTATTTCTTACCTTTTCTGAATTTTCTACATTTTTTTCCATGGTAACACAATGGTTCCAGATCTTTGTATTCAAAGCCCCTCACTGATGTGAAGCAACGCAGTTACACTAATCTCCTTGATGCTTTGGTCCTATTTATTGCAAAAAAACCCACCAAACCAAAAAACTCTCCAGACTGGCTTTTGGTGGCTATTTCTGGATTCATTCCTTTTCTTTGTAATACTGGGCAAGGTTCTTTTCCTCCTGAAAGCATTGAAGGATATTAAAAATAGTAATATAAAATTGTTAAGTATTGAAGTCACTCACACTGTGACCTGGATCATTCTTAATGTATGCCACAGATTTGATTTTTTTTTTTTTTTAATGGTTTTGTTTTTTTCAGTGAGAGCAATTCAGAATTGGTAATTTGTTGAGGGGCCTTGGGAAAGTCCTCTTTCCAATCTGTAAACTAGGCTAGTATTGATCATTTTTCTCAGGAAAGGGTATTTTAAGAATATAGATATAGCACTAAGGTTGGTGTTATGCTGTCAGGAGAGGCACTCTTCATAAAACAGCATGGAGATTTGATGTCTGGGGTATACAGATAGAAGTAATTCATCTATCTTAACGAAATGATAAGACAAGGGTGTGATACCAAAATGACAAAAGGAAGTGAAAGATGAGACAAAGTACACTGAAAGGTAAGAACTATAAGTGAATATGGAGGACTATGATATTAGAAGTAAAAAATATCAGAAATGCTCTTAATAAATAGAGCAGCGAAAAGCCAATAATAGCTTTACCAATTTAGCAGAACTGTAGATATTTGAGTAGCAGGAATGCCAAAAAGAGGGAAAAGGTACTAAAAAGGAGAAAGGTGAAATTGAAATATTTCCTCCTTGATTACAGTAAAATTAATTGGGCAATAGTCAATAAAGATGGAAATTTTAACTCTACTCCCTTTCAATGCAAGAAGGTGGAAGGGATCATGAACATGGTCTACAACAGGGTACCAGATGAAGGAGTCCCTTTATTTGGCTTGATTGTGGACTACTCATTAATTGATACCTTGAGTCTGGAAGGACTTTTTATGACCCTAAGTGAGGCTTCCAACCTGTGTACACAGAGCAAAAAGGACTTGGAAATGTCATCTACAAAGAATAATAGGCTGGGGTGGAAGTTGCTTAAACTGTTTGACAGGAAACACTGAAGATCAAGGAAGGTCTAAAATCCTTGCATGTGGTGGTATTCTGGGCACCTCACACAGCACTGCTGAAAATTCAGAAATCTGAATCTGTGCTGAGGGTAAGCAAGCAAGATCTTTGATAATAGATCCTCAGGTAACTCTAATTCAACATTTTTGTGGATCTAGTGCACAGATAGAAAATAAAAGCAATTTTGAAAGTTCTTGACTCAGCAGGGCTAATAACTCAAAGGATCATTGTCGATGGTGGGTACTGGTCAGATCTGCCTCTGACCCTGTACCCTGCTCCCACATCACCACATGAGGGTGCAGAGCCTTAATTTATCCAGATTTGGGGAGATATGAAAAGTCAGTGCTTCTTGAAACACTAAACAGAAGTTTGTATGTATATGTATCAAATATGTAGAAAGATAACACATTTATCTGGAGCAGGACTTCTACAAATGGAAATGATACGGATTTGCATAGCTAGTAACAATTTTATAGAGCTGTAAGCTGCAGAAAAAAAGTAACAGAAAATTTAATGGAAACATTTAATAAAGGACAATGAGTAGGCATCATAAATCTAAGCAGGAATGAACATTAGAGAGTTGTGTGCAGCAGCTCACTCAGTACAGGAAGGTTTCCTTAACTGCAGGACATTTAGCATAATGCTATTAGGCATAAAATAGCCCATAGGCATCCTAACAAATCACCAGTAAGTTTATTTTATCTTGTATTGCAAGACAGTTTTGAAAACTTTGGTAGGATATGCAAGGATTCTGGTAGCCTAAAGCAGATGTTTTAGATGCATATATATCAAATGGCAGGTGTCTGATTGTCTTTTGTCAAACACCAGCAGTGGGAAAAGCTCATCTGTGATATCCAGCTATCCCCTGTATTTCTTTCACATGTGGAGGACATCTTTGTTACTCTTGTTGCTCCCTCTGTGCAGAGGTGTATTCTGCCTTCCTTGCAGAGAAGAGGGGGCTGGCAGAGTGCAATATAACCTCAGTTGTGTAGAAATCAAGCCCATGTGGTTATCTAGAAGGTGTTTCACTGACAGCTGATGATGGAAGCATAACCCTCTGATGACAACCATTTACAATTTCAGGATACCTGTGGTATGAGGATGGAGAGCTTGGCTGCCAAAAAAGCAAGGTCAGCAAGGTCTGCTATTAAGACCAGAACTTGATTGTAAGCTTACTTGCTGAACCAGGACACTTGCCTTACTTGATGGTAAGCCAAGGCAGTTTCCCATGTTTCCCACTGGGTCAGAAACACTTGCCCAGAAGAGGGTTTGTACATAGGATCATTTCATCTGCAAAGCGGCTGGCCCTGCCTGTTGCTTCACAAAGTTTTGGAGGACATCATTATAGGGTTTTTTTTATAATAAGATGTCCCTACAGTAAGCTATTTCATTACCTGAGGGCCTAATTATTTTTTTAATTCATCCTTGAAATAAGACATATGCTGGGCTCCTACCTGTCTAGAAATTGAACTTGGGCTTCTAAGTGTTATCCACAGCTAATGATTGCATACATCAAGAATGAGGGAAATGTTTATTTTAAAAATCCACAATACGTCAAGTTTCCTCTCTCCCTGTGTCTATACGTGCACACAAATTCATGAACGCACACAAGCACACACACTGAGAGAGATGAAACCTGTTATGTAACTTCTGGTAGTCATCTGCCAAGGGCAGGAAATTCTTTTGATGCTTTTAAATATGTTTCTGAGGTCTAACAATTACCTTGGAAGGTATTTATAGAAGGTATCTATGAAGTGCATTATTGCCATTAAACAAAAGAAATACACTTAGGTAAATAGTAGTATGGCCTTGCTATAAGAGAACAGTAATTCTGTCAGAAAATCCCCCCTTTCAGATTTTACAAAGGAGGTATTTGTCATTATAAGTTACAGCTCTGATAATACTGCTCTTCTTGCATGAGGTCCCATTGACTTCAGAGACAAAGAAAGAAAATAGGTCTGGAGTGACCTCAAGAGGTCACTGAGTCTATCCTTTGCCCCAAACTAAATGCAACACCTTAAACGGACAGATATTTTCAAGCCTGCTCTTGAAAATTGCCAGTGGTAGAGGGTCTGTAACCCATATGGACGATCTGCTTCAGTGCTTAGTAATCCCTATGAGTAGAAAGTTTTTCTCAACATTTATAGTAAGTTTCTCTTGCTATCATGCAAACCCATCACTTTTTCTTTCCCCACTGCATATGAAAAAGAAGTTGGTTTTCCTTTTTGCAACTCTTTCTATATCTTCTTTTAGGTTTACCATCCAAAAGCAAACAAGCACAGTCATTTAAATCTTTCAACTCAGATCACCATTTTCTTTGGGGAACAGTGAGTGTAGCCTTCTTCATTGTCTTCCTCTGGATTTCCTTCAAATGACACATTAGGGAGGCCTTGGGCTTTTTTGTGGTGGGCTCCCATTGTCTGCTTGTGGCCGAACAGAATCAGCACGGAGCTCAGAGTAGATCAGCTCACCAAATCCAGGTCTTCTCCACAAAGGTGCTGATTTTTATACAAGTGGATGTTCAGAACTATTCATCATCCTTTATGATGATGTCCTGTGCGTGTCAGATCACCCTGAGAAGCCCTTGGGGGTGGGGGCAAGGGAAATCAGATCAGATTAGGATGAGGCCTTTGAAGAACATTTTGGAATCATAGTAAGTGTATGTGGTAGTGAGTAGATTTAAATTAGAGTTATCATTGAAAAAGTGATCCCCCACCTTGTTTTTTCATAGCACTCTAATGTTTTACAGCTAGAATAAAGGATTTACTATAAGATGTATCAAAGGATTTATTTTAAGCTATAATGAAAGGTACAAATAAATTATTCTATAAAGGTTAATTAACCACATTCAACACTTTTGGTATAGTCATGGTATCATTAGAGTTTTCTTCTAAGTTAACTAGATATTGATGATGCAAATATTTCATGTCCTCTAGTAATCTGGGTTAGAGCTACATCAATTCATTGTTAAATAGTATTTTTCAAATTCAAAACTATCTAATACAACCTGCGTATGTAGAAACATCCTGTAATTTCAATATAAATGTACACTTTGACATTGTTAGGTCTTTTTTTTTTCTTTTTTTTTTTTTTTGCTAGTAGTTGCCATATTGCTGAAGGTAATAGAGAGTATCTGAATGCCTGTCACCAGTGTTTCAGAATGGTAGGCAGGGAAACAATAACTGATATAACTGAAGGACATTTGATCCTGAACATATGTAATTATCCCAGGGTACAACATGGGTTTGAATGAGGTTCTAAGCCCATCTGTTTGCTTATGTTAATCTTTAGAACAAGAAATTAAAGTAGATGATTGAAGTATCGATGAGCTGGAAACTTGTTTGTTGCTATGTCAAATATTTATTTTGTAAGGAAGGACTTGGATTTTCTAGTGACCTAAAATGGTACACTACCATCAGAGTTTACCAGGCAACAAGGTAAGATGCTAACTTTTGCTTCAGAATATCCCAACTAAGATAAGGCAGTCAGGTCTTCTGAACTTTTTCAACAGAAAGAGTTTATTTATTTTCACTTCTCAAGATGAACTCATACTGTGTCATCACTCTTGCTTCAACACTAAGTTTTCAGACTAACTATGTGCCCTCTTCGGGACAAAAAATGAAAATTTTAAAGAGAAAATACGCAATGCATTTTTATTCTGGTCATAAAATGAAATGCCAGTGTTGTTTTTTTTCTCTTTCATCGATATTATAAAGAAAGATATAATCATTTTCTTGCCAAAAGAAACATTACGTATAGTAGACTAATCTGTTCTGAAGAATTGCATACTTATCACCATTATGCTTAAGAAGCTGTATGAGCATTAAGGCTTTTATTATTTCTATTAGCAAAACAGATAATTCACTTCAGAAAAGAAATTAGCCACCAAGTTTGGCTGACAGTTATACAGGTGATTGTAACGGTGTTGTCTGTGTAAATATTGAATTCAGCTCCTGACAATGGAGGGATCCATGTGCCCACTCTACAAATTTTCTACAGTGATATAAGAAAATTGTGCATAAGTGAAAATATTTCTGATTTTACATAAGTCACCAGACATATTTGCAAGTATATGTTGCTTAGTTATTTAGTTATTACACACTGGAATGAGCCAGCATTTTATATCAGATGACCTTATGATAAGACATCAAAAAACCAAAGCAGTTTTTCATAGTTCTTCAGATTTATTCATAATCCTTTAGGAGGGGGTGGGGCAGATGCTGTGAATCTGTTCGGAATATAAACAACCTCTTTCTAACCGAGCTGTCTTGGCACATGTAGACAGAAACCAGTTTGCAAATAAACATACAAGTTGGGAGAAATATTAGAAGGAGCAAACTGGGTTATGATGTCCAGTTGCTGGTTATCTGAGTTGACTATATTATATACCTTTCTGTAATGTCACTTCCCATAAAGTGTTTGTAAACCTTGACTTTAAAATCACTATTCCCATCCACTATTTCTGTGTGGAGAAGTATTTCATTACCTCCCTTCTGTGATGCATAGAAATTTTTCTCTAGTTGCCAGTCTAAATGCAATGCACACATGTTAATTATATTCCCAGAAATGGCCCCATAAGGACAATTGGGTTTGGAACCTGAAAGATCCTGCCCATGTTGTATCTGACTGAACTGGCAGTAGTGTCATGATGTCATGAACAAAGTATCTTTGCACAATGCAACGGCCAAAAAAGGGTCAACAGTCTTTGCTTTTCTGTCTCATCCTATTTGCTTCTCTGACAGCTGTGCACATCTGCAGAACTGTCAGGGTTAATAGAGGACAGATATGTATGCATGTCCCATTTTTATGGTGGAGGACCAGCCCCTGCCATAAGCTGCCTCTGAGACAAACTAGCTCTGGGCAAACAACCCTACTGTGTGCTATTGCTTTAATGGAATGATTTAGCCCTCAAGTATTTATTAAAAAGATACATTTAAGAGTTTAAACAGTAACTGATATATCAATAAATACATTCAACAACAAACTTTATGTTGCTGTAAGAGTTTTAAGTTGTGGATTACCTGAATTGTAACTTCAAAGTTTTATCGTTCTATCTATTTGTCTGGTGATTGTCCTTATCTTGTGAATAGCTGTGAAATGGACATTTTTGGGTATTGACAGAGGTCTTTGTATGCTTTTTTGTGGTATTTCTGTATGTTGTTTTCTTTACTCCAAATGTCTGCTCAATTCTTTTTGTAGCGTTTAGGTATTGCTCTTCACTATTAACATTTGAAGATTTTTCAGCATTAACTTTTTAAATGGAATCATAGGTCATTTTCTTAGAATGCATGCTGAGAAGTACTCAATTGTAGCATCACTTTATTGATGGTGTTTTGAAAGTATTCCAGAAAAACTCTTTCCCTTGTTCTGTAGTTCATTCAGATTAGATTGAGTTATGCTAAAAATATTTTCTACGGTTCCACAAAAGCTGCATTTTAGTGGCTGGCATCTTACTATCCTTCATTGCCAGTACAATAAAAAAAGGATAATGTTGCTCATGAAAATGCTACAGCCATTAGCACAATTTAATTATTCAGATAAGTACAACGGGCCATTAATAAGGCACAGTAATGACGTCAAATACCACCCACAAACCAGGAACATTCAGTTATATTCCCATGCAGATTTAACAGACTGAAGCCTTGTTTGTGATAAGAAAGAAAAATATTGAACACAACAGCTGCTTAATTACAAAGCAATAGTGACTTCAAATCAAGACAGTCAATCCAGTTTGTGAAACAGGGCAACACAGTAAAATATTTTATTCTTCTTGAATTATTTTCTGTGTAACTTATTTTAATCCCATAGCAGAAACATTTCCAGAGGCAAGACAGACCTTTATTAACCTCAAGTTAAAGTTTTCTGCTTTAGAGGATGAATACTAATGAACTTTAAAAGATTAAAATAATCAATATGCCAAAGCAAATGTATGTAGGATAACTGCAAATGATTTATTAGAATAACAATGCTATTGTATTTAAACACCTGGAGACATATGTGGGGACATGAACCTGTGTCAGATGTGAAAAGAAGAAAAATGGTTAAATATTTTCAAGTATATAATGAAATTTCTTATCTGAAACAGGCTTGCTATATTATTTATTGAAAATCTAATTAGTAAGTGTAGTTCTTAGAGCTTCAGTTTAATCCTTCTGAAGTGACCCATACATATCTCAGACAGGATATCAGAAGAATTCCAAAGATTGTAGAAATTGCTAGGAGTTATTAAAGTAGTGATTTCATATGTCCATGTAATAACAGCTGCATACTTTTCCTCTAATTTACATTATGGGGAAAGCAATAAATTCGGTATGTTAAGAGACAAAAAAAAAAAAAAAATCTGATTTCTCCTATTCCATGAAATCTCTCATTTTGCAATTCATGAAGGATAATGTGCTTCCAAGAAACCAATACTAGGCACCACTGACATGATTTGCTCCTCTGATTACCAGCATTTTAACATCAAGTAGTGTTTTTCTGACTACAATTTGCTGGCAGTTTTTCACTTTCTGAAAGCATGAATTCGTGCAGACAAATATGGCAATGTATAGCTTTTAGTGGTGATTGACTCAGTCTTCTAAAATATGCTGTGGTGTGTGCACTGCCAGTAAAGGGGAGAGTAAAACCATTACTAGTCATGATACCTGGAATCATCTAGTATTGCTTGATACAGAATTAGAACTGGAGTTAAAGAAGGTTATTTTCCTCATGAAAACTGGACTTGATATGTTGCCTTTTCCATTCCCTTTTCTTACTTCCTGGGAAAAAATGGTTTTATGTGTATGTGTGTATGTATATGTGTTTGTGTGTGAGAAGGAGAGAAAGGAAGGAAAAAAGTATAAAATTAACAATTGGAAGAAAGATATTTGTCAGAAGTGACTTCTGGGAAAGAATCTGAAAAAGATAGGAAGATTAAGTGGTCAACTGGAGATTTTTTCAAATATTCCGGCAGATGCATCGTTTAAGGCATTAATTACTAGTGAGAGAATGAGAAAAAAGGAAGAGAATAATGACTGATCATGATTAAAACACTGAGACACAGTCAAGCATCATTAACACTGGCAGGTTACTTGTTCAAGAAAATATTGAATTCCAAGGTATCTAGGGAGGTGGTGATATTATTTACAAAAGATTTATTTTTCTTTTAGGATTTCACGTTCTAATAATATAATGTTAGTAAACTCCATGTTTCACAGTGAATTTATTTTGAAAAGAGAAAGATGTAATGAAAGAAAAGAAAGCCCTCAAACAATCTGAACTGCATTTTCCCCACAGTGCTTTCACTAGATCAGATGAAAATATTGTAAAGAAAGATTCAGCAGTTTAAACATGTAAATAGTTACATGTCTCAAAGAGTAGAACCAAGAGTTTTGAAACATAAACTCCACTGGAGCTGTAAGGGGAGATCCAGGTTGGGCACTCATCGGTGGCCCCTCAAGGAGACCTGGGAGTCTGGGGAGAACACACTGCAGCATTTTGAAATTGGACAGCGTCTGCATCATTTCAGAGGGAAGGTAGCTGGGAACAAGAACAGGGAATGGCCTAGGTCCTTTGTCTTCACAGTCTGTGTAATACAGGTCTCCTTAGGTATTAGCATCTCATAGTCCTCAGGATTACTAAATGGGGCATGTGGTACCTAGTGCAGGGTGACTGGAGAAGGAAAATTGTTCCAAGTCCTCCAAGACCTTACCCCTTTTTGTGCTTGCATATAGCTTTTCACAGCCTGTCCTCCTGCTGCTCAAGAGAGGAGCAGAGGAAATGTCCATGTTTCTGGAGACCACCTCTATGCATGGCTGGATTGAGAAGGAAAATACAGAATACAGACAGAACAAGTAAGACAGCTCCTGCAACACTTAGAGGAAATATAACTTCATCAAAATCTAGAAATAGAATTTTCAGGGAAAATATATATACTTTTAAAAGCCAGATAGGAAAAGATCAACAGGATAAAGATGTGCTCTCTGCATGCTAATGCTGATGGGCTGCGCTACACACCAGTATTTATTTTAATTTCCCTGTTGTTATTTATTGCAGGTGTTCTCTTATGCCTGTATTTTCATATCCTGCCTTTAATATCATTTATCTGGTTTTCTCTCATTTGTTTTTTATCTTGGTCCCAGGAAATGCATTAACTGCCTTGCTGGTTTAATATTTCCTCCTTGCTTCAGGAAGACAGTTTTCAATATTCTGTGCAAAGATTAAAACATTCAGTCAAAGTGCTTGCCTTTCTCATATTTATTAAAAGACAGTATTTATCTTGCCTGTACAATGCTGACAGTTTTTCCTAGAAATACATCTTCCATTTGGGAAATCTTAACCTCCAGTACAATAAATGCAATAACAGCCACCACAATCCATGAGCAAGAAGACAGATACCAAGTGAGGGAAACTACAAGAAGCCAGGTATTGTTTTTATCTTATGGAGGCAGGCTGTAGTTATTAACAACTTCTAAATCCCACTGAAAGCTTATTATGCCTAGTTAGTTATAGTGTAACTCTCTTTCCATTCTCTCCAGAAATGCAGTAAATCAGATAGTAAAGAATTCATTCTTCCATGTGCTGGAGAAATATAAGCAAGAAAGCAAGAGGGCTGATGGTTATTAGCAAGAGTAGTGCCATTTGAGAATTCAAGAGGCTCTCTGAGGAGCCGAACCTGTGTCAAATGTGAAAGGAAAGGGTTTGTGAAATAATTTCATCCCTATAATGAAATCGCTGACATGAAATCTCCCAGTTCCTGAATTATTTAAAGGAGAAAAAAGTACTAAGTAAATTTGTCTCTCAGAATCTGCTTTTGACTTTCCTAAAATAATTCCTTCTGTATTTTCTGCTTGCACATTTTTCTCTGGAGGGTTTTTGCATCGACAATTTCCGGGTGGACTTTCACTCAGTACAGGCTTTTAACAATTTCCTTTGCGAAGTAAATCAGGCAGTAGAAAATACTGAAAATAGCCAACAGACTAAAGCTAGGATGCAACGCCCACTAGCAGTAACGACAGAATTTTTTTGGACATGTATGTCTTGTGTGAAGGAGACCTGCAAGGGATTCTCACACCGACCAGTGTGGGTGTCTTAGCCAAAGTTCTCCTTTCTCTGAACTTATATAGGCCAAGTGGATCTCACTAAAGATCTTTCAAACAAGGGTTTATGTCCAAGTCCTGACTAGAGTGTGTGCTGAAACGTCAGAGAAGAGTTCACGCTCTTCAATGTTTATTTTTCAAATGCTTCTTTCACTTAGTCAGATTTTCCTGAGTTTGGTTTGCAAGTTGAGTTTCTTCGTGGAGATTTAGTTATAGGACAGGCACAGCCTGCAGAAGGCTTTTTCTCTGTGTTTGGGAACTGACCTCACTGCAGACACACAGGTTTAAGTTCAGATGCTTTTCAGAATTTACCTAGTTTGATCAGGACAATGACAAAACACCTACTACTGCAAGAGTCCTTTTACACTTAAGGTAGCACTAAGGGTAACAATTGCTTCTGCCATTAAGTCTTTGTAAATAACTATTGATTGGGCATTTGCCTTTTGCTTGTGTTCAAACATCAGTGTTTATGACTCACTCAATTCTTCGCAATTTTCCTTCACTCTACTATACTAACACATTTCTTTGGTGAGCTACCACAGACAAATCTTTTCTAATATGGTTTTTCATCTCCTGTGCAATATTAAACCTTTACACACTCCCCCCTCAAACTTCCAACTTGTCCACTTCAAGTCCTAATTACTCATCTCAACTGCCTGTTGGTTATTACTCTGTAAAGTGTGATTGCACATCTAACTCATACGGTGTCATTTTTTTTCCCCAGTGGTTATCCACAGAATTTTCAGTGGAACTATGAAAATAATGACCAATAAACACTTCTGGAAAAATAATGAAAATACAGCTATTTAAATGGAACTGAGTATTGACAGAAGATGAAAACTAACTCTTGGCAGAATTCCGGCAGCCAGGGAGATTTTACTTGGTATGACTCCATGTATTCCAAAGGAAACAATACACAGTCATGGGAGACTGTAAAACATCAACGAACAAGCAATTGTCATTTCTGATAAGTTAGATATCATAGCTGTGTTATTTATAATAGTTAAAATTATTTATAATATATATATGTGTATATATATATAATATCACATATTCCTTTTGGTGTGTTTTTTTCAAAGAAATAAACTTATTTTACAGTGATGTTCAGTAAAGCAGAGTAAATAATATGCTCCTAGACTAACCAGAACATGTAGGATTAAAAAATAGACTACACATTTTCACATTCTCAAATGACTCCTCTTTGAATGATTTGAGAGCAGAGTTGTCAGTTTTGGTCTTTGGATGATTTTTTTTATTGAAGACCTTAAGTTTGTTGTTTTGGGTTTTTTCAGAAGAAAATCCCAGACCAAAAGATGCTTAGTTTAGTATGAAAAATCTTAAGGTTACTTGCTTTAAATGAGATATGACAAGATTACTGTAAATGTTTTATAACCAATACTGGGGGAATAACAAGCAATAACAGCTACCTCCTATCAGTCTGTTTTGCTCTTCTCTAGTATGCCCATTTTTTTTCCTTCATTAATGTGCATTAGTGATAAAAGCTGCTCCATATGAGTATAGGGTGGGATGACCTTGTAGAGAAATTTCAGGAACTCAAATAAGTAGGCCTCATCTGCAGTGCTGGTGCGGACCCATAAAAACTATTTTATTTCTGAAACAGATAGTAAGTACACTATTTAACAATGCTAGAGTCCGTGCTCAAAGATTTTATTCCATAGGATACTTATAATTCCACACTGTTACTTTTATTTAGAGATTAAAAATTAATGGCTTAAAATATCTGATATGTTGCTGGTTCAATTGCTGCCTTAGAGTTGATACCGCAAAGACTTGTACCCAGGTTTAAGTTCAAGCATCGCTATGCTAGTTTTTAAAGGATTTTTTTCAGGATTAGAGATGTATGTTTATTTAATGTGATGAAAAGGCCAAGGGGATTTTAATTCCCACCTTCAAGTGTATTTCCACACCTGTTTCTTTAGATGAAGCCAGTATTGCTGAGAAAAACAAAATGTGCATTTTTTATTATAGGCATTGTCTTTAAACCAGAGAAAGAATAGGGTACAAAGAAGCATTCTGAAGAGGGGGCCACAATGGAGTAAAATGTTCACCGTGAAATACGAGTAGGCTGAAAGTGGTTCTAAAGCTCAGAAATACAGATATGGAAAGCGAGATAGGTAGAGATTATAAAAAGGTTCCATTCTGTTTCATTAGCTTAGCCTGTCAATAAACTGTAGAAGTTCCTGTTGGAATTATGACCAAAAATATATCAATTTTTCGGTTTAAAGGTTCAGTGGCCATTCTGCAATAGATNGGCCAAGAAAGCCAATGGTCTCCTGGGGTGCATTAAGAAGAGTGTGTCCAGCAGATCGAGGGAGGTCCTCCTCCCCCTCTACTCTGCCCTAGTGAGACCTGGAGTACTGCGTTCAGTTCTGGGCTCCCCAGTTCAAGAGGGAGAGAGATCTACTTGAGAGAGTCCAGTGGAGGGCTACAAGGGCTACCTGCCTTATGAGGAAAGGTTGAGAGACCTGGGGCTTTTTAGTCTGGAGAAGAGAAGACTGAGAGGGGATCTAATTAATATGTATAAATAGATGAGAGCTGAGTGTCAAGAAGAAAGGGGCAACCTCTTCTCACTTGTGCCCTGTGATAGGACAAGGGGCAATGGATGCAAGCTAGAGCACAGGAAGTTCCACCTCAACCTGAGGAGGAACTTCTTTACTGTGAGGGTTACAGAGCACTGAAATGGGCTTCCCAGAGAGGTTGTGGAGTGTCCTTCTCTGGAGACTTTCAATACCCATCTGGATGTGTTCCTGTGTAACCTGCCCTAGATTCTGTGGTCCTGCTTGGCAGGGATGTTGGACTTGATGATCTCCAGAGGTCCCTTCCAACCCCTAACATTCTATGATTCTATGATTCTGTGATTCCATGATTCTATGATTCAATCAGAGGCTAGGATAAAAAAAAAAAAGTCTTTTATTTAGATGGAGATTTGCAAATTCAGAAAAATATTTCAAAATGGGACTGAATGGAGGTGACCCTTATTGCCCTTCCCAGTCCTGTTTGGTTATGTGGCTGCTGTTTTAAACAAATATTTACCCTTCCATTGACTGTTTCTTCTTTGTTCTCTGGAATTAAAGACATTTACTTGAGTGCATATCTTTAATTTTCATGAATTAGATGAGGGCCATTTATTAACTTTGAAAAGTCCTTTATATTTTAGTGAATCTAAAAGGCTTTTTTGGGACTGGGACAACCAGGAGGCATTTCTTTTCATCCTCAGCTTCATTAAAAATTATAATTTATGGACATCAAGTTTAAATGGCTACAGTTTTTCTCCTGTTATTTAGCTATTGTGTTGTGGACATGAGAGAGAGTATATATGAACTCTTTCTTAACATCAGTGCGCAGCCTCATATCATCACTTGGCTCTTAGAATATCTGAGGTGGTGAAAGTTGTTCAAGTAGACCAGTCAATGCTTTGTGATTGTAGTGGGTCTGGCTGAGATGGTTTTCCACATAGCAGCAGAGTTTTGTGCTGGGAGCTAGAATGGTGTTGATAACACACCCGTGTTGTGACTACTGCTGAGCAGGGCTCGCACAGCACCAAGGCTCTTCCCAACATTCCCCCCTCAGTGGGATGGGGTGGGCAAGATCTTGGGAGGGGACACAACCAGGACAGCTGACCCGAACTGACCAAAGGGATATTCCATACCATATGACGTCAGCTCAGCTATAAAGCTAGGGAGAAGGAGGAGGAGAGGAAGGGCCGTTCCGCTGTCCTTCAGAGCAACCGCTATGCGTCTTGGAGCCCTGCTTCCCAGGGAGTGGCCAAACATCACCTACTGATGGGAAGTAGAGAATAAATCTTTGTTTTCTTTTGCTTCCGCGAGCAGATTTGCTTGGCTTTGCTTCTGTTATTATTAAACTGCTTTTTGTTTCTCATCTTATTTTCCCTTTCTTTTTGCTCTTCTGAGGAGGGAGAGGGGAAGAAAAGTGGGGGTGATAGAGCGGCTTGGTGGGCACCTGGCGCTTAGCCAAGGTTAACCCACCACAGTGATTTTTCATCTCTTCTACATCTAAGTGATATACAGGGGTAATAGAAATAGAAATTGCCTCACGCCCTGGTTTAATCATTATTTGATGTTGTATGAAGTCATAGTAACAAAAAGTCCAAATCCAATATCTGTTGGCTTTCTTACAGCACACTAAGTGACTGATGATTTTTAGCTCCTAGCTGAAATCCATCAGGACACAAGTTCTTCTGCTTTCCTCTTTTTCCCATGAACTACATACTTTTCAGATTCTCTGGTCTAAGAACTTTGTGGTTTTGGGTCTTTGACATTTCTGGCTGCACATTTGATCTGCTGTGACTGTCTAAAAGGTAGATCTGTCTTTGCATCTGGACTGGTGGCCTAAACTTGATTTTTAATGAGTGAAGAGAAATATGAACTTGTTAAAAAAGATTAATCTCAGGCTGAAGTAGCATAGATAAAACCTGCCCTAAAACTACCTATACACCTATTTCATACTGTTAATTACAGTAAATCTATAGTTAATCTACAGTTTAGAGGTCAGTCTAAACCACACGTAACATGTGTCTGGGAAGTTTATTACATAGATTGCCCTAATGCCTCTAAATTCCATCAGAAACTTCTGACATCCCTTGATGTGGTGTCCATATGCATGTGCAGTCTCATTTCCTAGAGCTTTTGCTTTTTTCTTACCACCAAATGATATCAGGCCTCCTCTTATTCAAGAGACAAAACTTTTCCTCTGATTCTAGGACTTTTGTGAATACTTTGTATTTTGTAGTTTTTTAGATTTTTAGCCGCTTTTTTCTTACAGCTCAGAAGCAGAAAGAAAGCTTGTACACACAGAAAAAACAGCTGATAGGCAGTAGGAAATCACAGTTTCTGGTGTGTTACTGTGGCCCGTTAGGGCTTCCAAGAGATCACCTTCCCTCACCAGGAAGTTCTAGACCACTGCTGACTTGTTTAAAAACTGCTTTCTATTTGAGGCTGTGTCATGGTTCTAATGCCAGGCTAAGGTGTCTCTTTTTGTTCTTGATTGAGCTTCACTTGAGTCTTTAAGGAAAGCCCTACCAAACTGCACAAACAAATGATGGTTCAGAAATTCCTTTTTCTGCAGCTTTCTATCATGCCACGCTTTGCTTTTTGTGCTTGGACATACACAATTGACTGGGACATCCATGAACATGATTGAGAGCGCCTGATGAGAGTCTTGGACACCTCTGTTGAAATCCACTGCTGACTTTGCTGCAGTATCATTGCTCCATGAGGGTGGTAGTTAAAGTCTGCCATATGTTCACGTATTTCAGTCTAGATAAGCTTGACTTGCCAGGACTTTTAAAGGGGTTTTGGGACACAAGTAGTAGTCTCATCATAAATGAAGAGGAAATCCTTTCTGTTTAGAGCCTCACAAGTAAAGGTGAATAATATAAGAAAGATGTTTCACTAAGGACCTGTGTCCTCCTGGTGAAACCCTGCTTGCACTGATCATTAAAATGTATAGCAGAAGGTATCATACATTCTTGTTCAATTATAACTGTAAAATGATTGGGAAAATGTCTTTGTCTGTATGGTAGAGGCCCCACATTGTAAACCATTGTCACAATCATCCCTAGCAGACATCCGTAGTGTTATGCTAGGCAGGTTCTTAGCTGAATAGAGGACATAAAGACAGGAGGCTTGTAATTTAACAAATATTTATGATTACTAGATCAGCAGGATTTAAGAGAGAAAAAAACCACTGCTGAAAAAAATGGTAAGTGGTGGAATGTTACATGCAACATTTTCTTGTATTTTACATATGAAATATGCACACTGTCATTGTGGAGTTTGTTAGTGGATGATATGAAAGTTGAGTTTTTACAATAATTTAACAGGTTCTTTTAGATACCTCAAAAGCACAGAGCTAGAATGGTTGCTTAGTTGCTGTCTGCTTCTGGTGTACTAACGTCTCTAAAACTAAACAGAGCATATCCACAGCTTTACTGTTTATTATAGCCTAAACTAAACAATGATCAGTCTGCGAGATTCAGAGGTTTAAAATCAGTTTTGTCATGCTCTTCAGTATTAATGCATTGCATCGGGCTGCACAACAGCTTGTATCAAATTTACATTTATATATTTATATTATAGCTTAGTAGTTAATACAGTTTCAGTCTATGATGCAAGACATTACTCAGTGTTGTTCTCTATTGTTTCACTGCTAATCCTCTGAGTAACACATATTGTATATGCTATAGCATTTCTAGATCAAACTTAGTCTTATAGTTCTGTAGGCATTTTTATGCTGACCTAATACTTCTCCTTGAATTATTTTACTTCTCTGATATATTGTCTTCTGAACTTACACTTCCAAGTCATAATGACCTTTTTGTTCTGGTTATTCTGCGTTTGAAAGGCTCTGCTATTCTAAATGCAATTAAAGAAAAATAATGGACATTCCTCTAATTGGAAAAAATATTATACCATTATTGAATAAACTCTTACAACGCCTTGCCAGAACACTGATGCAAGAGTCATTTGGATGACTAATGTTGTCTCTCAAAGATGCTGAGAGATTCAGGGGCTACATTAGACTCCAGAAAGGGTCTGCACCAAAGATTCTTCACCCGATTAAGAGATGTGCCTTGTTTCATCTGGCAAAAGGAGGCAGAGATGTAAGTGGGGAATAAAAGGCAAGAACTTTACAGTGTTGAAGAAAATAGACAAAAAAAGTAGAGATTTAGATACACCTGCCTCGTCAGTTCAACACAAAAGGACAGAAGAACTGGAAACCTTCAAATGACAGCTTCTATCTACCAAAGCAATAGCATAGTCTCATTAAAAGGAGTGGCATGGGAAGATGCAAAGCTGCCCAGGGGCTTCTAACTGTTCTAGTACTATTCATTCACCCTTTATTTAACACCACCATTAGGAAGCCTAATGGACTGTTTATATCACACTACTAGACATATGGCAAGATCTTTAGTAATTGGAGTGTGATATATAGTAATGGGCTATTGTTTGCTTGGTGTTACCTACGATGAAGCCAGTGCTCAATACTTATTTAAGGCATGTTCCAGATATAAAGGCACAGGACATGGGGCTGCCAGAGATGAATATTGGGGTGGGAACAGGTTTTCCTGAGGCCTTAGAAATGGAAACATTAGCTGTTTGTTTCATCTGGATTTTTTACACAGCTTGGTGAGTTATTTGATAATATCAGCTTGAGGCTATGCTCAGATCATGTTTCTTCAGAAAGCTGGCTATGCCAGACAGCACTGCCATTAAATATATATTACAAATGCCTCAACGAATTAGGTAATTAATTACAATTAATTTCTATAGGAGAGGCCATTTGATATTACTGTTCCTCTTACGGTAGATTAGGTTTAATGATGTTGTATTATGATATTCTTTCTGAGCCATTAAGACCTATTACTGACTTTGGAGAAAATGTACTTAAAAGCAGGGTTTTTGTAATCATGTTTCAAATACATTTCTGACGTGGTAAAGACATTGGCAATGTTAAATTTGCTTTTACTCCTTCTGGAAAATAAACAGCAGATTTGCATGACGGAAGGTAAATCCATAAAACTCTAGCAGGTCATGTTTTTTTGTTTTTTGTTTTTTTAAAAAAAGAAGAAAGCACTCTCCACCCTCCACAATCCCTATTTCTATCAGACTAGCCTTTGTGCCTCTCTTGAGTGTGTGCACATTGTGGGTTTAACTGGTTATTTATTTTTGCTGCAGCAATGTAATGCAAACCAACAAAATAAGAAGGTCATCTAATCCCCACAGCTAGCCACAGTTATAAATTCTTGAACAGCAGTTAATATTTGTTTTCTGGCTTTTGTAATGAATTCAAATAATGATGTCTACATAGGAGAACAAAATCCCATAAGAGCTTGATGATGTTCCTGATGCCCATCTCCGTCCTTGGGCACTGTGGGGCTATGTCTCTGCAGGGGCAAGTCTGAAGCTGTTTATTCTGCAGAGTGGAGAAGCAGTTGTATACCTTTGGGGAAGACCAAGGTAGGCTGCCAGCACTGCTGGCGGTTGAGTTAGAAGACCAGAGCTTGGCAGAGGAACAACCCCTACTTTTTCTTCTTAAATAAGTTGATGACATTTCTATCTGCTGAGAAACAAAGCAAAGCACTGTAGAATTTTGGACGTATAATCTTCAAATTATTCTTAATACAGTCAAGCAATATCTGTGCAGATCAATAGGTTGCCTTGGGATGCCGTGCTTTGGTGAGGGATACAAATTGGAGAACCCGATCTGTCTTTCAGAGCAATTTAATCTCAATTCCTGCCATGAATTTTCATCTGATAGACATTAAAGTCATAAATAATTAAAAGACCACGTATGCCTACAAATTCCTGAAGTGTGGCATCTATAAGGATTTTGCTTAGGAGTAAAGGGCAGCAAACCAATGAAAATTATTCTCCTGGAAGTGAAAAATACACTATTTCGGCAATCAATGGACAGAGGTAATCAATACCAAATTTAAAGAAGAAAAGTCAATAGCACTCAAAAATGCATAGCTCCCCTTTTGCACAGGTTATCCAACTATAGAACTTTCTCATTCTCTGGCTTGGAAATTCCAGTGTGTCTGCATATAAATTCTCTTCTATCAACAAGGTCCAATTCCCTTCTTCAGCTGTATTATTGGGAGACTGTGGATATGGACTGTGAAAAAGATGGGAAAAAACACACACTGTTGTCTCCATTTCTACTACAAGTTATAAGAGAGGCCTGTTAATGGTTGTGTTTTGTAGCAGTCATGCTCCATAATAGTTATTCCATCCCTTCATAATAGTGCAGTATAAATGTTCTGCTGCTTAATTCTTTCATATAGAAATAGTGTCACAGTGGCATCAAAATGAAAATTACTTATCAATGATTAAAAAAAAAAATTACAATGAAACTAAAAACGTTGTTAAATTGCTAGAACAAAAATAGCACTGATAAAGTATAGTTGGAGAAGGATCTTATGACAAATTACTGAGCAATAAAACATGATGAAAAGCAAGAGATTTTATAAAGAAGACAACTAGTCCCTATTATATATAGGAAAAGAGAGAAATTGAAAGTAGAAATCAAATTAACCTAATTATTTTCTCCTGAATCTTGACGTAGAATCACAGAATCAAAGAATTGTTTTTGTTGGAAGAGACCCTTAAGATCATCAAATCCAACAATTGACCCAGCACTGCCAGGTCACTACTAAGCTATGAACCTAAGCACCACATCTACACATCCTTTAAATACCTTAAGGGATGGTGACTCCACCACTTCTCTGGGCAGTCTGCTTTAGAACCCTTTCAGTGAAGAAATTTTCCTTAATATCCAACCTAAACCTTTTCTGGCCCAACTTCAGGACATTTCCTCTTGTCCTATAGCTTGTTACTTGGGAGAAGAGACTGACCCTCACCTCACTACAACCTCCTTTCAGGTAGTTGTAGAGAGCAAGAAGATCTCCCCTGAGCATTCTTTTCTCCAGGCTAAAGAACCCCAGTTCTCTCAGCCACTCCTCATAAGACTTGTTCTCTAGACACTTCACCGGCTTCATTGTCCTTCTCTGAACATGCCCCAGCACCTGTGTACAGGAACACTTGCAGTGAATATGTGTATGCTTCAGTAAGAACTTACTCACATTTGCAACACAGTCCAATGGTACTGAGCAAATGGAAATAACTGCAGGTTTTATGAGCTTTCTTTGCTACAGTTCATTACCACAGTGAAAATTTCATTGAGGATCTAATTAAAATGAACTGAAACTAATAGGACGGCTTAAAAAATAATTGCAATTGTGGTATGTTTTCCCCTTCATAAAGACATGATTTTGTTCATTTTTGCCTTTATAAATGCTTCACTCTAAAACATTTACTGTTCTTGACAACTGAAGGGGCAGAGGGTGGACAATCTCTTGCACAGCTCACTGCAACCCAATAATGAAAAACAAATTCAGATACCCACTACCACAGAGTGGAAGAATCAATCCATCCCAAGGTAAAACTAAAATCCAAACCAATTCAGTAAAGTTTCAGTCATACAGTACTTTGTTTTCATCAGTATGGTTGTCTTCCCAGTGGAACATCTGGTAAAGCATGTGTTGCATCAAGGTAAAAAGCTTCTCAACCTTCTGGATAAACAGTGCTCAGAAATGCAGCGCTTGTCAGGGTAAAGTGGGTCAATTGTTTGTAAACGTCTACTGTTGTCATAAGGAACCTCCAGGAGAGACTTAGAAATTAATTTCTGATCTCTGAAATGAAACCAGGAACCGAAAAGACTCATAGCCATTTTCAAAAGAAGGCATTTATTAAGAAAAATGTAATTTGATAAATAGAAATTTAATGGACCTAAACTTTGCAGCATGTAACTAAAGAGCAGAAGTACAGCAAAAAAAAGGAAGGGCCAAGGAAGTGCATGAAATTGTGGTACTAAAATGTAAGGAGCATTTTCAACAATTTCTATTTGATTAATATGAAAAACTTCCTCCAAAGACCTGTGCAAATACCTGCTATCCCACCCTTATTGTAAATGTTAATCTACCTAGTGATTCATTATTATTTTTATTCCACTCATTCCTCTTTTGCCATTTAACCATGCTATATCTCAATTTGCAGTTCTTAAAGGCAGCTATTCATAATGGATTGCTTTTTTACCCTGCCCCTATTCTGTCTTGTCTTTTAAGGTTTCGATTCTCTAAGAGTCTGGCTTTTACTATGTGTTCAACACCTGGGACTCCTTTTCACTTTGGGGTGTTTTCTTCAGCATGTGATAACTTTTGGGTGGATAGTTACATGCTGACCAGTGCAAGGCAGCCTCCCTGCCTGGGGTATTGCTCTGTCTTAATGAGAGAGTTTCTCCTGTGTCCTGCATTTGCCTGGCACATGTCTGACAACAGGCATAAGTGTATCTGTGTTTCACAGTTCACAACTACACAGATAACTCTATGTTCTCATTGTGCAGCAATTTATCTGTTCCTTCTTGAAACTGAGGGAAGAAATTTCCTAGCCTCACCAAATTTTTGTTGAGTGCTATTCTAATTACAAGGGTGATTATGTGTTTTGGGGGATAGGCTGGTTGTGATTCTTCTTCAGGCGTTGCATTGTCTCTTCTCTCAAAGAATCTGAGATTTTGTGTACCTTCAGATGGGGCTGCCAGAAGTCATAAGAAGTTTAAGAGATACTGCTGGAGCCAATGGAACAGGTGAATTGTAGTTATGCAGGAAATAACAAAAACAGTGTCAGAATGGGGTAATGTACACCTGGAAGTGTGATAGATATTAATGACAGCACCTAATCAGAACCCACCTGAAGTCATGTTCCCATGCTGTCCACTGAGGTTGTCCTCCTGCCACTCCTTCTGTAGCAAGTATACAGGCTCAAAGATTAGTATGAAGACAGGTTTTGGTGTCTTTTGTGTGCTGCTTCTTTATATGTCCTCCTCATTACCTGCCATAGAGTTCCTTAGACACTATCCAGTAGACAGTGATGACAGATTTACAAGAGTTGACAGATTGTGACTGTAACATTCCCTCAGTGATGGTAATTAGTTGCCAACATTCTTCAAGCTTTGCCTGCAATCAGGATGTTGTACTCTTTCCGTAACTACACCTTGCTGTTATTATTCCTGTCTTTGCCACCTTAAATAAGACATTTGCAATGGACTTTACACCAACTTAATTATAGACACACCTGGAAAGTGTCCAGATTATACTATTATGAGAAGGAAGATTCCAGAGACACTTCATTACAAATTCTTGTAAATGGGTAAGTAAAAGGAAATTGCAGAGCATGTATTTCTAGGTACTGAATATTTATAACAGTGTCAGACTGTAGTAGTGTATTCCCTCTAAAACATACAAGCCTATCATTAATGATTAAAGACGTAATCCCTGTTCTCATTAAAAAAAGGCACATTCCCACTTTTCATTTTTCAAAGAAATGTTTGAAAATGTGAATGAAAGATAATAAATGGGATGTCACTTGCCTGAGTCCACGGAGACTGAAATAATAGCCCTGACATTGACAACATGCCCTAGGCAGCTCAGGACAACATTAACTGCAAGACACAATTTTTAAGGAAATACAACAAGCGAGACCGTGTGTATGTTTGGCAGTGCAGAGGAGTGCAGTGGACCCTGCTCTCCCGGCACAATTCACTTCCTAAAGCTTCTGGGGCCTCTCTGTTGCTGTCCCTACCTCTGTGGAATGAAATGCAACAGTTGTTGAGAAGTACGGCTTGCTGCCACATTTGTTGAGAAAGCCATCCCAGGGGGCTGTTCTTCTTCATGTAAGTGGCAGAGAGGGTTATGGCATAGAGTTACAAGAACAAATACATACTTTATCTCCAAAATATGTCAGGCGGCAGAATGGGTCTTTGCAGCTCTAAATGGAAAGTTCTACCACATCCAAAGGCAGGAGATGATAGTCCAAAAGGCAAAGTCATTTTTGTGTGACAAATATTTTGCATCTACTGTTGATCAGAAGAACTGAGAAATACAGAAAAACAACTATTTCATAACATGCCAGAGCTCACCAAGAAAATAATTGTTAAAACAGTGTTCAAGGATTACACCAAACCACAAGGGTAATAAAAATATTAATTTCTATGGTTGCCCAAGGTCTAAATTCTTATCCAAGCAGGGAGCACAGACTTCAAGTGTAGAACCTGGCTAGGAAATCACTAAAAGATAAAAAAATCTATGACCAGTCTTAGGTACATGAATTAGGATATTGATGTGTTTTGTTTTCATTGCTTTAATCATAATTTGTTTGCAATTCTAATTTCTTTGCAATTATGTGAGGAATAGATTATTACTACTGGTGTATTAAAATATAGATGTATTATGGAAGACATACTCTGAAATAAGTGAGTCATCCTAATATTTCAGAGCATCATAGACCCTAGGATTTAGATGAAGCAAAGACAAATTTAAACTTGTGTCCTGTAGATCAGCAATGGTAGCAAGCACAGAATACTCTAAGAAATAGAATTGTGCAAAATAGATTTCTTTTTTCTGCATCCGAAAAGTCTGAGTCCTATATGCAGTGATTTTATGAGTGGAATTGGGTGTGATAAGTAGCAGCCTGAAGATGATGCCATCTGCAGCCAGGGCAAATGAACAATGATGTCACAAGAGTAATATCTGCAATGAGTACAACAGAGTAGATTTTGTAGCAAAGAACAATGTGATCTATAGCTTTCACAATGCTGACAACCTTGAACTGGATAGCAGGTTAGGTGCACACTGAAACTGGACTTCTTAACATGGAACTCTCTAGACTGAAGTGGGTGGGAAAAGGATGACTTTCCAAGTCTAACTTGAGCTGGGAGTAAAGTCTTAGATGAGCAGTCCTCTCTCTCTCTTTCTCTCCTCACTTTCTCTGTGTATGGTTGCTCAGGTTTTCCAGTTTCCCAGCAGTTGCTGAGTGTTTGGTCAGTGAGAAAAAAAGTGTTTGGAAAGGTTCAGGTTTTTTCAGGTTCAGAGATAATATGCTCAGTGAAGATCTGGATAATTATTTTATTTATTCTAGAATAGATTCCTGTCACAGACTTCATTTGACTGTTTCTGCCATTGGCCTCCAGTATGTAAAGTACAGCTATCACCCTCCTTCTGACCCTCAATTGATTTATGCACGTGAATTCTACATATAACAAGTTTAATGTGCGAATTATGCATAAAGTCTGTCTGCTATTTGGGCAGTATCCTCTAACTGGGAGTAAAGCCTATTTATTTCCAGTTAGGTTGTAACAATAAAAGTGAGTCAAATAAATCATTCTGCAGTAAGTGGTGGTGCAGCTATGACTAGTATGACATAGTGGACATATTTGCATATTTATAGATATCTTTTCTTCTTGCTTAAGAAAGTTTGAAAATTCTGATTGTGTGTACTTAGAACTGTATAAAATCTGCAGCTTATTTCATAGGCCAACAAGTTAGACCGTAGCAACCCCAAAACCAAATGCCCCTCTCCACCAAAGAAAGATGGAGACATACCATTAAGTGCAGTGTCCCGATGACATTGTGCAGAATGCACTAGCCACAGTATGATGGGTTTATATCTAGTGCTTGACATGCAAGAAAAAAAGAGATTGGCCAGAAGAAGTAACACAGCTCATTTGATAAGAAAAGTGAATGGTATTGGCTAATTAATACTAATAGTCATTTATGTCACCTATCATGAGCATACTGATAGGGTGTTTGACATTTGCTGAATTTGAACATTTGCTGAAATGCCATAGAACAGACAACAGGAAAAGCTGTGAAAAAGACTTGGTGAAATGATGGGAATTCAAGATTTATTGATTGATTTGATATCCAATAAACTGTCCTGCTCCAGCTTGTGGAAAAGAGAAAGTTGAACTATGGGTGGAGGGAAGGAATAAAATACAGTGGACTGAGAAGTCTGCAGAAATTTCAGGAGTTGAGAGAAGAAAAAGGATGTACACAGGTTGATCCCAGCTAAATGAATAAGTACAGTTGTCTGCTAGTTCCGTTGTAAGGAATAATTGGCATTTTAATACATTGTTTATTTGCATCTGACAAAAGATGTCAAAAAGTTGATTTTAAATGCTATGCTTAGAGCCAATATATTATTCAGTCTAGATTTGTGATATGTGTGGGTGGTATTTTGATTTTGTTTTTAATGTACTTTCAACATCACTGGAGTGCCAGGATTCCCATCCATATTCCTAGAAAAGCAAAATAAGCTTCTCCTTTGACTTAGTATTTGGTTACTCCTATCTCTATGTTAAACCAGATAAAAAGAAGACAGTTTTCTTCATAGAATCATAGACTGGTTTGGGTTGGAAAGGACTTTAAAGATCATCTAGTTCCATCTCCCCTGCCATGGGCAGGGACACCTCCCACTAGATCAGGTTGCTCAAAGTCCCATCCAACCAGGCCTTGAACACTTCCAGGGTCTTAACCTCTTCAATGTGAATTTTAGTCATTGCAGCATAGTTTTCTTCTGGATAAGCCTTCTTCCTTACTCAGCCATTTCACCTGTCACCCTATAATAGTTTTTCATAATCTCACGAAATCAGAGTCTGCTTCATGACAAAAAGCCTGTGCACTTTAAAATACAATTAAAATTCTCAAATATAGATCTAAAATGCAGTCTAAATTGCATTTTTAAATTTTATTTCCTTATTAAAGAAGGACTTGTGTGTTTTATTTGGGGATTGGAAATGAATACAGATCATTCCTTTTGAAGTTCAGCATAGTATTACTGAATAGTGACCTTTTGAGTGTTTGTTATAGTACTTCCACCTAGCCACAGGCTCTTTAGATCTTGCTTACTCCATAGTAAGTTTTGAATTCCCCAGTAGGTTTCTTGATCTTAGCTCCTTGAATGGAAAGAAAGGGAAAGGAGAGAATGGATGATACCTTCATTATAAACCTTCACTTCATTCTGAGAGTCACTGTAAGTCAATAATACAATAACATTTAAATTACACAGTGTATGAATAATTGTTCTCCTTCTTTCTCAATAAATATGATTAATATTTGCCAGTGTCCTGATTTTCCTGGGATATAATAATATAATCAATTTTCTATTCAGGAAAGCTGCATTTTTGAGAAGACTGCAGCACCTGATTCAGTGAGAACAAAGTTGTTAAGATGCTTTGTTCTGGTTTGTGGCCAGGCATGGTATGTGGTTCTGCATAGCAATCCAGGTCCTTAGCAGTTTTGAGATAGCCAAATGCTAAAGCTAGGAGGCACGAAAGCCAGGACAGCTGACCCAAGCTGGCCAACAGAAATCCTCCACACAATAAACATCACTCTCCTTAGAAACTGGAAAGTTTGCTGTGGATGGTCTCTTTCCTCAATGGCCACCTGTGGAGGATAGCAAAAAATGAAAACTGTGCAATTTTTGCAGTTATCCTACAGCTTTATTTCAATTGCATCATACATGCAACAGGAAGAAGCTGATGTTGAATAAGCAAGAACACAGGAAAGGGCTGAAGTTCAGACCCCTCCTTAAGACGCTTTCAAGTGAGCAATGGAAAGAATCTTTATTCATTGGGACAGGTAAAATCAGGCACATGGGAAAAGTGACCACAGTGGCACATTGAGATGTTTCTTACTGAGCTTGATTCAAAGGCCTCACTAATTTGATTCCAGCATATTGGCCCAGAGTGGAACAAAAAAGCTCTTTCATAAGTGCAGATCTGGTTTTTTTCTCAGCATCAGAAAGCTTCTTAGAGTGCATTATTTCATGCACTTCAGAAGACAATCAAAACAACTCCATGAAATGAAACTTCAGAAAATATCTCATTTATAATTTTGTAATGTGCCAATAAATTGTAAGCAAGGGTATTCAAGTGGCTTTCTGTTTCCTGGTGGTGACGGTCTTAAATATTAATGTCTCTGCTGCACTTTGTGATTGATACTTAACAGCAGAGGACATGTTCTTGGAACCATAAGTTAGTCATCTGTGATTTTGGTTATCAAGAGCCATATTTTCGCAGCAATTCAATGGTACTTTATTTCTTTGAGGAATATGAATGCTCTTCAAGCTTCTGCTTTTCTACTGTCTCTGCAGGGATGTCTCAGGTATCCTGATGGCATCTGTTATATTTTCATTTTCATGGTCTAGATGGAAAAATCTCATTAAATTCATTACTATTGCTTTTCCTGCACTAGAAGATTTGAGAGAACAGTTATAATGTCACAAATCTGCTGATTTAATTTGAGATCAGACAGCTACCTTGTCATGTAAGTGTTGTACAGCTGCCAACCAGACAGGAATAAACTGGTTCTTAATTTACTAGGAAATAATCTTCTAGTAAGTAAGCTTTATATTTCATTTATGAGGAAGCCTACATAGTTATCTATCATCTCTTTGCAGTTAACTACTGTTTACAGTACTATGAAATTTGGAACTTGATCCAGTTTCAACTACAGATTAACTCAAAATTTGCAAGATGTTGCATGGCTCCCTGCTAAATTTGGGAGCGAATTGAAATTAATACTGTGAATGCCCTGTACACTACAAGGCAGCGACATTTTTACCTGGTGGTGTTATTTTCTAACTTGCATGGCAGGTATCTAGCATTCATAAGGGATTTTTTTTCTGGCGTGATGGGTGAAATACAGTAACTCAGTAGGAGTTACAGGAACTGCCGATAGGGAAACATTCATTAGGTTATATCGCTGCAAAGAGTACTTTATAATCCACTAATAGGTGTTTTGTCCTTTCAAAGCAGTGCAAAATGTCTGTATGCTCTGCTTTTGTTCTTCATTTGATTTTCTCCTTCTGTGCATTTGATGCTCTTTCCCTTGCTGTTTCTGCTGTCTGCAGAGCTGTCTCAAAGCTTCTCACTGGACCAGCCAAAGTGAAGGTGTGCTGCCTCATGGCTCAGGATAGAGGCAGGAGCAGGCTCCCTGCTAAAGGAAAGGGAGGTTTTTCTCCTGCCTTCTCTCCATTTCTATGCTTACCAAAGCTATAGGACTTATATTTAACCTGCGCAACTAACATTTGCTAGATCATATTTCCCTGCTCACTTTTTGCAGTCAAGGGAACTGCCAAGTCTTTGTCATCAGAGAACTCAAGCTGGACAATCCACTCCTGCCAACCAGCCAGCTATCCTCTACCTGGAGAGATCTTATTTTCGCCTTTCAGTACCTGATTTTAATGTTCTATCAAAAAGCTGTTTAAGGTATTTTTGCTTCCTGTGAAAGGCATTTCTAAATTATTGTATCCTCCCAGAAAACTTCACTCTCCACACTGCAGGTTTCACAGCAACTCCCCTATTTACCAAGAGCTTCTGTCTGCCTTATTTCCAGCCTCCAAACATTAAATCCTACCCTGTGTCTTGTCTGTACAAAGAGCCAGGACTCCACCCTTTATCTCCTGCTCTGCACACGTTTCTGAGCTGCTTGGCTGCCTGTCATCCCTGTTGCTTTGCATATCCTACCCAATGGTTTGGTCTCTGCAGGAGTAGCTGGAAATGAGGGAAGCTGGCAGCAATGTACCTGCCTCCTCTTGGTGCAGCCCATGGTGTGCTCTGATTCTGCTCCTCACATTTGCTGCATTCTCCAGGGAAGTTCAGAAGACTTTGGCATGCTTTAAGATCACACCTGGTCTTTAGTGTTCAGAAATCAGTGCTGTGCAACATCTGCAAGGCATTTTAAGATTGAATTGCTTTTAAAAACCTCAAATGGGTAATTTGCTAGATACTATAACACACTGTGCCCCCAAAGTAAGAGAAAAATCACCCTTTGGAATCTAGTTTTGTCAAAAAAATATTATGACGGTAAGCTCTGACTGGTTTCCATGGCTACAATCTACTCTACATCAGTATTCGCTGTGAGCAGCATTTTAAATGACCCAGGGTGAATCCTTAGTACATGGATTCTCACCTGTGGCATACCCTGTGTCCCATTATAGAAGCAGTTTCAGCTACTGTGTCATTGAGACTTGCTGTTATAAAATATTAAATAAATTAAATTTAAAAAATATTATACTTAGAATGCAATGTGTTCAGTTGAACACCAAAGTTAAAAAATGGCACAGTAAAAAATGTATGTTCCCATCTGTCTTTCTTTTCAGTTTAGGTAATATATAGCTTTCTAATTATAGAGCTTCTAATAACAATGATGTGTGTTCAGAGAAAGGTGCTGTAATGCAGCTTTCTTACAAAGTTAGGAATGCGTATTTTCTCATGTGTTAATTACAATGTAGACACTCTGATTGTAATGGTTGAATCAATCTCTAGTGATCTTTTCCCATGAAGTTCTGTCAAGAATAACATCTTCTAGAGACTGCTGTCAGTATCTAGTTATTATGCATTTTGTCATAACACAATTCTCCCCTTGGTGAGGCACTGTCTGCTTTATTTCTTAGAGCCTGAATTATTAGAACCCTTGGACTTTATTATTTTTTTTTCCATTGGCAAATGTTTTTAAATGAAAAAGCCAAGTGAGGGAAGGACTTCTTAAAATTTTGTAGTCTCCTGGTGAAAGATGCAGTCCAGCGTGTTAAATAGTCAACAGACTACCTACTAAACCCCAGCTAAATGGTGGCTGAATAGTTGGTACATCTAATCAGTCCTGGTACAATCTTCTGGAGCAGTGAGATGAATTCAAATTAGCATTTTTGCACATGTTCACAATTGTGCCTCTCTACAAATAGAAAAAGTCGATCTTTTCCCCTCAGCTTTACTATCTGTCCAGTTTTGAGGAGGTCTCTAGTGTATCTCTGGTATTTTACTGTGCTCACACAAGCAGAAAGAAGAGACTTCTCAATGCTCACTGCTTATTCTAAGTATCTGATCATTATGAATCCACTGGAGCTTCATTACAACAGGACCAAGTAAAATAAATTTGCTCAATATTCATAGAGATGTCTGAGGCAAGTGCTGGGGAGTTATTTGGTACTGGGTGAGCATTAATAAGAAAATGATTTAGATGAAATTTTTCACAGTAATGAACTCTGTATTAGGCAAATCAGATGTTAATGTTAACAGCAGGCTTTAAAAATATTAATATCTGCAATAACTCGCCTCATTTCTTTTTAAGCTGTGAAGATATTTCCCATCATGAAAGCATCACATTTACATCACTTTGACCTTTCTATGTCAATTAGTTTTTCCACTTTCTCTTATTACGTTGTATGTCATGCTTCCAGTTGGTCAGAAAATGGGGGTCAATGTCATCTTAAATGGCTTGCAAAAGCTTTTACCAGTGATTGTTTGGACACATAGGGCATTCTTAGAAGGTGCTCATCTTCAATCTTTAAGATCCCAATACTATTAAGTTCCCTGTGCACTTACTCAGTCATGAGTTGAATAAAGGAATACCTTTAAATAGTTGCCTCTTTTCTATTGTATACTAAATTCCTCACTCCTCAAATGTATTTGTAGTGTGTAACACCCAACCCATTCTATAAACAAAGGAACTAGTAAGAATATGTCAAACCTATCCAGTGAGCAAGTGAGAAAGTCACTAATTATGTTAAAGACACTTAAGGGATGGTAACTCCAAATATTTAAAATCAGAGGTCTTCGCAAGTGAGTAAAATAGGATAAAAGATGAGTAGAGATTTAAAGAATGGCCAACATCATGTTTTCGCTAGTGAATATGCTTGCTGTCAGCACCAACTCCTGAGAGCCTCAAGCAAAGACTAGGGCAAGTGTGTCCTGTTCCTTCTACCGACAGACAGCTTCACCTGAACTTCTACCCAGTGTCACAGCTGGAGGAAGCTGCAGAGGCTGTGTTACTTCTGATCCTCTCTCTGGCTAGTACACTATAGTATTCGGAGGGAAAACAGAACAAAAGAAGTTAGTTACCTGGTCAAGGCAAACCACGTGAGAGGATTTATTCCTGTCACCACCTTCTCCCACTAAATGCATACAGAAAAAAATCTTCATTGAAAAGAAATCCCATCTTCCTGAGAAAGATTTAACATAGCTAAACTCATTGAGAGGAAATAAGTCGAACTTTTGTTAAAAATCACAGGGATCACTTGAGGGCTACCAGCTGCCAGGTGTAATGACTATGAGTGAATGTGTTTGCCCAGAGCCTGTAAATCCTCCATAGTACATTTTGTTCTTATTTGCCATAAGGTTCCAAGCAGTTGCAATTCATGCAGGCTGGCATTTTTGACAGGCAGCCATACTTCCACTCTGAGAGGCTTCAGAGCTGAAAGCTAAGCAGTGAGCATCATCACTCCACAGTGCATTTAACACTAACATCCCCAGCGAAACTATGCAGCTTTGTGTAAAAAGAAATGTAGTAGATAGAGATGTGGAGAACAGCTCAGTTAATTTCTTTGATCAAGAAAGAATCT
Organism: Eurystomus gularis; assembly: GCA_013400335.1. Classification (NCBI taxonomy): domain Eukaryota; kingdom Metazoa; phylum Chordata; class Aves; order Coraciiformes; family Coraciidae; genus Eurystomus; species Eurystomus gularis. The sequence continues at coordinate 8,404 of VZZY01006432.1, read as the reverse complement.
ATTTTCTTACAGGGACAGGTGCAACATCTGACATGGTACTGGGGGTGGGAAATTGCCTTTATTTCATCAACAGTGCATGACCCTGGCAGAGTGGCAAGCATCTGTGACAGAAGTTTCTGTAGCAGCCAGAGCTAAGTGCAACTTAGACTTGTTTGCAAAGATGGATTTATCAAACCCCACATGAAGTTGTGGGGTCATGTCAAATCTACTAGTGAGTAAATGTCCACAGACTCTATACTGTTACCATTTGCTTAATTGATTGTGTCTGGGAACAGAGTTCACAGCTACTGAAAGTGATCTTATTTGGTGTTACTCCTCTATCCTACCTGCAGTGGTGCATAGATTGACACATCAGATGCAAGTCTGCTGTTGCTTGGCCCAGAGTCTTAGATGAAAATATAGTAAATTCTGAAGTTATTTTTTTGTGTGGCTTTTAAATTTCTAGAGATTATTGAGATATCTATTGGATAACTTGCATGTTCTGCTCAGAAAACAGATATTAAAAAAAATGCTAGGAAGCTTGCAGCCACTTGTAGAAAATGCAATGTCGTTGCTCACTCGTACCCACCTCAAGTTAAAAAAGAAATTCTGAGTCATGAAAGAGACATATGTCCCACCGGAAGTCTTTCAACCTTTTACATGGTTCTCAGATACTTCTAACAACTTTTTTTACAACATTTGTCTAAATAGGTCACTTGAGAAATTCAAAAAAGCCCAAACAGTGGGTAAAGAGTTTTTGCTGTCAGAGGTAATTCCTGTTATTCATGGGATACTAAGTAAAACAAATGTGTGTGTGTGTGTATAATACATGCCTCTATATATAACATTTATGCATGAATCAGCAGCTTTTAGGGGAAGTACAATTTTTAATATCTCTGTTATTAATTACATGAGATAGCACATAGAGAGCTGATGACATTGCAGCTAGTAGCAGCCTCCTGACTGAGTTCAGTGAACTTAAGACCAAGATCCAAATGTTGCACTGCTGCCCTTATCCCTAAATGATATGTGAGCAGAGACTCAGGCAGGATGTTTGTCCAACATATTTCAAGAAGAAACGGATAACAAATATTATGCAAGGCTAAACAGAGGCAATCACTATTTTAGTAGTGTTATCAAGACAGAATGTAAGGTTGTTAATGCATCTGACTAGGTTTTATCGTGTCTGATGGTAATAATTTACTTTCAATAGACTTAATGGCCTGAGGTATGATGCTATTATCATGTCAGAGCTGCATTAGGCAAGAATGCTAGTTTGAGTGCTTGTGGCATTTTAGTTAGAAGAGTTTCTCTGAAGACTGTTATGTTGTATGCTATAGAAAATGATATAATATTGTTATTTATAAGGGCATAAGAAAAAAGAACTTCAGTGCTGTGTTAACAGCCATTATCCTAATTCATGGTCTCTAACGTAGTAACACTGAGTATTAGAGTGAATGGGAGAAGATTAGCTTTGAAATGGCAAAGAATGAGAATTTGTTTTAAATGAAGGAGGATGGCTGTAGAGAGTGAAGGCAGATCCTCTAGAACTTGCTGGCATGTTTTACAAAGCACAAGTTTTAATATTTTTATTCTAATTGTTAAATAATAAACACTCTTGTGTTTATTAATTCTGTATTTCAGAGAAATTTAGTTATCTATAGGATATGCAGTATGGTTTACGTTAAAGGTAGAGAGATTTGCTTATTGAGCCAGACCCAAATGTGCACACCCACATCATGTCAATACCTAAAAGAGTTTTGCATGTGCTGAAGCAGTGTGAGCTGCTGGCAAGCCTGACATTCTGCATTACTGTCCAGGGACTTCAGCAGGGAATGTTGTCAGTGTGGGCTTTCTAATCGACAGGACTGGATGCAGGGCCAGATGTGGCCTTCCAGTTAATTAGAAGGACAGCAAAACAGCACAAAGCAGCATTTCGTATCACGTGACTAGAGTATGTGCTACACAGGATGATACTAATAGGGAGCTACTGTCCCCATAGCTCTCCTAATAAATTTATTCCTGCTCACAGAGGTACCTTCTCCTTATACTACATTTATTTCCCATGGGTCACTGTGGGATCTGTCATGCAGGTTGGTATCAGGCATCTGGTGTCTGATTAAAGTGATTATTTAAATTTTTAAGCTATGGCTACACATTTTCTGCCAGTGTTGAGTACGTATAAGAATGATTCCAAGAGCTTAATGACCTCACATACATTTTAAATTATTGACTTTTATATAGAAGTAAAATCAACAGGAGTTTATTTAAGTATATTGTTTTTATCCACTTCTAATGGCAACTTTTGAAATTCAAATGGAGAGTTTTCCATATTTAAACCGGAAAATTATCAGCTCTTCAGCTTCTGCTTGCCCCTGTAGGAGAGATGGTATGGAAAGGCTTAATATTGTCTCATTTTTATTTCATATAATCTGATAACCCTTCTAATCTGTGAGGTTTCATGGCATCGTCTTTCTATAAATACATATTATCTGGGAATCTATTGGGACAGGACTCAGGTGCTCTATCTCCTTCAATTATATTGTTTGATACGATATGTCTGCACACTGCCTGCAACAGCTGAGCTATCTGCAAGGCCCACCCTTCCCCCAGAGAGGATCGACATCCTGAGGATAGTGCCTCCAGGCGGCATATGGGCCAGACATGTAGGAACAAAACTTCAGACAGAGAGTGCAGGTGCTGACCAGAACAGTGGGGGCTGCAGCACTGGCTGAGGAGACCTATTGTGAAACCTACTTCACTTTAAAAACCTCCTGTTATGCACAGAGTCAAACTTCCAAATAAGTTAGCTGGATATATATAACCTGCAATCCTTTTCCTTCTAGGTATGGGTAGTGGGCATTTCCCGTATTACCCTGCTGGGCTATGCTAACACTTTCTGTGTAATAGCATTCTCTGTATATACACACTAAATTTTTACCCCTTATTTTTTTAACCTGTATAAAAATATTCAAAATATCCTGATTTACCTTTTAATCTGATTTTGATCATTTTCAGTTAAACTTGTAGCACGATGTATTTTAATAGTAAATTATCTTGAAATATAAGAGAGTTTAAGTGAGTGAGGAAAAATATACTTTAATTATTTTTGTGTGTATGTTAAACCTCCTACTGTTGCATTTAGCTCAGAGAAAATAAGCTATCTGTCTCCAGCGTGAAGTTATTTGCCCCACTAGAGTCATCGAGATATTCCCAAAGGTAAGCTACTGCTCTGGAAAAAGAAAACAGCATTAGACATTTAAAGCTTCAATGGTTAAAACGTTTACTTCATAAATATTAAAGCCAAGCCAAAGCATCTAACTCTTCCACTTCTGTAAAGGATGGTGTTCAGTCACAGTGGAGCAAAGCGGGTGTCTGTGAAGATGCTGGAAAGGATCGATACAGTTCCCTAGCAACAGGGCTACGTGCCTGGGGTTCCTGCATCCGCAGGGACCCTCCTGACCCACTAAATCAAGGCAGCAGTTTTGCCTCTGCTGCCATTGTGCTAACTTGGAGCAAACATTTCCACTGCTCTTGTTTCTCAGATCAACCCAGAGATAAGAGAAACGAGTAGCAGTGGGGTGGGAGGAAGCTAATTATATTGCTTCTTTAAAAAGACAAGCCTGTTGTTCGTCAGGGTAATCTTTTCAAGAAAGGTAGCTTTATGACAGGGAAGGAACCTCAGATGTGCTGATGCAACTATTGCTTTCTAATATCGAGTGATGGATCTAGCATTTTATTATAGAGCAATTGCAGTTTGTAGCCATGGAGTATAGCTTCTGAGCAGAGGTTATATTAACTGTGCTCACAGGGCTGCATAATTATTACGGTGTGATGGAAAATGCAGACAGTGAAAAGCATACATGGCTTCTTTGTTTTGCCGTTCTTTTAACCTTGTTGAACTTTGTAATTTAATTGTGTGTGGTAGCTTAAAAATAATTTAGTTTCCTATTATAAAACACCAATTCTAGGATTCTTCCATTCCACATGAGAAAGTACTGACGAGGTTTTTTCCTCCGTGTGTGTTCAGAGCCAATATGGGATTCAAATAAACCATCTGTTTTGGTTTCAAATTTGGTTGCCTAACCAAAAAAAGACAACAGGAGAGGAGAAACAGACAACTAAAAGTCAGCTAAGATTAAACCCAGAGGCTTCCTGAGACCATTATTTTATTCAGAAAGTTGTAGCATGAAATGGAAAGCATATGTTTTGTATCAAGATAAGGAGGATATTTTACTACTGTTATCACAGAGGTATGTGTTAATCTTGATGACTGCCAAATTTAATGTGATGGCGTTTATTATCTTCAAGTGTAGTATTATGAGTATATTGCCTGTATATTTTCACTCTTTTGGTGTCGTGTTAGATATTTGAATGGTCTGTCTCGCCTCTGCGTGAAATGGCTAGGCCCACCAGTGACAGAGATACTAGACAGAGAAAACAGCCAATTTCAGCAGCAAGGCTCCCTGCCACTAAACCCATTTTTCAAAATACCATGGTCTGTTTGTAAGTAGAGACTCAATCTTGTCTTGATCTCAGATTTTTCCTTATTACAAAGTATGATGAAAATGCAAGAAGACATTGGAAGCATTAATCGATTCCTTTGAGTGGTTATGAAGATCATTTTATAGAAACTGGTTTGAGCTGCTTTCACGGGATAGTTATACATAAAAACATTCATATAGCTTAGAAGTTCTTAAAGATCTGTGGAAAAATGCATTGTCTGCTGTAGATATACCGAGTATTCAGGCTACTGCCTACCTCAAAATAGGTAGTTAATATTTACATGGGTCTTTTGTTTCTCCGACATTGAAGTAATTTCAATACAGTATATTAAAAGCAAAAAGACTGAAGGTTGTAGAGGCATTGTTAATGCTTTTTTTTTTTGTTATCCTCACGCTAATTTAATTGTATACATGTAACTGAGAGTTAAATTGAGTGCTCAGTCACAGAGAAAGTTTTCATCTTCTGAAATCTATGGCCATCAGACATTAATTTCAGAAGGATGTCTCAGGCCAGCACCCCTGTTGAGAGGCTAAATGAGGGTAACAGCAGTTGAAATAAAGATCAAAATCCAATGAACTCTGAATTTATTTTTAAAATTAATGTTACAATAATCTGGGCTTGTTGTACTACCCCATCTTTAGTTGTCTTTTCAGCTAGTAGTCAACACCCAAACTCATTAGTCACTTTGCAATCTGTGTAGTTTAGAGTATATTCACTTCACAGTATATACACTTTATTTCACTGTGTTAGGAGGCAACACCTCCTATTCTGAGAGAGATGAAGGACAAAGCAGCATCTCTTGTTAACCTTCCTGCTTCCATGCTGCACTGCAGGGCAGGGCAATGCTGCATTACCGTGAATCTCCAGATGAACATTATCCCATAGCAGTTCTTCTCCTTTATCTGAGGAATGGCTTTATGTTTTGGATCTTGGCTATGGGAAGATTTTAACACAGGACTTGTATGGTCATAAAGGCTGATTGCCGCTGATATAAAGTATTCCCATAAAGCTCTGACTTGTCTCTAGCCTGCGCAATGACTTCTACAATGAGTTCTGAAAATATCGTAAAGGACACTAGGATCTTCCTTGGCCTTAGGAAAACTTTATACCTTATCAAAGTTGTATGCTAGAAGCAGTGGATTTTAATAGAGCTCACTTGTTTCTCACCAGTATAGTCAGCCCAAAGAAGTTCTGTCAGCTGATACAGACAAAAGCAGACTTGACATCATTGTAACCTGTGGTAAGGGGAAAATGGCTGTCCCTCCACCTTCTACCAGACTGGAGAAACAGTGAGAAAGAAAAATGACCTATTCCTCCATTGTAGTCTTGTCCTAGGTAGGTTAGATGGACACCTGTACCACAGTCTGGATATGGACTCCTTATCAAATGCTGTGCTCAACACACAGCCAGCAGCTATGACCAAAAATGGAAAGGAGGGCCATTTCTCATATATCTTTATCTGCAAAAATACTCTGTGGTAGGAAAAGCCTTTTTTTTTTTTTTTTTTTGACAGCCAAACATCATGACAGATCCACTGTGAAAGATGAGAAAACCTCCCATGCCTCCGAAAAGCTACAAGAGTAATTGAACAATTTAGACTCACTGAGGTGTGGAGGGCACAGCAAAGGAGTGCTGGCACAATTCTTCAGGGCTTGACAGCTCTTCAGGAAGACTCTGTTTTTTTAGTAAGCTACTCATTAATCAGGATTCTCTGTAACTCTTGGTATAGCCTCAGGACCTTAATCGATTATCTTTTCTGGGTTGAAAGCTAGACATTCTAGCAAAATACAACCCCAGTGCACACACCAGGCCACCCACCAGCACTGATCTAGGTTTTATGGGGTGTGAGGGGCTCCCTGGGTGCTATATGCAATTGAACTAAGTGTTTCTTTGAGGATAGTGAACAGTCAATAATCAATAAAGTTTATGGACTGCCTATTTAGACAAAATAATATCTAGAAAATGGCTCATAAAAGTAATTCAGTTACAAAGAGTCAATGGGAAGAAGGAGATGAGGGACCTTCATAAGCTGGCTCAGTGCCCTCTCAAGTTCAGTGTAAGATGTCTATGTCTCATGTGGCCGCTGGTGGGGACCGAACAGAAGGTTCCTTTGTCAAGCAGCATCTCCTGGCTGCCCCCCAGGCGCAGTGCCAGTTCGGTCTGCCAGGTAAGCAGCTCAGGCCCTGGGCAACATTGAACTGTCCATCCTTTTTACCATTCCCTTAGGCTACTGTGCTGAAAAGACTGGAAGACTTATGAAAGAACATACAGAAAAAAAAAAAAAAGAGCAGGGCTCAGTAACTCACTGATGACAGTCTCTCGGTGGTTGTATTTTTATTCAATGGCTTCTCATACAGCACACATAAGCAGTCTCTCCTGAAAGTACTAATCCTCCAAACCCCACGCAGACCAGTGGGCTGTAATGCCATGGTTAAACGAGTGCTTAGAAAACTTTGGACATATCCAAGAGTAGAGGCAGCAGTTCTGTCTGTATGTTTACTAGACCCAATAAATCCCGATTATCTGGTCAAGCTATCATTCATCTTTTCCTATCAGCAATTTATGTGCTTAGGAAGTGAAATATAATGAGATGTGTTAGCTTGATTATACTGAAAATCCTGGGGCCCTATGTTAAAAATAAACCACTGCTATTATTTTTAGGTGTCAGCATGTCAAACTTGCATCATCAAATCATTACATTTAGCGTAGCACATTTTTCACTGAAAGCTTGTGTACTACTTCTATAATAGTGCTGGTTACGTACAAAGTTGAGGCACAGATATTTGTAAATATGGGATTCAGTTTCTTTGTTCAAGATTTGAATAACCATTTTTGTAATATGAATAAATTCTCATGCTCTTTTGGGTTAGAGCCTTGCTTGCTTCAGGTTAGGATTCTTGGGAAGCACAATATAATTTCCACTCCATTAAGAAGTTTGGATTTGTGCAGCTTCATGCAGCTTCAATGAATTCTATAGGGAGTGAAAGTCAGTGATGTGTCTCGTGTCTGCTACTCTTCACAACCAAATACCCACTGCATAAAGATATAGGATTATAGGATCAAATGGTACTAGTGCAAATTAATGTACAATGACAAAAAACTACCAGGGAAATGTAGATGATAATAGATGCACTGAAAAGAGATTTGAAATATTTATAGGAAATTTCGTTCAAGCTCATCTTGGTCAAGGGGCAAAGTACTTTCATCCAGTTTTGTACATAATTGTTTCATATGTTCCATTTGTGTAATCTGTTGTTGCACAGACTTTCTCAGCTTGCTGAATAGTTCGTAACCAAAGCAGGGCTTTCCTCATACTATGTTTGATAAGAACTACTGCATTTTCAGGTATTTCACAATCTCATGTATGTCAAGGCTGTTGTTTCCCTTAATAAGGGAATCTCATGGATCTTCACATCTGTGCAATTCTAAGTCTTCTTCCAGGACATATTTGATAGTCTTTTATATGTAATATATTCCGTTTTAATATAGAAATATTTAATATCAATGTTTATATTCCATTTAATATAATGACATATAATCATATAAAATATAATATGAATATAAAATGTTATATCATATAACGTGATGCATAAAGATAAATATTAATGTAAATATTTATTATAGAAGTATTAGTATGGAGTATCAGTAATATGTATTTTTATTTATAGTATTCCTAACATTTCTCTGTCCAAAACTGTTGTACTTATTGCCTTTGATAGAGCTGTGGCAAGAAGGCTTAGTGTCCCAGATGTGTGCCCCAGCTTTGTGCAAGGAATCCTCTTCCCGATAGTTACTTCAGCTGAAACATTTCTCCCCTTTCATACAGCTTGAATGAAGATTTTCAGTATTCAGAAGCCTCCTGAAAGGACTGCATCATCAGTCCTTATCTCATATAGAATCATAGAGTCATCATAGAATC